>VZRH01003887.1:221056-233646 GCA_013397555.1 Urocynchramus pylzowi
GCGGCCAACAAGGGTTGTGTAAAAAAGGGGGGGGGGGGGGGATTTTGCAGTGATTTCCAACCCCCCAGCTGTATTTCTCAGAGTAGTTTTCTTGTGGATGCTGTGCTAACAAGATGCTTGACAGGCACCAGGCTGCGCGCTCACAGCCACGCTGCCGACTGCCGAAATTCACAGCCCGCTTCCACACGGCACAACGGGAGAAAGCCTCCTTCGCGGCATGTGCCCGGGATGGCAAAACGGTCTCCCAGGGAAAATGAGGCTGGGGAGGTGGAAAGGAGATGGGGCATTTGCAGGAGTATGCACATAACGTGGAAAAATGCTACAGCTGAAGTCATTAGCCCTTCCTTGTTTTTCTAAATAAAGAGCGTAGACAGATACCAGGGGTTGCAGCAAGTGCCCACTGAAGACCAGCAAGTACCTCAGAAGGATCTGTGATGGAACAAACACTTCCATAATTAGCTTAATTTCTGCCCAGAACCCAGGGATGAACTTCTATTTAACCATACTCCTCCGGTGTTCTCCAGAGAACTTGAAAATTGTTTTCTCTTAGCAACAAATAACTCTGGGAGAACGCGTTCAAATCGGATCCGCCGACAGCAGAAAGGCGCGGAGCCAAGCCTAACATCAGGCATCAAACATGGTGCACAAAGGGGCTGGAGAGGTAGCACAGAAGATGTGATGAAAACACTCTGAAATATCAAACCTTGCATCCAGCCTCAGGAAAAACATGACTTTCACTGATGACTTTCATTCTCTTTTTTTTTTTTTTTTTTTTTCATCCTTCTTCAATACGTTCAGTGGCTTTGAATTAGCCACATCATTTTACCAAGCAACATTGGCCACAGACTTCCCACTCCCAATGCCTCATTCAGCAGGAGAGCAGGAGAAAGCCAGGGACCTCTGCTCCAGGAATGGGGTCTTGCACTGCCCCGACAGTGAGACTTCAAGTGTGGGCTTCAAAACCGTGATTCTGACATCTGTAAAGTTATGAGGAGGAGATTTGCCTTTCTTTGTTCAAAGTTAAAAAAAAAAAGAAGAAGCCTTTGAGATGAATTAAAAATGTTTCATCCTCCAGAACTGCACCAGGAGTGAGGCTCCCAACCTTGCTGTGGTATATTGCTTCCTTCCTAAGAGCCAGAATAAAAAAAAAAAAAGGAAAAAAAAATCTCATAATGCTTTTGTCCTTAATAAGAATCAAAGTGGTGTAGAAAACAGTCTTTATACCTCCCATTCCCATAGCCTGATTAATGTGCTCTGTCTTTCAACATGTGCTTTCTCTTAAACCTCATTTTTCTGTAATTTCCTTCATTCTTTTAACAATGTGCCTATCCCTCTTCTAAAAAAAAAAAGAAAAAGCCATTCTTTACAGATGTTGCCTCTCTTCTCACCACAGTCCAAAGCACAGGCTCATCCTCCTTCTTCTAAATAAAAGGAGATGAGGTTGTTTCAAAAGGTGAGCATCAATATTAAATTTTAGCAATACATGGTAAACGGATGTTTTTGTAAATATTTTTTTCCTGCCCCAGACATATTCCTACCCTGTTCTGGAAGTAACAATAGCTACCCAAAGTAGCTGGGTATTTCCAAAAGCGAAATTTTGCCTGCCATTAATGCAGGCAGTTTGGGGCTGAAAGGGTCTGGCTCAGCTATGAACAACTGTAGGACCTATGAAAGGCTCTTGATAAAAAAAATCCTAAAACACTAAATGGTCGCGCTTTCATGTGGGGGAGCCCTGAATCTGAAGAGCATCAACCTAAAATAGAAGGCTAACATTAGGACGAGTGCTAGTCATCTACTCACTGTCTTGAAGGTGACTCATATGTAGCTCACAGTCAGGTAGGTCCCAAATCTTAACACCTCCGCTCGCCCTCAGGCTCACATTCCGTGCAGAAGGGTTGGGAGACCAGACCCTCACATTTGTCATACTTCTTTTTAAATAGCATTGCAGTACCGCACCCAGGTATCCAGCTCCAGAGCATCCAGCAGCATTCCTAGTTCAGAGTACAACACTTCAAAACCAGATTATATCATCAAGTACTTCTGAGAATTGCACATCCATGGACCCAGGGCAGGCAGGGAGCACTTCCATCTCCATTCTCTGCTGAGAAAGTGTGAGCACAGTTGCTTTAATGCCTTGTTTGAATCCACGTTATCCAGCGTCTTCCCAGAAGCAACGCTTGAGGCATTTTCGATCCCTCTGGCAGAAGCGTGCCCACAAACCTGCTGGCACTTGGGGATGAAGGTGCCGTTTGCCACAAGCTGCTGACCCCTGGCTGTCTCGCTGGCAGGGGCAGGGAGCCGCCTGGCTCGGCCCCACAAACGACCCCAGTGTCTGCCTGATGCCCTCACCCCGACACAACACCCTCAGGCTGCAAGGTGAACACGGCTCTGCTGTATTTCCTCTGCTCAGCAGGAATCCCACCTGCTCTTTCACGCTGCAAACTTCATGTTATAGATTAGGGAGAATAATAGAGCACATTAAAATTAGCAGTCTTTAAAAAAAAAAGAAAAAAGAAAAAAGCTTGATCTACTCTCATTTTTAACTACTGGCTACGGGCATAAAAGGTTTCTTCACTGAGATTTTAAAATGCATGGGTTGCTTGGTCCAAATTTAGCCTAAGAATAACTAATTTCCTGAGTGAAATACTGCTATATACCATTTGTTTCCTTGCTTTTTAAAAAGTTTTGTTTTTGCGAGACTTTTCCAGTCATTAACGAAAAATGAAATAATTTATGTTTATCACAATAAATTGGGCAAAACACAACTTCAGGTTCATCTTGTGCTTCAGGAGCCTTTCCTTTAAAGCATTGAGTAACAGTCTTGAGAAAACCTTGGAAGTATGTTGCAATGAGTTATCCAACACCTACGGAGGTATGTTGGTCTGTCTGTCAACAGCCCAGTGCTCCTGTGTTCACTAAATTATATCCTCATAACTAATACGGAGATGAACTACTCTTCATTTCTCCAAAAATTAAGAATTGCCTAGTTAGTCTCAGCTTGTTAAACCACAGATTTTTCTTAAAAGTCACTCAGCCATTTGAAAATAACGAAATACTGGTATTTATAGTGTTTTCAAGCTGTCATGTATTTAAGCCTGAAAATCATCTATGAACAGAAATCATATTTTGGATATATGGTGCCAGTCAAACTACTTTAAAAAAGAGAGAATAAGCTACAGAAAATTAAGACCTGGTAGCTATAGCCTATGAAGACAGAATATGTTTCATTAAGACTTTAACTATATTTTTTATCTTGGTATGAATTTCCAAAATTATCTCAACATGAATCCTCACTAAGTGTGAATACATGGCAAATGTAGTTGAAAATAAATTATATCTTGTATGATAAACCTCTATCAGTTTCAAGGAGTTTTATTTATAGATAAAGTACATTTTTAAATTTGTAAAAAAAAAATTGTAAAATGTATATTGGGAACACATCCAAAAGTTTAAAAAAAGTCGCTTTAATGCTAAAATTGAAGACTATTTGACAAAAGCATAAAATACAGCATTGAGACTAGTTTTTATTTTCTTAATAGATATAAAAAAGACTTAACAAAACTGTATTTTGGGAAGGTTGTGAAAGAAATATTTAAATCCCTCTCTAGATTTACATCCAGATACAGTGTATACCATGCCGTGGAGCTGTTTTGAGACAGTTAAGCCTTTTAATATACCTCCTGTAGTACTGAGGCAGTAACATATTGCTTTACCACTTAAATCATTTCGGAAGTCTTGATGTACATGTAACTTGCTCTTTAAATATTTTACTAATTTAAAGCTGGGTTTCATGCACTAGGTTGTTATGGCTGGGGATGTGCTGTGTAAATCCCTCTCTGGCATGTTCTGGACGTGGCATAAAAAAATCCTTCTTGGTGCTCAGATTAGCACTGATAACTGCAGGAATCACAAGCAAGGTTGCACAAGACCCCGTTGTGTTGGCTGCTATGTATGAACACTAAACAAGTCTTCTAAAGATCTTTAAGGAATTACTCAGGCTTCGATTTTGATGCACACCTAAATAAAAATTAGCAAGTTATTTTTAACTACTTCCTCACATGCACACACATATGTTCATACACAATATGCATTTTAAAGCACAACAGTGAGTTTAAGAACGGTGCACATTAAAATGTCCTAAAAAATATTCACCAGCTGTATTTTGCGTTCAAACACTTACTTGTTTCCTGCAATCCCTAAAATATCCAATCACACATTAATTTCAGTGCCGAGGCTAGACTGCATACCTTCCTTCTCCTTTGCAGCCCCAAGCAAAACCTTGCTAAAGCCAGGTTGTAATGTCTCAAAAAGAAAAGAAAATTTGTCCCCCCGGTAACAGCTGTGGAACAGGAGATGCATGAAGTCTGTCCCAGTGAGGGGATGGTTTTACACAGGATTGAGGACTTGTGTCCCCCTGCCACAAATGGTTGATGTTAAGGAGTTATCAAGAATGAAAACTGTGTCCATTCTGCACAAAGATGATGCTGTATTAGTGGAGCAACCACTAAGGAAAACAAACCTGAAAGCAAGAAACTGAATTAAAGAAAAATGAACTGGAGGATAATAAGCAGACAACTTAAACGAGTTCAATTAGTCAGAAAAATTGACTAAGCCAAGAAGGTCCAATGTAAGAGAAATACTCCAGCTCAAACATGGATTATTTTTGAAAAGAAGAAATATGTTTGGGTTGCTGTTTTTTTGGTTTTTTTTTTTTTTTTTTTGCGAACATCTCTGTTACTGGAAACCTCTGCAGCATTTGCTATCCCTGCCAGAGTTCAGCCTGTAGCACCTTTGGCTTTCCTGCTGCCTGGCTGTGCAGAAGGCTCACCCCTCTCCTGCTCCGGCAGCGCTGCGTAAGCTGCCGATTATTTGCACCAAGAGCATTTCACTTTGACAATTGATTGAAAGTAATACTTCCTTTTTAGCCTACGAGAACAAAATGGATAACCTTTCCAAAAAGGACCATTTCTCTTTGGTAAGACCCATTCATAGGTTTAGCTGAATTTTATCATGCTAGCAGGAGCTGCTGACTGTAGATTTCAAGAAGCAGGACTCTTCTTCTGTCTGTCCACATTTGCCAGCAAAAGGGAACCTCTCCACCTTCAGTTCAAAAACACTCATACAAATAAAAGACCAACTGCTCTCTTACCATCTAGAAAATATTTTTTACTACCAAAATCACTACATTTAATGACACTAATAAAATCCGAACGAAGAGTTACAAAATTTTCACAGGACTCCTGAAGTAGAATATTTTGGAAGAAACCAAAAGATTTATGCATTGTTTTTTTCCTCACTTAAAAAATATAAAACAATTATGTTAAAATTCACATTTACTGTGCCAGTAAGAAAACCTTAATGCTTTGGTTAGATTTCCTTAATAAAAGCCTATACTCTGGATATATTTCAGTTTGGAAATCACATGGACAAAGAGTGTTAATTATGTATAAGTTTGAGAATCTGGACACAGAGAATTATATGACAACATTTTAGCATCAGTTTTCTAATTTTGGGGTATTTTTTGCAGGATTGAAATGTATTTTACCTTCATTCTGAAGGAATTTGCATTGCTTCAAAGTAAGGGGAGGGAGCAGGTAGAAATTTTCTCCCCTTCCAAGTTTGCCTCAGCTTGCTGCTGCAGCATCGCTGATCATAAAACAGTGGGCTCAGAGTTTCATTTCTGAGTAGGCTAGAAAAATGTATTTTTGAAGTTGCTTATGCTTATTAGTAATCAATTAAAAAGTTAGAGCATTTGATTATTGCAGATTCAGCTGGGGGAGGCAGGAGGCAGTCAGTCCACTGCCAAGTCACTTGCTCCATTATCTGCAGAAGGAAAGCAGAGTTATCTGTCACAGGGAGAGAGAACAGCAGTGCCCTGCCCGAGCAGGTGAGCCAGCACGGGGCAAAAGGGAATCTGTAGCTTTGCAAATCAATTAAAAAATTTTATTGAGGCTTCCAAAAAGGCAATGCAAGTTTTGAGGGAATATACTGGCTTCATTTAGGGTCAACAGAAGTACACGCGATTGTTTGGTGCTCGTTTTTACCCTAAGGCAGGAGAGCAGAAAAAACAATGAGGAGCCCTTCCCTTCCTTGGCCAGAAAGTTTTGTTTTAAACTCCCACCAAGTTTTTCAAATAGCACCTAATACACACAGATCTCAGCAAGTAGATGGTCTGTAGAATGCTGTGCCTGGTTCAAAAGTCTCTGTCCTACCAAACCCCTAAGCTTCAGTTTAGAGAAAACACTCATAACTAAAAGAATATTAAGCTGTTACGGGCAGTGATTTAAAAAAAAAATAGCCAAATTATATATTTAGTATTTTCCCTGTGAGTCAGTCTGGAAGTACTCACAGTTAAAAAGTGATGACTATCACCGCTCAGAGAAAGTTGTCTGAACCCGTGAAGTTTAGAGCGTAGCTTCCATTCCTGCGCCTTGCCTTCAACCATCATGGCAACACGAACGGTGAGGATTTTGTTACCACAATATCCTCAAGCCAAATAAAATGCTTATTCATGCTTCATGATCTAGGGACTGTATTAAAAAAAAAAAAAAAAAAGAAGAAAGAAGAAAAATGCTGCAGCTATTTAGGTAAGTCAGTACATTAAATGCTGTGGAGAGAAGCAACACACGGGAGTATGTTTCATCTTTGCATTGAAGAAACACTTTGATGGCCACAAGTGTGTGCTACACACGTACAAACCATGTCTAGATAAACCACAAAGTATAAAGAATATTTTCAATTATTTTGCCACTAACAGCCAAGTTTTGTTTTCCGTTCCCTTCTGAAGAAGGACTCCTTCTAAGTCTAGTTTTATTTGGGAATCTACAATCCTCGAAACTCTTAATGTTGGAGAACAAATGGTGAATCTGCCTGGAGCCACAGCCAAAGCTCATCAGCTGCACAGATTTCAGCACTGCAATATTAGCCGTCTTTCAGTCTCGACGATACTTAAACCCGTCTTAACTACACATAATATTCTACCTCCTGAAAGCCTACAGAAAAGCTCTGCTGCTAGAAACCAGAGAATTCAATGCGACTGTAGGTGCTAACTGACAGAAGAAAATGTTTTCAAAATACCTCTAATAACATAAAAACCCCACACTGCAAACACAGCAAAGGTGATTGAAAATTGTTATAAAGAGTAAAACATTGAAAAAGATCATTTTGGCTACATACAAGTTACCGCCGATGTAGGAAGATAAGCAGAATAGCTTAGGCACCGAGATTCACCTGGTGACTGCACAACTTGAGTTGTACCTAGGCAGATGATAAGTGTAATGAAATGTTTAAATTCAGTGTTTTTTTCCCCCCATCACATTGGCCCTGCTGTCTCTGTTCCAGCCTTCTAATTTAGCTCTACTTTCATATTCCCACTGGGCTCCACAGTGCTGGTCTCGTTCCTAGGATAGAGCAGCCTCAAACAAGAATTCTGGGTATATACTGCACCAAGCATCTAAACCAGGTCTTTTTCAAAGGTTTAACTAAGCTTGAATTTTTTTATTTTTAGAGAAACATGTAGTCTGTGAGAGAAGTACCCAAAAGATTTTGGATTATTTCAATTTTCCTCTGTAGTCCAGACAGCTTTGATGTGTTACCAGTAGTTTGGACATTTTGACTGCCTACTGTAACACTGACAGCCAGTCAGTACCCGGCCAATGCTTCAGATTAAGTTGTTGCCTTCTGCTCTGCTGTTCTCATAGAGACTGATGTATCAAGAGAGTGAGCCCAAGAGAGCTCCTTGGAGTGAAATTAAGCCTACAAAGGGAATTGTGTGCCTGCAGAGATATTTGCATGGCAGCAAAATTTCTGGAATTCAATAGATTGCTTCTGCAAAAGTCTTTGGGGAAGTAAAAAATAATAATTATTAAAAAATACCTCTACAGAATGATCAAGAGCTGCACACAGAGAAATGCTTTCAAAACACAAGCATTTAATTTTTTTAAATGTTAAGTGAGATGTAAATATGCATGGTAGCAACAAAGTGCCCAAAAGCATACTGAAAACATATTCCATACACAGTTAGCAATAGAAGTCTGTACAAAAGTAATAAAGTTACACAATATAAAAAATACTCCATAACTATAATTTAAAAGAGGGAAAAAAGACAAGGGAATTGATTTCTCAGTTCATATAATTTATTGCAGTTAGCACACAGTTTAAAAATTCACCAACACACCAATAGTACAAAACTAAACAGCATTATAAGTTATTCCCTCCTCAGGAAAATAAAACATACTATGATTGTCAAAGCTAGATGTCAGTCTAAGTTTTAGAACAAAAGAAGAATGTGAAACTAAGGAAAGGAAAAAAGCAATCACTCACGAGGACCACAAAAAAATCCAAGAGAAAGTCCATTTTCCTCAGACACTGATTGTCTTTTCTAACTTAAGAAAAGAATGTAGTTTTAAATCTAGAAACTATTCAAGTAACTAAAGATAACGCTCCAAGGCCATTTTCACAGCTTTTTTTTTGTTTTAAATGCCATTACAGCCAAATTAACACACATTTGACCAAATATTTCCAAAACAGTCCAGCAATACACAATGGAGTTTTCCATTCAGTATCTTAAGCACAAAAATAGGCTATGTTTACAGTAGTTAAGGCGATCAAATTTTAAACAAAAGCAGAGGAAAAAAAAAAAAAAGGAAAAAAAAAGGAAAAAACAGCAAACGTTTTCCATGCTACTCCCATAGACCTTATTTGTAAGTGCAAGACAGGAAAACAAACACTGTGCAAAATGCTTTTGACCTGCGTGTTGGTCATTAAAACCACACGTCAGGCTGCAGTCTCTGCTGCTTGGATACGCATAGTCCTTCCCCGGCCCCCCCCGGCCCCCCCTGTCACTCAGGCCTGCCCAGGCCTTTCAGCCCGGGGCTTTTTTTGCTTTTTTTTTTCAGTCCACAGCCTCTTTTCAACGGGGGGGAAAAAAAAAAAAAGAACGACCTATTGTGGTGGAGGGGTGCAGCAGGAATCCTACAAATGCTCATCTGGGGAAATGGACGCACCTCAGTTGGAGCTGGCGTGGGGTCTGTGCAATTAGAAGGGGTCTGGGGTTAGTAAATGCACACCGCACATGCAAATCTCGAAGCCTGGTTGTAAACATTCAATTTTTTTCTCCTTGTTAACGTAGCTAAATCGGCAACTCGTAGCTTAAGTTCTTCTCAACTTAAAGACAGTGGGAAAGTAAATTTAAATTAGATAAAATAAAAACAGTGCATTTCTCGTCTTTATAACACTGGCATTTTCAACGGTGTCAGGTTTTTTTCCTAAGGAAATTAAATAATTTTCAACTCACTCGTTAAAGTTATACAATGCAAACAAAGACAAAAATATACTGAAAATCATGCATTTCTGTAGCGTTAATATTTACTTTTCAAGACTCAACTAAGAGCATCAACACAACCTGCCAAGTTCTTTGATACCTCCCCCCGGCCCATTTAATCAATTACAGTATACAATAACAGTAATTCACATTTTTTAAACACACAGTTCATCACTGCTGAAGCTGCAATATCCTTTTTCATCCCAAGCAAACCTTCACGTAAGACAGAGTCCCAGTGATCCCAGTGTACTCTCAGGGTTTTTGTTTTATGTTTTTGTGTTGGTTTTTTTTGTGTTTTTTTTTTTTCCAGTGGGAACTGTCAGAAATCCAGAAGTTGCCATAATAAGTTTTAAGTCAACCGCTTGTTTAAAAATAGATAATCCAGCATTTCAGAAATTTTCCATTTGGGTCTAAAAGCATTCAGGTTTCCAACAGCTAGAAAGGACTCATGCAATTACAGAAATGTAAAGGAACTGACAAAATTGGGAGAGGATTTCTACATTCAGATTTTAGGAGGGGAAAAAGATCAAGAGTTCAAAAGAACGCAGTGTTTTGGGGAGAATAAAGCCACGTCCAAATTTTTTGAATTGGAGATTCCTTAGAAGTAAAGTATCCGCTGGCTTCTATTCCGAAAAGGGGGAAAAATACGCTCCGCAATTAGTTACTTTGTCGGATTACCTCTACAATTCATTTTTATTGGAGTGCTAAATTAGTGAAATAGTCATGCTGCCTTAAAGTGCAAAAACAAGCTAATAGCCAAACTTTCAGTTCAAGGAAACAAGATTGCTTTTAGACTGTACCACAACTATATAGATTTATATATATATTATTTATATATATAAAAATTTTATTTCCAAAGTTCTTGTGAGCTATCTTCTAAGGTCCAGTCTCTGACAGTAGGTAAGCTCAGTGCTTCGCTTTTGACAGACAATGAGTTCACCAACTCACAGTGAAACTTCCGAATGTGTCTGTAAAGGTCTCCGGACTGTGTGAACCTGCGTTCACACCACTTACAAGCATGAGGCTTCTCCCGCGTGTGAACCACTGCGTGGCGGCTCAGGTTGTGGGAGTACTGGAAGCTCTTCCCACACTGGGTGCAAGTGTAGGGCTTTTCACCTGAATGAGTCCTCTCATGACGTTTCAAGGTGTACATGCAAGAAAAAGTCTTACCACACAACGAGCAGGTGGGGACATTGACATCGGTAGCAGGCTTGCTGCGGATCCCGTCCTGCTCTCGAAAGTGCGTGCTTAAATGAATTTGCAGGATGTGGGGGCTAGGAAAGACCTTGTTGCAGAGAGGACACATGAAAATTTGGCCAGCAGGGCTAAGTATGTTTGACACGTAAGGGAGCAAGCTGCTGTCCATGTTTCCTTCCACCTGGACTCTCTCATTCTCTGGAGTTATCATTTCATCATCGCTTGCCTTGTCCTCTCTATCTAGCTCCCTCAAGACCGAATCTTCCCTCATCGGAGCCAGGTGGGCCGGCTCGTACTGTACCCTGTTATTAGTGCTCACACTCTCTTTCACAGTGCTATGTTCCATATCATAGTCATTAGTGCCAACATCACTCTCATCACAGGAAGCCTCTTTTTCCACCTTCACCTGAACCAGGCTGTTTCTAAGCATGTCCTGCGAAGAGAAATAAGAACTGTTCAAATTTTCAACTCCTGAAAGGCTGGACTTGACAGACAGGTCCAGCACGCAGTCAACATCTGCTGAATCCCTCACGGAGGTGACAGACCTCTGGGACAAAGACTCTGTTGAGCTGCAGGGGCTGGCTACTGTTTTTCCAGCTGCTGCTGTGTGCGTCTCTGCCTCTCCGCCAGTCTGGGGAATGCCTGCTGAGTCTGAGGGCAATCTCATCCACATGTTCCCAGGCTCAGCCGCCAAGTCCCTTTTGCTAGGCAGGATGTTCAATTTTTCATCTTCTCCGTCATCTTCATCGCTGGGCAAGTCTCCTGGCATGTGGCTGCTGCCGTCGGAGAGGCTCTCCACTTTGTCTGAACAACTTGAGGCGTCTTCCTCCTTTTTTGTACTGTCTGCCTCCGTGGTTGCTTTCTCTTTCAGCTTCTTTTTGCAGACTTTGACAATGTCATACATGTGGAGATAACTGGCAGCTGCTAGCACGTCTTCAATGGGCAAGTCTTTGAACTGGAGCTTTCCTTCGTACATGAATTCAAGCAGGAGAGCGAAAGCTGGGGCTGTAACAATGTCGCTGTTCAGATGAACAATGTCCCTTTTGTCCAGCTGGTCCTTGTAAAAGAGGTGGAAATACATGCTGCATGAAGCCAGTACAGCTCTGTGCGCTCGGAACTGGGCATCTCCTACCAGAACAGTGCAATCACAAAGAAAACCCTGATGTCTCTGCTCACTCAGACACTGTAGCAAATGTCTACTGTGGTCAGGAAACTCCATACTGTCTTCATAACCTATAAGCAACAAAATTTTTAAAAATTAAATGCAGGTCAGAGTCACAGAACTTATAAATCCAAGTAATTCCACTCTAAAAGCCTGGTATTTGTATTGCCGAAATTCTGGTACTGACACCACGCAAAGATTATTTAACACAAATGTACAATGGCAACTCTTTCCCCGACTGACCAGGACAGTTATGATTTCCTTGCTGTGATAAATAAGCCGGTCTAGTGAGCGCATAGGTACATCTGCAATTTTTTTTTAAAGTATCACTGCTGCTCATAAAATCTGTTCAACAGTTTGGTGGGTTTTTTTTAGAGAACTTCCTCCAGATTGAGTCCCTAGGAGGACAGACCCCCACCCCCCCAAAAAAAAAAAAAAATTTTTTTTAAACACTAAGTTTGAGAGATCACAGAAGCAGCAGAAAAAATGTACGAGATCATCTACCTTCTCTTTAAAGTCAAATTGTAGTAAGAGGAGTGGTTCTCACATGAAGAAATATTAGTATACCCAAATCTGTATACCCAAGTCTAACATTCATAAACTACAAAAATTATTTACGTGTGTCAATTTATAACAACAGCAAAAATGGACATTTTTACAAATTTAGTTCATGTGGCTTTCTTCTTGTAGTAAGTACAGGTTTTTTTTAAGGTTTTAAACCTTTTCCACGCTGTACAATAGAACATGAACATTTTTTGCCAACATGCAGAACATACAAAAGAGAGCTAACAACCAAAACGCCAACGAGCACCACTTCCCCAGTGCAGAAGGACAGAAATTTCCCTCCCCTCCCACTCCAGGCAGAGTTTGCAGTACTAAGCTTTAAAAAAAAAAAAAAAAAAAAAAAAA
>VZRH01003887.1:236934-312503 GCA_013397555.1 Urocynchramus pylzowi
TGCGGCCCGTCCGGCCGCCTGGGCCCGGCGGCGTCGGGAGCGTGCCATAAAGGGCTGAGACTATGCAGTCATTGGGGGCATTATTGGTGTGTTGGTGGTGGTTACGTGTGCGCTGGGTATGTGTATCTGCACGGTCCGTATTGCGGTGTTATCTCAAGAGCCAAGAGGCGTCGTCTGTCCCTAATAAGAACGCACAGTCGACTAAAATGAGGAAACTTTGCCAAAATTCACCAAGGGATCCGTGTCTGAGAGAAACTCAAGTTGCTGATGCTCGGTAACTTTGCAGAAGTTGAATGCAGGAACATCTGGATTAGCATAAATCACAAGGATGCTAATGGGTGCTGCTGCAAGATACAAAAATAGAGTAGCTTTGCCCTGCCACATTCATGATTGGATAATTAGAAACAAGCACCCGTGGGTAATTAGGTGATTCACATCATACCATTGTGTAAAACCCCTAAAGCAGAATCTCAGGGGTGTGCCCCAGTTTGGCTGGGGCACTTTAGATACAAGAATAAATATTTATGTTTGTAATTCTGTGGTTTGTGTCCTAGCCTCTCTCCTTGATTGGCACCAGCCAGCTGTGAATTCATAACAAGGGTGCAAGTGCTTGCCTTCTCTCTCCCAAGGGAGTGCTCTGCCCTGAGCTCCCACCTCAGCATTGAGTTTCTGTGGGCGCTTTCTGTGCTTGCCCCGCTGTGGGAATTACCGTGGCGTGGCGGATGACGAGGAGCAGTGCCAGCAGGTTGGCAGGGCTGGGGATGTGTGTGTGTGCCCGGTGTGTGCCCAGGTCTGTGCACTCCGGGCAGCGCTGGCCAGGCTAGTGCCTGAGGGCGAGCGAGCTCTCCAGACCTCATCGTGGTTCACAGGCAGATTGAGGTCAGCGGCTTTGGAGAATACCACGGCTTAATGGCGGGTTAGGGTAGGGCACTGGAGGCCAGGTTGGAAGGGCTAAGGTCTTCCTTAGCAAAGGACTAATCCAAGGAGATCTGGGTATTTCCCCATCTCCCCTTCGGTTTCAGGTAAAGAGGTAATATAGGGAAGTATTTTAAAGAAAACAAGGATCACCAACAGAGATCTTAAAGAGAAAGAACTCGGTTATGTATTAACCAAAATTGATTGAGTAGCTATAAAAGCTGAAAGCCATGTACTTCTTCGTCTCTTTAGTAATAAGAAACTGGTATAAAGAAACAGACTGAATTCTAGCTGTGCCTAATTGCTTTGACAGCACTGCTATGTATATAACACAGCAGCTAGCATCTAGGTGTCCATATGCTTCAAGCATTGCACACATGCATGAAAATATGAAATATATATATGTACAAAAGAAAACACTTTTCACTCCATCCTTCAGTGAACTAATTGCTCACACTAGGTGTGGAATTTTTTAATTATTAACTTTCAGTCTCTCTTAGACACTGATACAATTCCATCATTAAGAGTTTGGGTGTTTTTTCCATTGGCACCCTGTTCCATATTTCATTGTAGCTGGAACTTGGTAGGATTTTGTCCTTGTCTTCAGGATACAGCAGCTAAGATGCTGACTCTTCATGTTTCCTGATTGTTTCCTCAGTGCTAATAATCACTTCATCTGAGAAAAATCAGTACTGTATTCCCTGCTGCCTGTCATTTCTTGAACACCTTCCCTATAGCTACTAAACTGCTTTTTCTTTTGATTGCAAAAATGAGTGTTGAAAGTACTTTAACAGGAAGTACTTTGGAAAATAGTTCTAAAGTTTAGCTTGTTTAGGTTTTTATAACGTTAAATATACAAATAACTTACGCAGTTATATATATTTGAACTGTCAGTGACTGTGCCTGAAATGATGACATTAACTGTGTTGTCCTAGATCCCTACACTTCAAGCTGCCTCTTGCTTCCTCAAGTAAGCCATCTCACCAGCTGCTCCGGGTTGGTTAGTAAGACCTCAGTTTGTGCACACTTACTTACACAAGTACAGCTTTACTGAGGGAGGCAATTTAGGCATTTTCATAATACAAAACTCTTTGGAAAATGAGTCTGCTTAATGTGAAAAAAATCAAAGAATTTATTTGCTGAAGAGGGCATTTAGCAAATGGGCTTTCTCAGATCCTTACAGACTTACACAGGACCTGAAATTTAAAAATAAATGTTAAATAAAATTTAATTAATTACTGTTTGTACTTTCTGTTAATTTATTATTTCCTCCTCATATACAAGAACTTGCCTCCTTACGTTTTAAGATGTACTGAGAAAAAATTTACTGTCCCTCATCTAGTATTTACAATGCTGACTCCTAATTAAATCAGGTTGCACTCTCATTTCCATTCTATCATTTGGTTACATGACCTCCAGCAAATTGCTTTGTCTGTTTTGTGTAGACTGGTTCACCCTGGGGCTGCAGGTTATTTCTTATTACAGTTATATTTAAGAGAGTGATCTGCAATTATCATTTGTACAGCTGTTATAGTAACACTTTTTTTTTTTGCTATTTCTAAACAGGAGATGGAGAGGAACAGAGAAAAAGTGAGTGTAGGTAACATTTCAAGATTAAAAATCTTTTTTGGCAGGGAGTAAGGCTTTATTGATTTAAACCTGGAACTGTTGACATTTGTCTGGGATTTTTTTTTTTAATGTGGAAGGAACTCTAATTTTTTTAAAAGTACTTAGAGAGGTTTAAAGACTTAGCATTATGATAAATTTAGAAACAAGATGATAGAGAGTGAATTAAGGAAGAAAACCTCCAGAGGGAAAACTCAAGAATACCCAATAGTCCATTTGATCCTCTATTAGAAAAAATAATATAAGACATGCATTCCATTGGAAGGGATGGTGAAGCCTTGTTCTAAAGGGACATAAACATCTGGCAGTACACCTGGTCTCTACACATATTTATAAATCACCTCAGGCATCTCAAGATACTGTAAAGAACACACACAAGAAAATTGAACCAAGAACATTCATAAGCCAAGGAAAATAAAAATTATCTCAATATAGCACGGAAAGAATGAATCTCATTTGCTTCACAAAGCAGTTTGGAAAGACATGATGCAATTTTGCACTTCTTGCACCTTTTCACTTGCTGACTTTCATTTATATCCTCCAGGCAACAAGGAGGCCTGAAGGCCTTTGGCTCATAACCAACGCTGACGTTGCAGCGTGGAGCTACAGCAGCGCCTGCAGCTTGGGTAGAGCCTCCCGGCTTTTGCCTCTGATCTGGGAGCATCGAGGTTTCCTGGCGTCTTTTCTAACACAGTTCGTGGGGTGAATCTCCCAATATTGTTTGTTGCTGCTCAAGGTTCATTAATAGGTAGTGAGCTGCTTTGCAGATGCCAGCTTTGCCTGCTAGCCTTAAAAGTGTTCGTCACATTTGTTTCCAGAGCTTGAATGGAGCTGGGTGCTCCTGGAAACTCTTCTGAGGACAGTCCAGCAGAGGAGCCTGAGCTGACAAGGGTCAAAGTGCCTCAGAGTGCCTGTGTGACATTTGGGTCCAGAGCAATAGATAGAGATGCTAACACAACACTGTTATACTGAGCAACCAGATGAAAATCTGGTCCTTAATACTTTCTTATACCTGCTGCAACACAGTTTTCTACATTTTCTTCAAATTGTAGAGTAGTGCTATACTAATTACTGTACGTTCCATTAATTTTGTTTTCAATGGCAAAAAAGAAATTGACTATGGAAACTGCTTATCTGCCACCAAATATCCCTGGTTTATGCCCTACAGGTTATTTCAAAATGCATACTGTCACCCTTATGCATTGCTACTGTTTTCATTCATAGAACAATGGAAAGTGGGTACCCTCTTGGTAAATTAAAACTGTCCTGGAAAGTTTTGATGAATAAGACGGAGATAAAGCAGAAAAAATATCTACAGTATTATGTATCCCAGAGAAGTGAAAATTAGGATTTATGATCATGGCACTCTAAGGTTTTTCTTTTCTTTTCTTTTCTTTTCTTTTCTTTTCTTTTCTTTTCTTTTCTTTTCTTTTCTTTTCTTTTCTTTTCTTTTCTTTTCTTTTCTTTTCTTTTCTTTTCTTTTCTTTTCTTTTCTTTTCTTTTCTTTTCTTTTCTTTTCTTTTCTTTTCTTTTCTTTTCTTTTCTTTTCTTTTCTTTTCTCTGTAGTGTAACAATTGATGGCAGTCTGGTTTTCAGAAAAATTAAAAATTAAGTATTTTTGAGGCTTCCATCACACTTGAGGTTCGGCTGATGTCACTGTGGAACAGAGTTTTCTCTCTGGGGAGCCAATGCTGAGGAAATGCCAAGATAATATAATACAGCATTTGCATGAATTGGCTAAATGTGCATGTTGTTGTGCCAGAGGCTAACTGGATCAGTAATTCTTATCTGCCCAACTATGCTGGATAAGCATCAGGATGTACTCATCTAAGAGCTTTTCTTACCGTGTGGGCCAAAACCTCCTCTCATCTCAAATGCTCTCACATGTAGGAGAAGAAGTATTCTGTACTGAGGTTTATCACCAAGGTGGCTTCTAACGTTCACACTACAAACTGAGGACAGACTCGAGTGATAAACTTTCTTTATGTCCAGATGTCTTTTTCTGGAGCACAGATTTATCTAATTTTAAGCTACAGCTTCTGCTTCACGTGGGGATTATTAACGAGGGCAAGGATTTCTTCATGATGTCCCAAAACAATTTCAAGGCTCTGCATAAAAATTTGATCGTAAAAGATGGAATTAGTCTTGTGGGTGGAGATGTGAACAGGAATTCAGTTGGATTTATTTGTTGACTGCTAATGATACTCACACCATCACTGGAAGCAGAACTGAAATGTTTTCTCTCTAAAAATCTCTTCTTTTGGATGCAAAGGCTTCAAATTTCCAACCTAGGAATACCTGACTGCTGGAGTCCAGTCTCTCACAACCTCAGCCAACCATGAACAGATGCTTAGTTCAGAACAGAACTGCACCAGGAGCTGCTGCGTGCTCAGGAGAACACGTAGGTGTTATCCCAAAGATACATAACAAACACAAAACCTCAAGTTAAAACAGAAGAGAGACACAAGTCATGTGTGAACTGACTTTTGTCTCTTGTGGGATTCACACAAGTCATGTGTGAATCCCATCCTCATCCGAAAGGAAGAGGATGGGAGTGGTGGTTTATTTGTGCTCTGAGTGGCAGAGGTGTACTGGGTGGGACTGCTTAGAAGGCATACAGATGTCTTCCTTTCACAGAACCTCCTGTGGTTCCTGCTGAGGTCGTGTGGGTGGGACTGGTTATTGTAGTTGGAGTAATTCTGAGAAGGTTAGAAGGTGTGAAGCCATTTCAGCTAGCGTGGTGGCTCACACCAATTCTGTAGGTCTGTCTTGTTCAGAAGTTAATAAATAAAATGGCACCTTAGTTTTATAAAACCATTGGTTTAATTTATGTCTCTTTATATGCTGAGTGTAGGTGTATGCTTCTGTGTATATTTGTGGGGTGCCCCTTCTACAAGGACATGCTGTAGAAACAAAACAAGTAATAACCACTATACTATTGTTTCACTATATTTAAAGCAGACCTGAAAAATACAATGTTTAGCCAAAACTCTGTTAAATTTTCTTATGCTTTTTCTGTAATTTCTTTCCTATCATTACAGATTACAAAGACATTTATGCCTAAACAGAAGCTGTCTTCTTCCAATCAGCCTGCTCTTTCTGCTCAGTTCATTCACTAAATCATTTAATCACCCAAGGCCATATGTTACCATCTTGTGTAAAACGGGTGGAAGAGGGAAAAAAAAAATATGCAAAAATCTCTGCACAAGAGTGGGTGTCAGCATCCAGCATAGCTCCCACTAGGAAGCACAAAATATAAAATGTTATCACCAGTGAATGTGACTATGAAAATAAACTGAGACAGACAAAAGAAAGAGACAAGCCATTGCAAAGGTGAAAAAGACAAGCTCTGAATATCAATTCTGGGTGGAAAAGTTATGGACTAAATGTTGCATGTTAGTCCATGTGCTCTTATTCTCAATATCCTGCCATTAATATAATGCTCTGCTGTAATTAACTTGAAAGCACATTAACTCATGCTTACAGTCCCATTTTTCTCATGGCATGAGTAAGACCCTGTCTCTGACCTAGTTCCATCTTCTTCTCTCTCTCTCTCTCTCTCTCTCTCTCTCTCTCTCTCTCTTTCTGTGTACTAGTGCACATTTTGTCCCAGGTATTTTTGTGTGGAGTCTTGTGCTTTTACCACTTGGCTTCAGCTGCTGTTCATTGTCACGGTTACTTTGCACGGCTTTCTCTCTTGGCACATTTACTGGGTGACAGACCCTCAGGAAACACATGACTCCGAGCAAGTAGTGGGATATGTGCTCCTGTCAGAGAATGAGGAGGCTTGAAAGAAATTAGAGGTGGCAAATCTTTTATTTCAAAAGCAAGGGGACTTTTGTTTCATGAAACGGCCAGTTTCTTCATATCTGGAGGAAGCTATTATGTTTTTCCTTGCCTTTGAGCTTGTGACTGCTGCTGTTGGAGATGGGAGAGCAGCTGATCAAAAAGCCACTCCACTTGTAAAGACTCACAGGACAGGGGCATAACACTACAGACTTCAAAAGAAACCCCTTCTCTAAAACTGCACATACCAGTTTATCCTAAGACTATGAAAGCATAAAAGATTATATTTTCATTTGCATGGTTTGCTGGTTTTTATTTGGCAGCTACAATAACAACAGGCTACAGTGAGCCCATAAAACAAAGTGAGAACAGCAGCTCATTTTTGTGGCAGAATGTAATGGCTATGGCTAAAGGGCTTGCATAATTCATCTTAAACCCTTATGCCTCTATTTATTGACTTTTAAATGAAAATTAAACTCCTAGAGCCATAAGGAGGCTTCTGGTATCTGAAACGGGATTTCGATGATGATATTTTTATCTGACACTAGCAGCTGAAAGCTCCCATCAGGAAGTGTTTTGCTGGGAAGCCCCAGGGCTGGGCAGGGCTGGGTCTCCCCTCCTCAGCCTGCTCTTGGTGTAGCACCAAGGTCTTTGGAGACCCAAGGTGGAGGGATTGACTGGCTGTACCTGGGAGTCTGACCCGAGAGGTGGCAACCTCTCATGTGTTTCCACGATGGGAGGATGGTCATTGAGGCAACTGGCAAGGCAATATTTACCATCTTGACAAAGTGAAAAGGTGAAGAAAACTTGAGGTATCTGATTTCCTCAAAGGCAGGTTATGGTAACATCAGGTATGATGCCTTTCCTAATACACAAGGAGGCAAAAGATTCAGCTAAGCGTACTGTTAGGGCAGACAAAGGATTTTTACTTCCCAGAATCTTTTAGAAGGTTATTTTGTTTGTTTCTCAGATTTTTCTGTGATGTATCATTTCCCCCTCTTCTTTATTCTCCTGAAGATAGAGCAGACTCAGGAAGTGAATTGCTGCTTAGGGAAGTGTCCTGCCTCCAAGCTGACTTATATAGTAGGACATATGGCATAAGTTATATTTGGACAGATGTGAACAAGTAGTCAGTAGATTTGATAAGATTTTTTATTTAAACTAACTTGCACAGTGTCACTGTTCCACCGTCTTTCTCTCCTTCTCAAATCTGATCTTTTGCTGGTTTCAAGAATTTTAAATACACATTACAGCCAACTAGTCTGTAAGGCTTTAAATGCATTTAAGAGCATTCAGTCATGACAATAATGTCAGATTTTCTCCCCACTATGATTGGCAAATATCTGCTTTTCATGATAAAGCAGTCACAGATGATACATTGTATAAGCTGTGAGCTCCAAGTGATTAATCAGACAGCCAAAGAACGCAAATGATTCTCATTGATTTGTTTAATTTGGCCACTAATGCTCCTGTTTCACTGGTGTGGAGTTGAGGCACAAAGTAGTTCTGTACCTCCCAAGGGTAATATAGAAATAAAATCTAAAAAAATAGGATTTAATGAATTTCAAGAGGTCATGTAGTTCATCTCCCTGCCTGGATTGCTGTCAGAATCATCTGTATCTGGGCTGTTTCTGGCTTATGCTGGTCCATCCTGTTTTTGGAAATCTCCAGTGGAGGAGACCCCACCATCCACTCAGGGAGTTGTTCCCACTTCTCCATTTCCAGAGATAATATTTTTCCTGGTGTCTCCTTGCATATAAGAAACTGAGAAGCTTCTTTCTTCCATCCAACCCAGAGGGATCATGCAGAAGAGTTTGTTTCCTTTGCACATTAATAGCCCACATGCTGGAGGCCAGCCATCATACCTTGTCCAGCCTTATCTTCTGTAGGTTGAATAGTCCTACATGTTCCTTGTAGATCATGTTTCTCACATTGTATTTATTATTCTAGTTGGTCCATATCCTTTGTGGCCATGCCCTAGCTATGGATCCTGCATATACACAATTTATTATTCCTTCCAAAGCAGAACATTTTGCTTTCATCCTAATTGCCATGCACCCAGCTCTTTTGGTCCATTTTCCAGTATGCTGGGACCATTTTGAACTCTTCTTTACTCCAGTGTGCTTACAGCTCATTCCAGGATGGTTCATCTGCAAATTTAAGAGTTGTATTTTTAAGCTGTTTATCTGTATCATTAATGAAAAAAATGAACTGTATCAAAT
Source organism: Urocynchramus pylzowi (assembly GCA_013397555.1). NCBI lineage: Eukaryota > Metazoa > Chordata > Aves > Passeriformes > Fringillidae > Urocynchramus > Urocynchramus pylzowi. Next base: position 245,484 of record VZRH01003887.1, read on the forward strand.
CTAGGTCGGCTGTCTAGAGAATCAGACTCGATGTAGCCCTTCGGTTTGGCAGTGAATTTTTGGTAATGATCAGTTGTGATCCTTTTCAGCCACTCTTGCCACCACTGATTGGTTCTGGCTTGAGCATGTTCCCTGGTTTAGTCACAAGTGCACCAAGCAGGGCCAGGCAAACAGCCTGGCTGAAGGCAAGAGACAATGTTGATTACCTCCCCTTCTTTCCAGACCTCTTAGCCAGTTTGAGAGAGGAACTGGTTTTGTTTAACATGCTTCATTCATGATTAATCAGTGTGAACTGACACTCATCTCCTTGTGGTCTTCTAGGTGGTTTTAATATGTTTAATTATTAAGTTTGGTAATTGGCCCATAGTTCTCTTTTCATCCTCTTTTAAGGAAAAAATACCCCACTTGTCCTCCATAAGTTGTCAAAAATGGCTCCTCCTGATCAGGATATGACTTCAACCAGCCCTTTGCCATCAAGAGGATGAAGGATAAGTACAGTACAAACTAGGAAATTATGAACACCTTATCAATTACTTAATAGAAACTCTTTGGTGGTGCAAAGGAGGGGTTGCAGTGCAGCCTTTTATCCCAACACATCACTTTCTCACCAGCCTGAGCAGAGCCCACTCCCTCACGTTAGCTCTTAAACCTCAGCTCTGCAAAATTAAACTTTCCTAGTGTGTTATAACTCTCAAAAGATAGCGTGGGTGGGTGAAAGATGCATTCCTCAAGGCTTGAAAATAGATGTAAGAGGATATTTGGCATAAAGCTAACAAAAAGAAAAGCCATGGAAATGTATTAATTGCTACAAAAATGGGATTTAACTGCCAGTGGTGTTCAGCCCACAGGTCAATAACTCGACCTAATGCTCACCTTTTAGGTACAGGCATGTGCTGCATAAGCATATGTGCCATTTTAATTTCTAACCCCACTTTTTAATGGTTAAAAGCTAATTAAAACATACAGTGGCATTTTGAATCAATATAGCGTATGGACTGCTGCAAATTCTCTCATCAGGCGTGTTGCCCTCAGGAAGCAACATTAACTTCAACAGCAAAATAGGGCTGTGAGCTCATTAATCATCACGCTCACAGACAGTCTGGGAGGCTGTGGCAGCAGCTCTGCATCTTTCTGGTGGTGAAGATTGGATACAATGGTTAGACATGTGAAGTGTTGCACAAACATTAACTATTACAGCCAACTGTCTTTGAAATTGGCATTTATCCCCTCAGCTTTTCAGATTAAAAAGCAGAAATGGGTCCATGAGGTGGATTTTTTTTTTTTTTCAGGCAGTGAATAAGAGTCAGGCTGCTATAAGAACTCAGCAACCTGGTGTCCTAACTCTGAAGTCCTCTTATTTCCCTGTAACAAAAAAGAAAACCCCCAAAACATGTCCCTCCATAGCTGCTTAGAAATATATGGGCAAGAAAAAATGTAAGATAAAGGAGGGTAGTGGAAAGATAGTTGAGAAGAAAGAAAAGGAAAATGGGAATCAGAGGTAAACCTAAGATTAGAAGAAATTAGGCAGTAAAGGGAAGGAGATTGGTTTGTGTGTATAAATGTAGTCTTCAGTGCCCGTGAGAAGCTGTGAGATAACCTTCAGAGCTCTCTGCTTTGGTACAAGATGTTCACTGAAACTGAAAACATATGCCCTTACAGCCCCTGTGTCCCTGCTCTCCAGTCACATCAGCACTGGTAGATGAGGTAGGGCTCACAAGATCAGAGCAGAAAAGTGTTCTCAGACTCCTCTGTCCTAATCTTGCTGGTCAGTTTTAGCAGATGCCCTCTGAAGCAAAGGTTCACAGACTCTTTTGTGCTAAAACCTCCCAAGCTGTGGCAGTTTTGTCCTTATTGCAACCACGTTTGTGTAGATTCCAATGAGCAATTTCGGAGACATACAGGTAACAATGGTAGTGTGGCCCTGCAAAATGACTTGTATCTGATTTTCCTAGGATGTGTTGATGACCAGAAAGAGAACCTGAATGTTGGCTCTTAGCTTTAGCTTGAGTCACATGAGTTCCAGCACAGACTCTTTTTTTTTGGGCCTTTGTGCTTAGAAGCATTAAAATTTTTCTTTCCATTGAGTCTTTTTTAGTCTTTAGAGCTTTTTGCTGGGTGTGTACACTGTAAAAGAAGTTAGTCCCCTCCTGAGTCAGTATGGGTTGAGGATGGACAGTCAAACTGGGGACACAGCACTGCTCTTTATTTTCCTCCTGCACTCCCTCCCTACAGTCCCTCAGGCCCCTGTCCTGTTATGTTGAGGAGGAGGAGAGCACTTAGTGCTGTTTCTCGCTGTGTGAGCTGGCCTGTGCATGTAACTTCTTCTGGGGGCATGGTGGTGTGATTGGGGACTCATCTTCATAAAATCTGGAGACAGCATGCAGAAACATTAGTGATTGACGAGGACTGAAAAAGTGCCAGGGAGGAGAGAAGCTTCCAAATAAAGCAAAGTGCTAAAGGAGTGCAGGCTGCACACGTCTGACACTGCTGCTGCCTCTCGGGGCAGGGGCCTTCCCTCTGGTCATGCAGGAGGAAATATCTGCACAGTCCACAGCACGGTACAGCTGCTACTCACCAGCTGCTGGCATCACATCCCCCGTGTTCTCCTTCATCTCTGCCCCACCCAGATCCATTGGCCCCGCTTCCCTGCACGCTGGAGTTTATTTTTGTGCCAGGCAGCAAGTTTCATACCTCCCACTTTCACCTCTAGAGCCACAGAGCTTCTAAGAGCCCCTGAGAGGTTTCTCCTTTTTGAGGTGCTAGAGGCCTCACTTCCATGGTCCTTTTTCTTTTTAAGCAATTTTTAATCAGACCACGGAAGAAAGATCTCGGGGGAGAGGTAGGTGCAGAGCTAGGAAAGAGGGATGCTGGCATGGTGAATCAAAGGCACCTTTCCTCAGACTGTTTCAACAGGTTATTGGCTTGTGGTGGGAGCTCAAATATGGCCTGAGGGCAGCTGCTCCAAGAGGTCTGTCCTGCCATGAGGAGGCTTCAATATTAACCCTAAATTAAATTGAGCCAGTGTTCACAGAACCATCCAGGCAGGAGAAGAAAATAAGATAGTGTAACATAAGAGGGCACAGGAGAAGGATTTTGCTCTGTAATGGCAAATTACCCACTCAAAAATAACATAAAAAAGGGAGGAAAAAATTAACGAATAAAGTCTGCACATTATTTTAAATCACAGAAGTGTCAAAAATGGTAATGCCTATATCAAGGCTGCCCTAATGTAGCTTTAATTTGCATGCCATTGGCATTGATTTGATGTGAATATTTACTCTCCTATTCAATTAAGAAAATCCATAACTGCCACCATATTTTAATGTTAATGTATTTTTACACAGCTCTGTGTTTACCTTATTTTCTCTTCTATAACATTAACACTTTTTTTTGTTAAAAATGTGTGAAAGATTAATTTGTAGAATGACGGGATATGTGGGTGTGTAGCACAGGCCAGATGGAAGGGGTGTAACATGACAGTTTTCTTCTGTGGCTTCGTTTTGTTTTTATTGTTGTAAGCGAGCAAAGTATAACTAAAATTATCATTTCTTCTCTGGGCAAAAAGAACTAAGTGGTAAGTTCCTCTTTTATTCCCCATGGCTCTCAGTGCTCCCATGCAGCTGCAACCCTGTTCAGAATAGCTGACAGGTTGATAAATATTTGTCTAAAACTTCAGCTTATGTATTTGAAAATCACTGTGATTTAAAGAAGGGAATTTGTACTCAGGCTCCATAATTCCACATCTATGGAACAGATCTGAATTCAGATTTATTCATAAACAAGAGCAATTTTGTGAGACTTATTAGTCCTCTCTTGGCTGGTAGGGGTGAAAACAGGCACCTTTAATGCTGAAAAAAGAAAGCAAAAGGAAAATAAAAATCTATCCAAGACAAAGCCTTTTTAATCTATAAAGCTATCCATTCAAGAAAGCTTTTTAATTGTTGAAAGAGGGCTGTTCCAAGGCCAAATTCTAATTTACACATAAGTATTGTAGGAGTTTGGTATAGTAAATGTCCTTATTGAAGAATAAAGCAATTAGCACAGTAACTTGCTGTCATCTGGCACGTAAAGGCATTCCAAGAAAAAGTTAAGTGTTGAGGAAAGGAGAGAAATTCAGGACAGCATGTGGGAGAGGAATATGGAGGCTCCTTTTTATGCCACTCAGGAGAAAAGGAGGGGAGAGAAAACCCACTGCTGACTTAATCTGTTCCCTTACCTCATCACGAATTGACCCAAGTTTCTTCCCTTCTTTCAAGGGAAGGGGGAAAAAATGCAGCCATACCTAAGGTCTTTCTTAGAGGCTAAAATCCTGAAACCAGGGTACCATAAGCAATAGCTGTATGTTTTGCATCCTCATCCACAAATGCTTATTCTGCCCTGTAAATTTGCCCATGAATGAGCTTTGCTGATACTCCAGTCTTCTGTGTCAGTGCTACCCACTCTCTCATGTATGGGAAATCATCCCCTTAAAATGGTCATTCTTTGTTTCCCCCTCAGTATATCCACACAAATCTCTTGGCTCTGCTTTAGTGTCTTGCAAGTGCACCTGATGAAACATCTGTGGTCTTTAAACAGGCACCCAACACTTTCCTCTGTCTGAGACACACCCCACCAAAAATGTTGCTATGCTTGCACATCAGAAGACCTTTTTGCTTGTCATTTCGACCACTTTTGGTGTGAGTGCAGTTATATGTGTACCAGCAAAAGTGTCTATTTTCCTCCAGCTCTCTTGACTGACAAAAAAGAAGGTTTGCTCAGGTTTCAGGCAAACAAGTTGTTTTGATTTAGCAATCATCACAGGTTTCAATCCAGAGCAGAAATTTATGAGAAGTCAAAAGTAGTGGAAATGGAGTATTATAGTTCAAATAATTTAGCAATAACTTAATTTGGTTTTCAATTGTTTGAGTAATGAAATAGAGCTGTATTCAATCCTCCCAAACCTCTTACTGCAGATGGAGGATCAGTCTGTTTTGAGTGCTTTGTCCACTCTAAGTTGCTGGATCTTTGTTGGGTGATTTCATAAGTAAAAATAACGAGGGGTTTGCCAATTTTTCTATGAAAATACAGCTTTCTTTTAGTGTCATTACACTAGTCTTGGGCTTGCTGAATCAAGAGTCCCTTTTCTTTTGTCTCTTACCCATATGTATTTTCAAACAGTAGCAGGATTATGCCCTAAATTTAATTGACTGATAGCAGTTTTCTACTTTTCTCTTTAGTATTTCCTCCAAAATTAAGTTTTCCAAGCCTGTTAGCAGTCATATCTTCTTCTCTGGTTTATGAGCTCCTTGCTGTTTAGCCTCAGTTGTGTACATAGAATTACAGGAACTTACTGCAGAGCCACCAGCAGTTTATCTGGTCTGTTCTGGGCTTGGTGTCACTGGAATGTTTTGCTCCTGTGTCACAATATGAAGTCATATATAACACAGAGGAAGTGATGCAACTGCAAGAAATGGGTGCTCTTGGCAAATGTAGGAGCAGACTGTGGTTGTTGGCGTTGCACATCGCCCTTTTACACAACACCAGTTCAAAACTGGGTTTGTAGAGTTGCAGAGGCTTTTGGGCGCTGTTTTTGCAGCTCCTCCCCAGAGCTAAGTGGTGAAGTGCAAGGGCATCTAGTGCTGTGGTCACCAGACTCCCAAAAGGCAGGAAAGATTCACCCAAATGCAGTTTATATGGCTGCTGATGCTAGCCCTGGGTCTCATGAGCCCAATCCATTCGCATCCAGTGAGAAACAAGCATCACAGAATGGCTTGGGTTGGAATGGGCCCTAAAGATCACCTAGTTCAGTCACTCTGCCATGGGCAGGCACACTTTCCACTAGACCAGCTTCCTTAGAGCCCATCCAACCTGGCCTTGAAGACTTCCACTTAGGATGGAAGAGGTGAGCTTAGTGAAAGTCAACAGAGAGGGGCAAGTGAAGCCTCAGCTGGAGACAGGGAGAAAAGCAGAAAATGAGAGGAGGTGCCAACTCACTGTGCTTGCACTTCCTCTACAAAGACCCCTTGCTGCTTTGGGTGTCTGTCAGGGGCTGGTCAGTGTTACTTAAGTCCACACAGCAATGAGCAGTGGCAAGAATGACTATCAGAAAGAAAAGGCTGCCTGTTTCCAGATAACTTTGTGCATCCCAGCTCTGAAGGAGGTGCTGGAGCTGCTTCCTCTGTGCCCACTGGCTTCCACCCACTCCTGAGGATACAGCAGGTGTTGGATGAGGAGATAACCAAGCAGGAACAAACCACATCAGCAGGCAGGAAGGTATCTTTGCCTGGGGAGACCTTTTGCAATTAAAACTACGTAAAACAAGCAAAACCCATAACAAACAAAAGCTGTCTCAGCCCAGGGGGTTTGACATTTTCCCAGTGTCCAGGCAGGAAGCCAAGCTGCCCCACAGACATGCTTCTCACATCTTCACTTTCACTTCACCCTCCCTCTCCATCCCTTTGAGGAAGAAGAAAAGCTGGAGTTGACTCCCTGTTTAACAAAGCCATCTTATGCCATGCAATGCAGTACATGCTCTGCAGGTACAACTTATTCTTTCACTTGGTCTTTTTGGGGTAATAATTCTTCTCCCCTTCAATCACACCCACTTTTTTTGAGATACTATAGCTTGGTTCCTGTTTAAAGGGGATTGAAACCTAGGTGGTGGACCATGGGTTTAAAAACCAGCCCTGTCAACACTATTTATGTCAGTCATTGACTGCATAATTGTCTGACTTCATATGGATAAGTGGGTTTTAGTTACTGACTGCTAATATTAATAAAAGGGATCTTCTTTTTCCTTCTTAAAAATTCCCAAGAAAACCCACATTTCATCATCAAAAACTCATTGCTGGGTTGGAAGGTTTTTTTGAGTTTGTTTTTGTTTTGTTTTGGGTTTTTTTTTTGAGATAAAGAGAAGAACCTGAAGTGAGAAACCTGTTTTCAAAGCTGTTAAGACCATCACACTGAGGCTTTGAGGATGAACAGGTACGGGGGGATTCAGAAGAAAAAATATGCATTTCGTCACTGTAAAAATATAAACAAACTCTGCCAAAAAGCAGACTACTGGAGGAAAGCAAGCAGACTATCAAGCTGCATAACCTTATCCACTGCCATCTTCATACCTGATGTACAGGTTTTAAATCAGTACTGACAATACTGGTTACACAGCACATTTTCAAAAACTGATTTATTGGGTGGGTTTTTTTTTTTCCCCTCATTTTTGTTTTGTCTGTTTACCACAGCTGCCACAGGGCTGTCCTTGCTCCACAGATGCAGCTGAGGATGCAGAGGGATGGCTGAATGCTACGCTGCTCTGAGTCCTGAGGATCGTGGAAATGGGCAGATGCCTGATCTACCACAGCCTCACCTGGGCCACCCCCCTCAGGAGGTGGGGCCACTTGCAGCCCCTGAGTACAGCACTGCCCAGCAGCCCAAGTGGGAGATACACCATTTTCTCTCTTTGCTTACTCTCCTCAGACACTGGCACTGTCCTGGGCTTAGGCACCTGGCTCCAGGACAGGTGGGGACATCTTCCAGGTCTCCTGTATGACCAGGGGGCTCATGTCCATCATGGCAACTCTTAGTGGAGAGGCAGACCCAGGACAGAATGCTTGATTTTAGTACTTTGTGCAGATTTGAGTGCTTGCTTTTCATTATTAGATTTTATTTTCTTGCTAACAAAAATTATTTTCAGCCCTTTTTCCCGCTGGCTGTCTTATTTTGTCTCCAGTCATCATAAAATGCTAGAAATACCATGATGCAGAGGCTTCTTGTGTTTCAGTCCTTACTAGCAGCCAGCTTTACAAGAAGTCACATCCGTTTTCCAAGCACAAAAGTCAAATTGAGTGATTTTAGCAAGTGGCTGAAAAATCATCGTGCACATCTCTGAAAACTATTCCTTACCCCAACCCAATGAACAAGCATTGCTCAAGGCTGAGCAATAGTGTCATGCATTCAAAATATTCTCTGCCAAGGGTTTTGTTCTCCTGATGATGGACAAAGACCTCTGGGAACTGGCCACAGCCGGAACTTTCCCACTTTGCCAAGACCATGGGGCTACTAATAATTTCAGGGAAAGGAATGAACAAAGGGACTCCACTGAAATCAGCTCTAAAGAAATACAGAATTTACCTCTCTTCCTTTATTTTAAAAACATTGGATGCTGGAACATTGCTGTTTCTTTCTTCAAGACCTTACTCAGCCAGGGTGGGTGACTACACCCTCACCCTGCCACCTGCCAACCCTCACTGGGGTGGGAGCCAGGAAGCAAGACCTAGCCCACCTACCTCACTTCTGGAAAAACAATGGACAGAGCTTATGTGGAATGTGATAATTTGTTATATGCTTCATAAAAGCTGACAAAAAGAGTGTTCTTTTTTTTGAACACTCAGACAGCATCCTCTGTGTTCAGAGTGGGTTTTGTGGGAATGGTGAGACGAGCTGCAAGGAAATGACCTGGAAGTCATTGCAAAGAGGAAGGGCATGCTGGAAAGCATTAAGTCTGCATTACCTGCCACCAGCTCACCAGCAAACCTGTGTGTTCTGCAGTGACATGGGTATTTCCCTATTGGAACCTCAAGAAAAAAGATCCAGTCATGGGCTAAGACTCGGGATGTGGTCTAGGCTCTGCCCTCAGCAGACACCCTGTGGCATCCCTGACCTCGGTAAAGGAGGCTCCAGTTACCAGAGCTGTGCTCTGCAGAGCTGCTTGGGAGGTTCTCAGATCAGACAGCAATGAGCTCCACAGAAAAGCTTATAAATATATTTAATTTATGAACATTTACTGTACGCTGCACACTGAAATCTGCCAACACTAATCCAAAAGAATTACACATTTTAGACCTGAACATAACATACTGTATGCAGTAACTCACATCAGAGCAACCCATATGCTACTGTTAATGTGCCAACTGACACATGTTAAGCCACAAACATAAGAAAGGATTGGATTTCAACTGCATTTTTTGTATTTCAGTTATTCCTCGGGTCCATTATTTTTATTCACCATTATCTTCTCTCCTCTCTCCAGACAGACTGTTCTCCCTAATACATCTTCCACTGCCCTCCCAGATTTCCTGCTAGGTAGAGACTGCCCCGGAGACAAAGGGACTAACAGAAGCACATAGGCCGGGAAGCACAGAAATAGCACCCCCCGCAATAATCTAGGTCACTTAATAGCCTACTTTCAGGGTTCTTGGTGAACCCTGTACCCACTCCTGCTAGGCAAAGAGAAACCCTGAGAAGAAGTGGGTGGATGAGTAGACAGCCAGCCATCCCAAGTGTCAGATCTGACTCCTCGGGAGAGATGCGTCGAGGATGCTCTGACAGAATGTGTCTGAGCTGGAGGCAAATGTTTCTGTATTACATTCATGGCACAAGAGTTCTGCCACCTTGCAATATGTGTGCTGTTGCTGCTTGATGGTAATAATGATGGATTTTTCCAGGGAGTCAGTGAAAGCACCCCAATGCCATTAGAATAATTAGGTCTCAAGATTTCTTGAGCTATTTCTTACCCTGAAATGGGTAAGTTTTACATAAGGCAAGTCAGGAGCAGCTGTGGGAGTCTTGGAGCATAAATGTGCCCCATGTAGTAGGGAAGAATCTGGTTCTCACCTTGCAGGTTTGTCAAGGTGTGATACCAGCAATCAGAACGTATGACAAAGGACCAAACTGCCACCAGAACTTCAGTTCTCCTCCCCAGTGAGCCAAACCCATAGATTTGCATGGGGTTAGTACCAAAAATTGTGTGAAGGATGCAATTTCATTATATAAGCAGGAGGGTTTAAAATAGGAAAACCAAAAAGAAGACAAGAGCACATGTCATCATGCAGATTTAAACCACAAACTTTCAGTTACCTTATCAGATAAATGCTACTTAGGGAAGCAACTAATGTATTTTATGTAGGGCAGCTACTGAAGAGGATCTGACAGAGAATTAAGTGATAGATTCCGCGAGTATTTGGCAATGCATCAATAATGTACTGTAAAAATCAGACTCCTGAGTATCTTCTTGATTAAAGGAAAGCAGCTGCTGGAATCTCAGAACTTGAAAAAGTGGCTAAATGTGACATGTGAGAAACCAGAATTTATCTCCCTGCTAGTGCTGGCCTAGTGTGAATTGTGAAATGAGGGAAAGAATAGCTGGCCTGTGTTTAAGGTAGGAGGTGAGACCACACAGTAAAAATGTCTTCCAGTGCATGGGTAGAGAGACCGTGATGCACATAACCCCAGCCTTTATATCAACATATTCCTATGGATTATTTGCATCCTCTTTCTTTCTTTCTTTCTCTCTCTGTCCTTTCGGCCTGTGTGGGAAATGCTGTGTAACTCACAGCGGCATGTGCTGCGAAAGCTAATAATACCCTGGAGAGGATGGAAATAGCATCCTTGAGGTAAGAGCTTGCACTTTACTTTCAGCACAGAGAAATCTTATGGGATTCCCTTATTCAGAGTTATATACCTCACTCTTTTCTAGAAACTTCAAAGTCTTTTATGTTAAAGAACCCTTTCATCATGTCCTCAGACTGGCTTAATTAAATTTAGGAGACTACTGCATTTTTATAAAATAAGCAGAAAAGTGCCTGCCATTTAAGCAGAGTCCTATATATAATTTTATTTTCAATATTACTCCAACTTCTTTTATGTCAAAAATACATATAATATTTGGATGTGATTGCAGAGCCTAAACCCAAAGAGATTAGGCATGTTGATAGCCCTGCTCATGAAAGTCTGCAGGATCCAGGCATTTAAGACAGTTCTTAATATAAGACAGAGGGCTATCCATTAATACCAATTTTAATTTGACAAAAATATCTCCCCAAACTCTCTTTCTAATCAGTAAAGAGGGAGGTATACCCCTTAAGCCTTTTCATTAGACCTGTGGTCCACAGCCCTGCCCAGCTTGGGGTCCAGGACAGGACATCCCATCTTGCCACTTCCATAAGGGAAACAAAGCAGAGTATAGCTGCTGAGCAACGTATATCTTGCAGAAGTATTTGGAATAGGCTAGCATGAATCCTCTCCACGGTATGTTCAACACAATGCCTGATTGTGAAGTTCAGTAGTGCAGGTTCAGTGGCTGACAGCGGGTGTGATGGACATGAGAAGAGCCATGCTGTGTCAGATCAAGTGTCCATCTCAATAAATATTCTGCACTGAGCAGTGACCAAAATTTGTTGTGGGAAGCCTATAAGAGCAAGAGAGGCAGGTAGTGAGACATCCCCCTGAAGGAGACACCCAGCCTCTATCAATTTGCAACTCAATGATCTTCTGAGCCAAAGGTGGTGTCTTGGAGTCTTCAGTGGATTTTTTCCTCTATGATTTTGTCCAGTTTCTTCTTAAACCTGCATAAACTTTCAGCCTCCTGTGGCAGACCATCTCTAGCTAAATCACATGCTATGTGTCAAGGTGGAGAATCTTCTTTCATGTATTTTTGACCTGCCATGTAACAGTGTAGTCTTGTTTCAAAAGAGACTATAAACAATCCATCCATATTCACCCTGTTTATACCATTCTTTTTTTTTTTTCTTTACTCTTGTAATCTCCCTTTCTTTCTCAGCCAGAAGGTTCCTATTCTACTTTGTCATTTCTGATATGAAGTGCATAAATCTACAAGTTATATGAAAATTAAATGTTTTGTTCAATAAATGCTAGAATGAGTAGATGGACAGAAATGCTCAAGCACAAGTAGGAATACACAGGAAACCAGGAAAATTGTTAGGCATTGGCAGATGTGTTACTTCCACTTCTAGCCTGTGGATCTCCCAGGGTAAGGCATAGCTCCTGCCTAAGTCCCTTCGGTAACTCTCTTGGTCTGCTCACATCCCTCCAGTATTTACTATAAAAGGTAAACCCTCATGTTTTCCACTCACCCTATTTTCCCTTCAGAGCTGTAGAAAACATGGTAAGAAGAGACATTCTTCATGCTCTAGTAGCTGTAATGGGAAACCCTTGCTTCTCCTAAACCACGGCTTCTTCCTGGCTTCTTTTGCACGGGACATAAACTGGGAAATTTCTTGCAGATTACCCTGCCCCTCCCAAAGGCTTAAACTGATCAGGGAAGAACTCTTGCCCTTACAGAAAATTATGATTAGGGTGGTGAATGTGAGTATAGTGCCTTTGAGCTCACACACGAGCACGGGTCTTGTGGCACTGCTTCCACCTGCAAGGAAGGCTGGGAGAGACAGGCATACCAGGCATACCAAGCACATCTGTTTGCTTGGTTAGTACTCTCAGGGAAGGTACAGCTGCCTGGGAGGCTAGATCTTTATGACAGAATCACAGAATCACTGAGATTGGAAAAGGACCCTTAAGATCGATGAGACCAAACATCAGCCCAGCACTGCCAGCTCCACTGCTAAACCATGTCCCTAAGTGCCATAGCTCCACATTTTTTAAATACCTCCAGGGATGGTGAGCAGCCCCTTCCAATGCTTGACAACCCTAGATGACTCCTCCTGAAAGTGATTTTGGCTAGACAGTATCACAATCATTGCATTCATGAATGTCATCATGACACCTCGAACCCCATCCTATCGTACCACTTTTTCAGCTTGCACTAAAATTAATAAAGAGAGCAACATAATGACTGAATTTAAAGTTTTGTCTTTGAAGTGGCTTTAAAGCTTAATGCTGCCTTATCACAACTGGGGGCATTACAGGTGGAGTGAGGACCAACATACTGAAGTGCTAGTGTTTCCTTAAAAATAGATTGCATTCCTGGTAAACTTTCACTGCCTGGTGTTATCTGGAATGAAGTTGAATAAGCGAGTCAGAGATTTCACTTCTGTGGTTTGAAGCAGTAGAACTGAGATGTTCGCTCTTGTCCTCCCCCCATTCAAGTACAAATGCAGTCTTTGCAAAGCACTCCTTTCATTTAGCTATACCCAGTTGGTACTTGTTGCCAAATGGAATGTGGATTTGCCTCAGAGAAGATCACTCATGACTAATGAAATGGCAATTAGTTTATGCAACTTATTAGCATTAGTGTTTATTTTACTTTACAATATTACCTAAAAGCATCTCAGAGATATTTAAACTGCAGCATTATCTGTTCAATGCTGTCTTTTAAATAAATAGTCCTCCTAAATATAAAAAGCTGGCATTTGTACTGCATGCACCTATGTTATCATCGTTGCAAAGCAGATGCAGAATGTAAGGCGACTTGAACAATCAGCTCTGTAATTTGCACAGTAACATTGTTTTAGATCTAATTAGTGCTTATGCAGATCCCTTACAAAAATGTGAAAACCGCACCAGGATGTAATTGTTAATGAATTTAGTGCAAAGCACATCTGCATAAATTCCATTTCAGCAAGAAAAAATCCCCAACCTCTAAGTTCAACTGCTATTTGCTCAAGAGCCAAAACACTGTGAATTGTGCCCACTATGTTTTAGCCTTGCTCTGCTGGCTTTGATATTTCAAATAAATACTACGAAGTTAAAGCCTCCAGCTGCAGACCAACCCATCTGTAGATGTTTGTTATATTTGGCAGTATTCAAAGATGATTTGCCTTCCTGCTGAAAAATAAAATTAAAAAAAGAGGTTCTCTCAGCAAAAAACCAAAATTGAAATACTTATCAGCCAAAAACTAAAGTTTAAAAATATTCTGTGTGGGTCAATTGACAGAAGTTTTGGAACAGCAGGCATGCATGTATACTGTGCTTATAATTTGAACTCTGTACCTTGCTCCATGTGTATGCGTGAGTCCATCTGTAGTAACTTCTTTCTGAGCTGCAGAACGTATCCATGGCTAACAGGGAGTGCCACTAAAGGATGCAGGTAACTGATCTTAAATGTCATGACACAGCCACCTTAGAAACTGCTCATCTGCCCTTCAAGAATAGCATCAAGGTCTATTCCACCACCTTTATTTCTTCAGAGATGCTTACTGAGGTTTAGGCAGGGCTCTGTCCAACAAAGAACTGTGCTCTTGAGCAAAAGTTCATTTTTTGTACCAGCTTTAGAAATCTCACTCAAGAGTTTGAAGTTTGTCAGGACTGAGTTTCGAGATGAGAATATTTTCTACTGGGTCTTGGCTTTATGTGTGGCCTTTATATGCAAATATAACTCAAGGTGGACCTTGCAGGTACCAAGCCTTCAGTAAACTCATGTATGGGCTTTTTTAATGGAAGCCTTAGATACATGGTTTTCCTTCCCAAATAGAGTGAGGATGATTTTTACAAGACCACAATTGTTCTGAAAGGCATTAGCCCATAAGGAGGTTAGGGGAACATCAGAGGAGTCAGGAACACCCAAAACAACAACCCTGTCTATCTTCCTATCCTGGCCTACCAAAAAAATATCTTCTCACAAGCTCAGGTCACTCAGAACGAGTGAGTGACCCAAATCAGAAGTTACAGTGTGTGATATTGGAGAGGTCTTACATGTCAGCCCGTTGATATCAACACAGCAGACACATACTTAAAAAAGATTATCAGTCTTGTATGGTTTTTTTACTTTTTTTTTCTTAATTTTTTTCTTTTTTTTTTNACCCCAAATATGGCACTCACAATTATGCTCAGGCCCTTTCCCTTTGTTATCATTATCTGAAACACTTTAACACTTTTCATCTCTGTACCTTTTTTAAAAAAAGTACCATTTTATTTTGCTTCCATGAAGATTGGCTGTGCCTTTTTTCTAAGAAATCAGAATGGATTTTTGAAAGAGGTGACAGAGCAATTCAGAGAGCTGTCTCTTACTTCAGGCCCTGTCAGAAACTTCCTATGGGTGATTAAATCAGGCAACAAATTTAACCTTCCACAGCTTAATTCTGCATTTCTGAACAGGAGCAACGATAGCACCAGTTATGTCAGTGAGGCATTCATGATGAATGACTGTGTTAAAAGATGCTGAGTCACTCGGATATCATCTGATGCACCTACATAAAAATCTTAATGTAATCGAGGTTCTTGCATTCAAATGGATAGCTTCACAAGTTAATAGATGACTCTAGTGAAAACCTCCAGAAGATTGCTATCCATGAATTTGTTAAAAGGAGATTAGTAAGATACATCCTGGCCAGCAGGCTTCAGGTTTCCTTTGGCCAAGACCCCGTGCTCAGTGCCTGAGGCCCACAGCCCTTTAAATGACAGATGATCCCGAGGCAGTGGCAGCTGCTGTGCCAGCCCATGGAGCCTGAACCTGTGCTGGGTGCTCATGCTCCAGCTTTGACAGCCCAAGGGAGCAACAGGAGAGGAGCAAGAGAGGACCACAGCAGACCTACTTGTGATGGAACTACAGGGGGACACCTAGCAGACAGTAGGCCCCCAACAGCACAGCAGCTTGGCTGCATTGCTCCATAAAGTTATGCACCATTTCTTAAAGAGAACTCCTGTCTGAGCTCTGGACAAAAAACTCAAAGAGAAGATCTCCTCGTGTATGTTTTTCAGTTTGAACCAACAAACAACCATTTCAACCATGCTTTTCATCTCCCCCTCTTTTTCCCTATTGTCTAGTAGAACTCAACATTTCTGTGGCCAAAATTTCCCTTTCTGTCAAGAGGTTACTAGTGAGGTTTTCAAAATCACAAGTTAGGTGGCACTGGTTTGTTTTGGGCTTCTTTTTGACATGATATTCACAAACATGGGGATTCACAGTCCCTTAGGGGACTGAGGGAAAGAGAAAGACTGGTAGACAGTAGAATGTGATTGAAGGCAGAAGTAGAGATGAGGATGTTGAACAGAAGGAGGTGAGAGGGAGGTGTGGAGGACAGAGAGAAGTAGGTGTCATTAAAAGGAAATGAGGAGACAAAGAAAAGAGTAGACACGTGTGAACTGCACTGTAAGCTTCTACTCCAAGAGCTCAAATCTCAGCAGTTATTTTAGTTTTCTGTTTTGTGAGGAAAACTGACACTATACAAAGATGAGGGGACAGAAATTCATGGAATGCAACTGCTTTGTACACAGTTATGGTGGCATTGAGTTTGGGTCATTAGGAAACAGTTATTTTAGGAAATAGTTTCTATTCAGAAAGTGGAAAGATAAATGTGGATACCCAATATAAACTTTCTCTCATGGCTGACAAAATAAATATCTTCTGGTTTTTAAAATAGATCTTCAAGTAATTCACAGTTTCCAGCATCCAAAGCCTTTTTTTTACATGCTGAGAAATGAGAAGACACATTACTAGCTGGAGTAATGGGAGTCAACAATGAAACTAGTTCCTCTTCTCCTGACCTGTTTTCCCATCACTGGCCTGACCCTTGGACATGCCACCAGAAAGAGATTTACCCACTTAAGTAGCAATTAATGCTTCTGTCTTTTGTTTGTTTGTTGGTTGGCTTTCGGTTTTGGGTTTTTTTTCTGTTTGCTTGTTTGGTTGGTTGGTTGGTTGGTTGGTTTTTTGTTTTGGTTTTTAGTTTGATTTTTTGTTTGATTTTTTGCTTTGGATTTTTTTTGTTGTTGTTGTTTATGTTTCAGGCATTTCTCTATGATCTTCATCTGTTGCTGGAGATGATCATGTGTATCTGCCTTTTTTGCGAACTAGTCCTCCAAGCAGTTGTTCATGGAACTTGAGCAGCCATGGGAATTGCAGCTTGCTGCTGGTTTGGACCTAGGAGAAGCCAAAATGGGAATCCTGAGTAATCCCAGGAGAGGGAAAGTGTCTCCTCCATCAGCACATCGGCTGAAACCTGGCATATGGGCAGGACAAGCAGACGTTTTCTTCCTTGCTCTGAGAGCCCTTTTCATGTAAACTGTACAGAACAGAAAATTCAGCTGTTCCCTTTTCCCACAGGTTAGCATGGATAATAAAGACACTTCACTCTTTGCTTTCAGATATTTTTCTAAACTGTTTTGATCCTTGAAACATTTATACTAACAAAGAAATTCCACTGCCTCCCTGTCTCTCTCCCTCCCACCCCCACCCCAATAACTTGCTCTGTCTTGAAACTCTGACTTGATTTTTGGCATATATTTGCATACATTAGAAACGGAGAGAGGATTAAAGTTTAAGAGGAAATTGTGGCTAGTGTGAAAGGGGAACAAAAGGACATCTGTGAAGTAGCCCACAACTGGCAAGGAAAGCTATTCCACCTCCAGCACCAGCTGCAGGGGAAGTGGTGCCCACTGCCCCAACAAGACTTTCTTTGTTTTGCTGCAAAAACGGGGAGTGGTGGCTTTTAAAGTGACACAATTTGAGGTGAGGAGCTTCCCTTTTCCCTGCTCTATTCTGATATCATATGGCAACAGATGTTTTCTAAGCAAATAATTTCTCCCAAGATTAATCCAAATCCAGAGGGAGTGCAGATTTATGGTGCTGGGTCTCTCTGCACCCACAGGCAGGCATGCAGGAGTTGCTGCTGTAAATTTCTCCAGGGCTCACTAGCTCTCCTAAACCTGCCACTTCTTCCCAAGGCAGAGGAGGACATTTTCCAGCACTTCTTGGTCCTGCAGCAGCAGAAGAAGCTGGGGACTGTGTGGAGGATGTGGCAGATGGGGGAAAGTGATGTGGGACAGGAAGCAAGCTGGAGCTGAAGGGAAACTTGAGAGTAAAAGAAGAGGAGGACAAAAAGATGCAAAAAGGAAGAAAAAATGTGTGCAAAGCTGGCTTTCAGTGAGGTAAGAGGGAACTGAGTTTCTGAGGAGGAGGAAAGTCAGAGAGGAAAGAGATGGGGAAACACAGGAATGTGAACATTATCCCACCCAGTGGGGGAGATGCTTTTCAGTTCTGAAATGGTGGAAGCACTCTGGATGCATTAGAAATATCCTTTTATTACTCAGTGAAAACAATACTCCAAAACCTTGCTTACCTTCTGCCTGCAGATCCTCTGGAAGGTGTAATGTGTTCATCCTCTTGCTGGGGACACTAAAGAGAGTGGTGTCTGGAATCAGACTGGTCAAATCTCTCTCCTAACATTTAGTTTTCTCAAGGGTTTAGAGTGCTGCAGCCAGTCCTGCATTAATATTCCCCGAAAATATGGGGGTTTTGCCATGAGTCTGCAAAGTATTGAGATCTGAACCTTATGTGTTTCCTTCCTGGGTGTATGAACTTGGACTGCTTGGCTCCATTTCCTCCTCTGCCTTAGCCACTTTGGTGTTCTGTTCTCCCCTGGCTACATTCCTGTTTGGGGGCCACTGAAGACTGTAAGGTCAAAAGGAGTTCTGGGGTTTTTCCCCCTGTGAGATTAATGTTCACATAGTGGTGACAACCTCCCTGTGTGTGCCCAGCCCATGCAGTTTGTATGCTGTGATGACTGTGTCCCAGACAGACTCATCCACACCACTTTTGTCATGCTGGCAGAGTCCTCCCTGCCTTCCACCATCATTAAGCTTTAATTAAAACATAAAAGTGGCTCAAACCACCAGCTTTAAATGACTTTAATGAAAAAACCAATCAGCCAAACACCAAAATATCCTGCATGTGAAACTAAAAGTCTGTGGAAATTCTCGTGTGTGATTTGAGTTTCTGTAAATCACTCAGTTACTGCCTGGTCCCTTCTTTCCTTGTGTGCACTTGGATGATGAGAAGAGGAGGGGATCTAAGTTTACAGTATGCCCAGGAGTGGCAGAGCTGAACTTTTTCAAAAGTTTGGGGTTTTTTGTTAGTTTTTCAATGTGTTCCATTTAAAGAGGGTGAGATTTCTTCATAAAGATAAGAATTATGGTTGGAAGTACTGGCTAATACGAATACTAACTGCTCAGCTCAAGGCCAGGTAGTTTTTAAGTGACGTGTAATAAGGAGATATGGGGAAGGTTTAGGAAAAAAACACTACTTTTGCACATGATTTTGAAGGAAAATTATTTTAGTTCTTTAAATTGTAAGCTAATTTTTGCAGTTGTTGGCAACCTGTCTTTAGGTAGATACATTTCTAGTTGGGAAATGTAGTCCTGATTCCTAGTCTGGGAGGGGAACATTAAGTGCTGAGTGCCACTGAGAGGTTTACATCTCTCCCTGTCATTGTCCTCATAAGCTGCTACATGGAATCTTCTGATGAAACCTGACTAATAACATGGATATAAAAACTCTTGTAGGCATCCCTACTGGTAAAGCATACCTGATAACATTAAAAAAGGTGATCTTATTGTTAGCAGTCTGAAAATAGCCTAGAATATGAAAGAAGAGATCATCTTTTCCCCTGCCTCTCAGTAGATGAAATAAGCTGACTTTCTATTTTGGCCTCTTCTGGCTCCCATGTCTTTGTGGATACCACCAATCAGGCAGACCAAATCTCCTTGCTTCTCCCTGTGCTGGCTTCCAGTCACTGTGGAACAGGCTGTGTGTATTTCACAGTCAGAACTGGGCATCACATGTAGAGTTTGTGGGTTAGTGGTGGTATGGCTGCTGCACAAAAGGGAAAACCACCTGGGTTCATGAAAGCTGTCACTCTTCAGAACTTGATCATACAAAACCCAGGAACAAATATGTTCATTGCTAAAATGGTAGCACAACTATATCAGCAAAAGAAACAGAACTCAAGTACAAGAGGGTGCCATTTTTTCCTAGCAGTTTCAAGGCAAAGCTGTCCTAAAAGATGGTATGGAGAGCAGCCAAATAGAGCTGAGCTGAGGGACTCATTCTGAAGTTCAGATGAGACACTTAGTCTGAGAGGAGGTTCACCTCAGATTGACTGGACCTGAGTCACAGAAGAACAAAGTGACTTGTAACAGAATAGCATAGCATAGCATAGCATAGCATAGCATAGCATAGCATAGCATAGAATAGAATAGAATAGAATAGAATAGAATAGAATAGAATAGAATAGAATAGAATAGAATAGAATAGAATATTTCAGTCAGAGAGGATCTACAACAGTCATCCAGTCCAACTCCCTGGTCAATTCAGGGCAAGTGAATGAGTCGTTAATGCATTTTTAATATATTTAATATTTTTTGTCACACACTTATGTAGCTGTTAGATACTAGCACATTTTCTTCATCATGGCACAAAGATTTTGCCTTTATGCTTACTGTCTGATTGAAAAATGAGATAATAATAAAAATTAAAGTATACATTTCAAATAATTGAAAATATTGAAATATTGTAACTTTTTCTCTATTTTCACAAGAATGAGCTCTACAGTAAGCACATTTCCATGTGGCTGTTCACTGTTCCAGCATTATTCTGTGACCTTTTTTGAAAGTACACAATCTAGTGCTGATTCAGGACAACATTTCGTGCCATGTCAGCCCATCATTGGCAGGAGAAAGAAAAGAAAGGATCCAACCCAGATGTTTCTCAGAATGTTCTGATAAACTCAAGATTTTAATGGCATTTGCTACAATAGAAAAATAATTAAAAGAGGGGGAGAAAAAGGCGAGTGGGAATGCTGGGCAGTCATGCAGAGGTGATCACTAAATGTCCTTTATGTACCCAATTTGTTCTTGATACTTAAGGACACTGTGGTGCTTGTACATGAACTGGAGCCACTTGTCACTAGAAAGGCTGCCAGGATTAAATCAGTAAGAAATTGTTTATTCAGCCTGTTCAAACAAAAAATGAATTGTTTTGATGAATGAGATTTTTTTTAATGAATTAGCACATGTCATGCCAGTAGTTTTTAAATGTAAAGCACTGAGGCGGGTTTTTTTCCTTTCATTCTGACATAACTGCCCTAAAATAACTGAAGTACCAGGGCTCCAACAGCAGCACATTGCATTATGTATTGCAAAGGACATAGTTGCCACTGTAGGTAGACAAACACTACTTAAAAAATCCCAACCAAACAACAACAACAACAAAAAAAAAGATAAAAACCCCCACCCCCTTCATACATTGCATATGTTCTGTAGTAGCTTTGATAAAATTGTCTTCATTTGCTACAACAAAAACCATTCAGTGTTTCAGTTAAATGTACTTTCAGTGATGATGAATATTTCCAAGTCTTTCTAGAAGGATTATTACCTTTGGGCAAAACTCTTCAGCTTCTTTTGAGAGAGGTCTTAATAATGGTGATAATTTGCATGTATTAAACTAAGCATTAACCTTCCCTACAGTTTTCAGAAGGGAACTAACCTTCCCTTTGTGGAAAGCTGTGTGCCTCATCTGAAGTTGAGCTTGCCAAAGTGGGGATATGACAGCCACACATTTACCTTGCCAAGGGTTGGAAGTATCACCAGTCCTTGCAGGTTGTTTCCATCATCTGTGAGGAGTAAGCTACACTACACGTTTTGAGTAAAAAAAGCCCCAACCAAACCAAGCAACTCAAAATCATACATAGGTTCACCTTGTCTATGTAAATACAATATTTCAGCTTCAGTTATTATTTTTAAGGATCAGATGACCCACAATTATTACTTTGATACATTTCCCCTGTTAGAACTTCCATGTCATTGGCATAAACTAGTTTATGCACTGCTCACATTCAGGAATGTAAAGGTTCACCTTGGAAGAAATGTGTGACATCAGCCAAGGTGAGGTCATGCCCATCGAAGCAGTGACATTGTACCCATTCTGGCTGGAAGGGGCATGGTGTCTAGGTAACCCCTTGGTTATGATTAGCAAATTAAACTTGCTCCATGATCAAGGCAGAGAATCTGGCATGGAAAAGCTCCAAAAGCTTTTTCAACCCATTCCAAATTGGCCACTGTGGTAACTTAATTAGGACAATTAGGGTGTTATATTTGGAAATGTTGCTAAAAATAGGTTATTTGATTTGAGGATGTCTTGGTTTGGGAAGACAGGTGTCTGTTAAGGAAGGCCAGAGCCTCCCCTGGAATAGAGAATGTAAACCCCCTCCCTCCGAATTGCTATAAAATTTAAATCAAGGGGCTCTCAGGCAAGAAATATGGGAGCAGGGATAACAGTCCTTTACTAGGGAAGCAANTAGGTAACCCCTTGGTTATGATTAGCAAATTAAACTTGCTCTATGATCAAGGCAGAGAATCTGGCATGGAAAAGCTCCAAAAGCTTTTTCAACCCATTCCAAATTGGCCACTGTGGTAACTTAATTAGGACAATTGGGGTGTTATATTTGGAAATGTTGCTAAAAATAGGTTATTTGATTTGAGGAGCATCTCCTCCTCTGGTAACTTTTGGAGATACCTCTGGCTGAAAGAAGGGAGAATTCACTGACACACTTGGAAAACAAGTAGCCAAAATCTAAATTATGGGTCAGAAACCATACCGCTAAATCCATTTTATTTTAAAGTCTTTCTCGACCCCTTGGTCTTAATAAAAAACACAAAAGAAATAAAATAGATATGTATATAAACAAAATAACAAATAGAGAAATATTTACTGGCTGTCTCTCCTGCTGTGTTGATTCCTTTCTGTTGAAGCTATCATTTGATGAAGCAGAACATTTACGACCTGCTTTGATCGAATGGCACAACCTGCAGGAGTACTTCCAGAGTACCCAGCTTCCTCATCTGGTTCCCTGAAGTAACATGCCCTTCCATAGCTGGTGGTTGTTCCTGGCAAGGCCTTCCTGCATATTACTGCTCAATAGTCTTGTTAATTAAGACAGCAAACTGAAGCTCCACATTTTAAACATATTTAGAAAATCTTAGGAAACTTTGCATAATCTCCACACCTTGACAGATTTGCCCCTGTTAGTATTTGGATCACATTTCTTTGGTTAATCTTTTAAGACAGTTATAATTAATATTTACAGGGCTTTCACGTGAGGACTTGGAATTACCTTATAGTCTTCATGTGTTTACAGCATCTTGTGCCTATAGATAGAGCAGATGGCCCAGTATTGGTGATTTGACTTTACTGCTGGTGGAATGAGTATAGAAAAGGTTTAGAAAATGTAACCAAACTCGGGATACATATCAGTTACAATGCTGGTACAGGAACAATTCTCCAAATATCAGCCCTGAAAGATGAACAGTACTCTTGTAAAGCTGCTCTCATGCCCTCTTAAAATGTTAAAGGCAAGAAAGTATTCTGATATAGGAATAAATAAATGGAAATGCTGACCTCCTGGTGTGCTGTTTTCTGGTACCCTGAATCACTTGGAATAAGAGTGGGTCAGTGAATTGGTCTCAGTGGAGTTGTTCATGGAGAGAGTACGAACAGTAAGGAGGGAGGGGATCTGGAGGTCACTGTGTAAGCAATGTGGTTTTGCCACCTAAATTATTCAGGTTTAGCAGTTCTTATCTGTCCCCACTGCATCCCCATCCCCATCTCTCTGAGTTTCTAATTGCTTGAAATTGAAGCTCATGGATCTAGCAAGGTCTTAAGGCTGCTCCCTAGCACCTTGGTGACAACCATTTTCTTCCCTTGCCTGCAGCTGATGCTACTTTTTATTTATGCCCAATTTATGCTCCTTATCCCACTTTTTAAACAGAGAAGTATCTGTGCTCTTATCCAAGAGACACTTGGCCCATCCCTACCAGAACTTCACAGCCTTTGGTGAAACCTTTCTGACCCTTATTTCCCTTATGCACAAAGTGCAGGTGTTGGCCCTGCTGAAGTCAAACCCAGCATGGTGACACACCAGGAAAGGCCATACACTGTGGCAGAGGAGACACAGGGCACCTAGGTAGTGGCCCCCAGTGCAGGAGGTTTTCCTGGTTATCCTTGAGCTCTCAGTGATGGGGCAAGCCTGAAAAGCAGCAGTCAGGAGAAAGCTACAAGACCCTGTACAAAATACTGTCTAGTTGTTCTATTTTCCATCATACAACAACTAACATTCTCACCTTGATAGTGTTACACTGACAATGAACACTCGATGTCATTCTTGTTTTTAATGGCACTGCTCCCTTAAACTTTTGGTAATGTATATACACACACACATATCTGTCTCTTACAAGAGTTTCTGCTAAGATTCCCCATCAGCTAAAAAATGTTAGAGCCACCACCAACTGCACCAATGAATCAAAATGTACAATGGAATTTCTACGGAGTTTGGAGCACTCCTTCATAAGTGATGTGAAGAAGTAGCTGACAGCATTAGGGGCAGGGTAGGTGTAATTAAAAAAAAAGATCTTTTTGAGTGTTAAGGAAGGTTGAAGAACCATGTAAGTCTAGAGATAGATGAGTAACTATGGGAAATTTTAAGGACAAAAGGAGATAATCAAGCAAAGCTGAGGAGCAGATGGGATGGGAGAAAGAGGAAGAAGAGGGTTATAATACTGCACAGTAATTTATTTTTTCTTCCCAAGAAGAGCACATCTTGTATTCTCTGTGAGCTGAACTTCTTGAGTGTCACCTTAAAATGTAACTCCTTCTCCCACCCCTTCCTTTTGTCAGAGAATCTGCCATTTAAAGAGCCAAACTAAAATCTTTCCCTTAACAGTTCTGCTTCTGTTTGACCTAAAAAGTCTACATTATTCTAAGGGTAATCCCCAGAGGAGTATTTAAAACAGCAGCAGCTTGGGGCAGTCTCCAAGGTAGATAGAAGGAACCTCAGCAATCCCAATAAGCAGATTTCTTGCCTCCTCATTGTTTTCCATTGTGTCCTTTTCTAGATTTCATGCTGTGAATACTGGCTTTCATATTTCACAATATTTGTGTAACAAATATAAGTTTACCTTTGCATAAACCAATCTTATACAGACTGACTTATCTCCCACTTAGGTTTGTTTTACTTTGTTTGTCCCTTGGATTTCAGGTCTTCCTACTGACCTTGGCTAGGATGGTTTAATGATGACTGGTAACATGAAGGGCTGACGTGGTATTGAGCAACAACTCTGCTTTCACAGTTTTATCAAAGTGGAGTGACCAAGTAAAGTGAATTGCCTTTTACCAGGGATGAGTCCCAGTTCAAGGTGACAGGGTTCAACTCCTGTGAGTGTTACCTCATTTCTTCCCATCTCTCCGACCACAGACAGAAAACCTAATAATACCTAAAATAAATAATTCCTGAGTAGTGAAACTCCATGTAGACAGAGGCATCCCTACTGACAGAAAAGGTTGGGATGGAAGGGAAGGGATGCCTACTTTCTGCTCCTTTTCATCTTCATCAATGTGTGCTAAAGCCAGTGAGATTCCTCCAGCTTTGAACCAGTATATCTAAGAACCAAATCTGGTTCTGCACTTGGCAGAAGCACAGATACAGAAATATGATGCTCAGCCAGATCTGCAAATAAAGATCTGCTAGATTAAAGGGCAGATATACAGTAGATGTTTTGCTTTCCTGGTAGCCTGGAGAGAACCACCCAGACTTCTAACTTGTGTACGTATACTTTCAAAAGGGCAAAAATGTTGCTTTCATAAATTAATTTCACACACTTTGCAGAGATAAAAATAATCGCTGTGACATTTTGTTTGTCTTCCTTTTTTCCTGTATGCAAGCAGCCAACTCTCAATTACTTACAGCCCTAAATTCGTTCCGCTCAATTGTGAAAAGCCCCCGCAATATTCAACAGGAGGAGAAGAATTCTGATCTGTGGAAAGTCATCATGTTTGCAGAGAAAGCAAATTTCCTCCTCTCCCGATATGCTGGATATATCAGCCAAAACAAGACTCTTATACCGAGTGCCAACTGGTATGAATTCCAACCATTTTATGTATTATATATTGATGTTATAAAAATATGCACCCCGATTTTTTATAACAAGAGAATTTGTTGTGGCAATATCTGACACCACTTCTGAACTGACGTAGATGTGACAGCCTAATAAAAACTTGCCTGCCAGCATGATAGCATTGGTTGTGGATGCTGAATTGCCTTGACAATTCATGGGGTTCTGTACTGGCTTTTCTTTGGTAACAGCCATATAAGACTTGCTGGGCTTTTCTCTAGCTACTTACTACACTCTAAGCTCAACCAGGTCTAAAGAAGATTAAAGTTTGATTATGTTTCTTCTCATATATTACCAGCAACAGAAACTGTGCAGACACTAGTTTGGTAATTTTTTTTTTTTTTTTTTTGCTGATGCCTGGGGTGTGACTGCTCTGGATGCTTCAGCTGGTTCAGAGAAGACCCTTTCTTTTCTCTATGAAATCTCATTGACATTTTCCTCCATGAGGGCAGATGTCTCACGGGAGACATCTTTTGTGGTTCAGTGTGTGATGGAGGAAAGCATTCCATAAACTCAGTGAGGACTCTGGAGATCCTGTGTGTGCATCTGTGGAATACACACAGACTGCAATGAAAATCTGGGATCAGTGCACAGGTTTTTGTCAGGTTTGCTGAATAGACAGCCAGGGTACAGCAGTGGATGTGATCACCTGCAGAATCTGGGAAGAGAGCTCCTGTTCTGGGAAAGCAGGCAGGGGTGACAGGAGAGCGCAAGTGTTATTTAACACCTAGTGCCTCTTTGGTGCCATCCTTCCCTCCTGGTGTCTAAGTATGTAAGAACATGGTAAAAACTTTGGCTGATAAGGTGTCTGAAGATAGAAAATCACATGATTATGTATTTTTGCATGCAAATTCAGTGGTCCTGCCTTATGGTGGTGCAAATCAAGACTGCTGCCTGATAGACAGTGTATGTAAGTGTATGTCCTGCACTGCAAGTGACTGATGCACCACGGGCATGACCAGAAGAATGAGACACTTGCATAATGAATGCAGCCTTGTCCTTCCAGTCTCACAAATCGTATAGCACACATAGTGGGTGGCTATGACAGAAGTAAATGAGATGGTCTATTTACATAATTACCAAAAGGTATGACAAAACTGAACCCTACTGCCTCTGCTCATAGTGAAAGCTGGTAGGAACAGCTCAGCTGGACAGGGAAAGCTTGCAGGGCCTCAGACTGGAGGGGCAAATTTTTCCTTGGGCTCACTGGAAGGGTCACAAGTGCCTTTTAAATTTCCCGGTCAGCAGTAGCAGGAAGCCCTGAGTGCAGCAAGGCGTCCGCGGGGCCGGGGCGACGCGGGCGGCCAGCTGCTGCCGGGGATCAGGAGGATCTGCCCCTGCCAGGTGCGGGTGTCGTGCTCCTTAACCAAACATTTTTATGTGCTGATCGCCTCCCACGTAGGAGACAGCTGTTCCTTCTCCTTCTTATCCAAATGCTTGCTTCCCTTTAACCTCTGGTTTCTTAAGCTGCCAGCTTCTGGGTCATGCTCCTGTGAAGTAGATGGCTGTCTCCTTGGTCGGTCAATCTCATTGACTTCAAAGGGTAACCTTGCAAAAACTGGTGTAAAACACATTTTTTGTTAGCAAGCTTCTTCTCCTGGTTTTGCCCTCTCACTTTCTTCTTCCTTTCTATTTCCTTCTTCCTTTTAACCACCTCTCTCCTCTTGTCCTCCCTCTCCCTCAAAACAGGGGTGATTTCCAGCTGTTTTCTCTCAGAGCAGGGAAGGCTTCCCCCTAGACTCTCTTGTTAGATTTGAGATTACCTCAGTGCCCCCTTTTTTTTAACCTCTGCCTACCAGAAAATCTACCATTTAATGCTGGTTACAAAAGCATCACATCTACAGGAAACAAGAGGTACCATTTTCTAATACTGACAGTGTGGAACTCATTTCCCTTTTAGCAGCATTCTTTCAGTATGGCAGTTAGTATTGTTAATAGTAACTGTGAAACACATGTTGCAGAAATATTTGACCTGGAATCAGGACCTCACTTTTAAGCTTGAATTGCTTAAAAGTGCATGAACACTTGAAAACATAAGTTAGAAGCAACTCTGCAGCAGGATGGCTTCAAAAATGCTTCAAGGAGATGATTCTAATAATTTACAGACTGACTGAACAACAGCTGCTTTAAAGAAGCATTGCAGATGAAACAACAAAGAATAGAGAAACCTACTGGAAGGCAGGGAAGCCTGATGTGTAGTGCTTCAGCACTGAGGTTTTGTGGCTGAAGAGCTGAATCAAGCATAATTCAGCGATACCAGTGCCAGAAATCTCAATAAATTGTGCTTCATCCAAAATCCTGGTGTGCTGGGTACCAGAAAGTGAAGAAAACAATATCCCAGAGAGACAAAACAAGCATCATCAGTTTTTATCATGGTCTGCATTGCCATTTATAACAGCAAGAGCATTTTCTCATTGGAGAAGGTTCTTCTTCAGGGGCCAGGGAAGAGAGGCTGTGTAAAACCTGCCCAGGCTCATCAGCTGAGATGAATTACAGAGCTATGCCTGGTATCTGAAAAGAGTGAGAGAGTGCTGTAGATGGCTTTGCAACTTCACAAGTTTGTATTCTTTGGCTACAATTGAAAAGGGACACCTAGAATGAAAGTGGAGGCTGGTCACATAGGCTTAAGATGAAAAAGATGATCCAAAGCTGAGACAAAAATGAGGTAATTTTTCCCAAAGTGATTACAGCTACTGTAGAGACATAGTTAAACCTCTGAAGAGCCTGGACATGCAGTTCCTCTGGGTACGTGGATAGAGCCAATGCTAAAATTTCATATTTGGCTGGGAAAAGAAGGTCCAGTCTAGTCTGGAAAAGATACTGTATGCTTCTTGAGTGTGCAAAGCCCAGTAAATCCCAAAGACAGAATCTGCAGAGACATTTGTCCTCTCTCAGCCACAAATGCATCAGAAAACCTGCAGTAGCCAAGAAAAAGCAGACAATGTAGTGAGATGACTCTCACCCAGCCCTATATATCATTGCTTATTTTATCTTCCAAGGCAGATGTACAGGTATTGGGACCTAGTCCAGAAAAGCACTTAGGGCTGTATTCTGATTGCATGTATAAGAACAGTACTTTGCTCAGCAAACAGCACCAGTGAAGAATTTGAGGCAAATTATAGCATTAAATTTGTGCAGTGTAAAGGCACTGGCATTTATTTCCTGGGCATTTGTGTAGTGCTAACTCCAGAGCTGCAACTCCCTGCTGCAGGTTATTCACTTGTGCAGGTGCTCTGCTAATAGACCTGACCAGGGCAAGGAAGGAGAGGCCTCTGATTTCCCCCTTGAAGAAAACAGTCTGCAAGGGACCTCCAGAATTTGGGAATTTTCTGCAAAAGCCCACTTGCCCTGTGGGTCAAAAGAGTGAGCTTTGGGGCACAGACTATTAATTCCCCACTATTTAATTCCATAAACTCTTAGAGGAATCCAGAAGTACCTCTGGATGAAAGTTCAAATAATCTGCATTAATTTTGGACCAAGAGAAGTGAGTCACCTTCCTCTTTCCAGGCTCCCAAGAAGATCCCCAATATGCAGCTGAAACACCTTGGTGAGTTCTCATTACCTGAGCAGCAGGTAATGTTGAAAATGTCCTGATTCAGAGCCCAAGGAGAGACTTCCATCGACCTAAGTGAGGTTTGGATCTGAGGCTGCAAGAGCATGGTCCAGATTTGAATTTAAGATCTACATAAAATACTGCAGAAAAAACCCCAGACCTTGGAAAATTTCCTGATGTAACAAAGTTATACTGCTATATGAAAGAGTGCACATCATTTGAGTGAGGAGAAATCAGGTTAAAAGATCATTTAGAAAGCTGGATTAGCTCCACCAACATAGGAATTGATTGAAGGTAAGGTATGGAATTGCAGCAAAAGCTAGTGCTACTCTGTTCATAAATGATCACTCAGTGACTGTTAGAGTGACTGCAGTGGCTTCCAGGCTCTGGGCACTTTATGGGTGGTCCATTTTATTCTGGGGGTTGGGCTTAGTGTAGAAAAGGTCTGGGGAAGAGATAGAAGTAGTAAGATGACAATGAAGGCACAAGGCTATTTCAGTGGTTTAATAAAAGCTATGAGTGGGTTTTTTCATAAATTGGAAAGCCTGTCTCCCTGGCTGTTGAGGCAAGCAGGGTCAACCACTTGGCCAGGACACACCACGGCTCCTTGTGGCTGCTATGCCCAGATTTCTGCTTTGCAGTGGTGCAGCAAAGACAAGAGCATGAGTGGGTATTGGTGTCCTGTCCAAGTGTGTTGGGATACCCAGCCAGACCCAGAAATCTGGAAGTTTCCCCAGGTTGTCTCCACAGGGAGACAAAACTCTTCCTCCAGGTTACACAAGGGGTCTGTAGAAAAGCAGACTTCTTGATCCTAAACCAGTACCCAGACAACCAGCTTTACATGGTACTGGGAGAGCATGCCAGGCACAGAGGGCAGCATCTGGACTGGGTGAAGGAAGCAACCATCAAGGGTAGTGCTGAGCAGACAAAGGGCCATTTACTAACTCAATTTCCAACCTGTAAATGCTGTCGCAACAGCATGTGCTTTAATCATATTAGAAAAATTGCACTTTTGCTTCCAAAATCAATTTCATGGAGATGTTGCCTCCATAATATACAGGGCTAGATCCTTAATAAGGTAATCAGCAGAGTTGTGTTGACTTTGGAGAAGATGTAATGATTCATATTTGCTGGGGAGCTGATCCTCAATCACAGAATGTTGAGACAAGAGAAAACGTTGAGCTGTGATGACTGAGCAGCATCTTGACCATGATTAACAGGCTTATTTTCTGGGGAGTTGGGTGAAATATGGTCTTTGTGCAGAGAGGTGGCATCTGTCATAGACAGTAATTAAATCCCATGTGACCTTTATTTTGATGGCTTAAATGGAATAAAAATGGTGCACAGAAGTTAATTTTATGAGTAAGATTTGGTATCTTTAGAACATGGTGGGCTCAAATCATAAATGTATAAACACTAAATAAAAATAAAACACCTATTGCAAGAGTGAAGGGTCTTTCCATATTATAAAGGGACACCTACTGCACATACAGAGCAGAGGGGAAAAAAGACAGCCATCAGTACCTTTTTTCCATTAACAAATGGCTGCATTTTACTGTAGGTCTTGCTAGGAGCAGGAATCTCATCCCAAGGTGAACAGAAATTTTCTTCAGGGTTCATCTGCTGGTGTAGAGAGTGGGGAATAGCTGCTGCCCCTCCCCAGTTGCCACCCCAGCTGGGATATCACAGCCTGGCTGTAGCTCTCCAGGGACAGCAGTGAGCCAGCATGTGCAGCAACTGTTTGAAGGGGGGATTAAAGCACATCGTAAAAGTTTGCAGTCAGAAGCCAGAGAGGAATGTTTTCATGAGGCATCCATAGGTTATGAAGCACTGGGTGTGCAGGCAGCTATTAAATAAAAGGCAGAGAGCAAAGCACTCACAAAACACAGGAAACCAAGTTTATTTCTTCTTGGTAAGCCCAGCAAGCAGTGAGGCAGCAGCCCAGGTGAAATCCTCCTCATCTCCCTTCCCTCATGTCAAATATCCAGGTTGGTTCCTGCTGTAGGTCCACCACTCCTGGGTGACAGATAATGACAAGGTAGTGGTGGCTGCCAGCTTTGAAGAGATGGCTGTGTGACCAGCTGTGGGGGTTGCTCGGGTGCCCATTGGGAGCTGGTGGTAGTGCTGGTTGCATGGCCATATCCAGGAAACCAGGAGAGCTGTGGCTATCACTTGAACTTGGCTTGAAGGAAACAGACCTGCTTTAAACTGCTAAGGTCAGCTCATCAGCTTGGCAACTTGGAAAAGGAAATTTACTGCAGCTGTGCAATATATTTATATAATATAAAGGACCTACTCCTGGTTTTATGAACAGTTATAGGCTGGGTTTTGTAGCATTCTGCTTAGACCAATAGCTGTCTGTGCTTGAAATAAGGGGACAGGAAATTTGGGTCTTGATTTCAATATCACTGTTCCTTCTGGTATAGCGGGGAGTACAGCTGAACAACACAGCTTTAACTTCCTCTGCTCCAAACTATTCCTTTTTTGTTTCATGAGGGTTTAGATTGTAGTCATCACTTGATATAAAGTGTGTCTGACTAACTAGTGGTTTTGTACTGTACAGCACAAGGTAGGGGAGCACATGACTAAACAGAGGACAAAGAATTGCTCAAAATGGCTGAGTACTAAAAACCTCTCCAGCCGTGACAGTACGTACTCATTTGAGGTTTTTCAAGCTGTTAAATATTTTTCAATTCAGTATTTTTATTGGTTTTTCCTGGGTTTTGTCCTTTTTTTTTTTTTTTAATCCTCTTTCCTGTAAATTGTCTTTACTAAAAATACCGACCAACGGTCTCTGTGCAGTGAAATCAGGTTGGTGAAAACTGATTTTGTGCAAGCAGCATGATAAAAGGTGCATTCAGAAATATATCCAACAAGTAAGCACTGCAGGGTGTAAGTCTTCTGAAAAGGGAAGCTGAATCCTCCAAGCCCTTCCACTGCAGGCTTGTGCTGCTATTGAAGACAGCCGTGAATAAGGTTTTGCAGGATCAGGCCCCAGAGTTCAGCAAAATTTACTTCCTGCCTGCTCTCTATAGCATTTAACAGCTGAAATAAAAGAAGGAATTAATTTCTGTTTTAAATTCTTGGCAAGCAACTTCATCTTGTTGCTTATCTTTTCACGGGAATCAAAGGATACTGCCTTGTTACAGCAACTAGCAGAGCAGAGGCTCGAGGGAGAGCAAGGTATTTGCTTTCTCAGATGAAAATCAGACTCTAACCGGTGGTATTTCAATAATGTTTAACAAAGCTGCATTGCTAAAGAATAGGCAATATTGTGGCTTCTCCGTTTTTTCATTCTTGCCCTAAGTATGGTTCATTTTTCAGCCAAAGAATTAACTATTTCTGTGGTGCTCACCCTGCGCCCTGCTCTTCCCAGTGGCTTCTGTCAAACTCATTGTGAAGCATTGCACTTTTGGAAAATATAGCCCACCAATTTGGTGGTAAACAAGCCTTGGCTTTAAGACAAAGCTTGTTTTAATCTCCATGATCAGGCTACAGATCTGACCATGTTTTTTAACAAACCTCTTATGAAGAAATCCTATTCATGATTATTATCTATATGAGAATAAAAATGTCTAATTACCTTATATTAAATCTGTATTTATCAATTGTGGTTTTCTCTGGGAAATTATAATTTGCAGAAATGCTCCACATTCCAGGCTGTAACAGTTGGAGGTGGATGTCCTTAAGGATGGAAAAAAAGTTCTTTTTTAAATGGCACATTTACTAATTATAAAATGCTCTTATCTCTCTGCAGCCAAAGCCAAAATGAACATGTGCCTTGCACTAAGAAATCCCAGGATTGTCACAACTTGTGCCAGCTGTTGAGGTTATGACACCTGTGCCAGCATCGCCAGCTCTGCCCACTGTCATCTGTTCCAACTGTTCCATCTGCACTGTTTGTACCAATTCTCCCATTTCTGCATCTGTACCTTCTGCAGAAACGAGTCCAACAATGCCAGCTGTGTCATTGGTGCCAAATATGCCAGATGTTCTATTTGTCCACCCTGGGCCAAATCAATGTAGTTCTGTGCTCATTAGTTTTAGCTGGTAGATTCTATTTCACAATTTTTTGAGATGCACTTAGATCGAATCAATTCTAAATCACCACTACAACTGCTTTACATCTATCTCGCCATAAACAGAACTTTGTTTGTCATCCAATGTTTGGTCAAAATTATTTTAACCTTATTAAGTTGCGTGTGATGATTTGAATTCTGTCTTAATGGCAAGATTATTTTTTTCTTGTAGAGGATGTAGCTGCAGAGAGATGAATAGAAAAAGATAAGGGTCATGGTGTCCGGGCTGTAAATAATTCCCATGGTTACAGTAAAAATTGTCCACACACTGATATACTGACTGAGAAATCCCTGGTCCTGATCCCTTATTCCACCACTGCAGATGAGGAGAAGACAATCCAATGCCACTTTATTTGTACTGAGTACCTGAAGCTGTGAGAGACAGAGGAAAATGAAGCCCTGGGTTTGTACTGACCATGGGTAGGTTTACCAAGGGCTGTGCTAAAGGTCTGTTCTCTGCATGACTGTCCTGCTCAGGAGAGAGGGAGCCTGGCTGCACCCAGACTCAATAGCTTTTCTATTGGAAATTGTAACCTGTATTGGTTCGGGTGACAAGTGTTCTGCCTTGTCTGTGCTTCACTAATGACATGAGATTGGAAAGCCAAATTCGTGAGTCACTACTTTTTCTGATTCATCATTTACTCACAGGACCGTCCCAGTTTGCGTCCTTGGCCACGTCCAGAAAGATCACACTGTATCCATTGAAGGTGGTGGGGCTTTAGGGTGTGTCACGTCCTCTGGAATTTAGCTCTCTGGGTCAGTAAAGAAAGTCAAAATTTGCTGCTGTCAAGTACCTCAGAATAGAGTTAATTCCTGCATAAGAGAAGAAGCCCAGGTTTTACATCCCTGTCTAACACTGCTCAAAATAGCTTTCACAATAAAATGTATGTAGGACAGAGCTGGTGTGCTGGGCCGGCCCAGGGTCTGCAGCTGCCCGGGCGCTTCCTCAGCACAAGTGACAATCCCAGACTCGATCCCTGCGGGTTTCAACCCTGACCCGTGGCTCCGACAGGAGCTCTTGGCACCGTGGTCCACCCTGCAAGTTGCTGCTCAGGAGGAAGCAGGCGCTGTCATCACCTCCAGCCCTGGGTGGGTGCGAGCGTGCTCGACAGCTTGGGAGCCATACGCGCCATCCCAGCCTCCTGGCCCCGCGGGGCTGGAGGTGTCGCCTGTGGTCCCATCCGTGTGTCCCCCCCGCTCCCCGCCGTGGCAGAATTACTCATCCCCGCCGCAGACAGCAGCGTGGCACCGGAGAGACGCGGCTCTGCCATGTGGGGAGCCAGAAAACAGGTTTGCATAAACTCAGTCTGCCACTCCGAGGGACTGAGATGCGCAGAGCTGACAGCTCCTCGTCAAAGGAAGGTACAGATTAAAAAATAGCAAGTGAGTTAATTTAGGAAAAGGGACTGAGGAAGAGGGAAAAGAGGCATTTGATGGAGAGGAAGGCCGTAGGTGCAGAAGGAGGCTGGAAGTCCAGCCGTGCCACGGGGATGCGCAGGACGGGGACCTCTCCCTCTGGCAGGGGGAACCCGTGAGGGAGAGGATTCCAGGGAGGCTGCAAACCCCTTTGATCCTGTCCTGCAGCTGTCACAACATATTTAAACTTAAAAAATCTTTGACCTTGAGGAGTTTGCTGTATGCAAAGGTTCCAAAGTGCAGTCCCATTTGAGATGTTTGTCCCTTTCTCCCATAGGATTGAGAAATAGGGAGAAAACTGAGAGAGAAAAAAAGAAAGAAATGTTTTTTGTGTCTGGCTTGTGTAACTGAATTGGCAGTCAATGAGAGGGACAGATTTCTAATTAAGAAATAGCTCCTGTAGTTTCTCAGGCAAAACTCTGGCTGAAATCTGTGATTCATTACTTTAAAAATTCCTTGGATTTCCAAATTGTGCAGCTGGAGGACACCCCGTGCCCCAGCCTGTGAGCTCTGCCACTGTGGTCAGCAGCCACCTGCCAGGCATTGTCTTTACTCATATGGCAAATGTCTTGTGTTGGGAACTATTTATTTCTGTGGTGTTTGCAAGAGTAGGTCCCTGGTCTTCACTCTGCTGAAAACAGGGCTTGAGATTAATAACAAATTATTCTTTCTCTGCTTCACAGACCCCTGAATGGCCATCCCATCACTGCACTGCTGAGAAGCAATGGATGGGCTACAGCTCACCCCTCCCTCCTTAGCAGGATTTATGGAGGGGTTTTTTGAAAGCATTTCTGAGGCTGTCTTCCTCAACAACTGAGCTGAAAAAATTTAGTCCTGGACACCAAAAGGAACTTTATTTCTCCAAAGCAGGTTGGATAGAAAATTTGGGGCACTTTTTTGCCTCTTTCTGTCACACTTTCTGCTTCCTGCAACCATCCAGGAGATTTGCTTGTAGCCCAGAAGTTAGAACAGCTTATCTCCTGCTGTGTTGGCCTGCTGCTGGATTTTTGGTGTTTCTGCAGGTCCTGAGTTTGTTATAGGGCAGTGGGCTGCATTTGGTGATCACTGCTGTGTGGTGGCAGGAGCTGGGCAATCCCCTACTGGCTCCTGTGGCTGGAACCAGTGGCACAGGTAGTCCCAGCCAGCAGCACCATCCCACTGGCTGTCTCAGACACCTTCAGTGGCCCCTGTGACCTGTGGGATCAGGGAAGGGCAATGAAGAGGGCTTATCAGCCCCCCATTGTTTCAAGAATCATGATGTGTCGTACAGCTTCTTTGCTATTTCACTGTAAAAAGAAGAAATTTTGGAGGCCAGGGAGATGGAGAATGAGTCTTTCCTTTAAGAGAAGGCATTGTGGCAGAGTCCTGGGGATATTCTCAGCCTTCAGTTTTGTCCTGAAGAGATTTATTATTTTTTTTTTTCCCTAAAGGCTTCCTCCCCTTTCAAGTTTTCTTGAATTACATGGATCTCCCCCTCCTTGTCCCAAGGAGCACAGCTGACCCTTTAATCACTGTTTGCCACCTAGCTAGCAAATGTAGGTCACTTTTATTTATATAAAATAAAATAAAATAAAATAAAATAAAATAAAATAAAATAAAATAAAATACAAGACTGGGAATACAGAGCAACTCCCCATTCAGTCTGTACACTTAGAAAAAGAAGGTGGCTGAGAAGGCTGTGTGTTAAAACCTGGCATTGGGGAGCACAAGCTAATTAGAAATACTCACTTTGACCCTTGCCACCACTACAAATAACACAGACATCAATGTGCACATGTTCACATACCCCCGGATGATTGTGCCTTTACTACCATGTTTGTAGGTAGCTCAGGGCAGTTCCCATTAAAGTCCAACTCTTGAATTCATGGGACATAAAGTACATTCATTACACATATTTTTAATTGCATTTTATAAATAAAAAAAAATAATTTAAAGTATGAAGAATTCAAAATGTTTTATTTTCCATTCTTTCAACTGAGGGACAGCTTCACTTTGAGGGAGAGTTTGCACACAGGGCAAAAGCAGCGTGTTCTATCTCAATTAGCTTCTCTGGCTGGCCTGATCTTGGGACTGGCCAAAGGTCAGAAACAATTCTCATCCCACATCCACCCTTGGCAGCTCACCCTATGGAGNTTTTTTTTTTCCCTAAAGGCTTCCTCCCCTTTCAAGTTTTCTTGAATTACATGGATCTCCCCCTCCTTGTCCCAAGGAGCACAGCTGACCCTTTAATCACTGTTTGCCACCTAGCTAGCAAATGTAGGTCACTTTTATTTATATAAAATAAAATAAAATAAAATAAAATAAAATAAAATAAAATAAAATAAAATACAAGACTGGGAATACAGAGCAACTCCCCATTCAGTCTGTACACTTAGAAAAAGAAGGTGGCTGAGAAGGCTGTGTGTTAAAACCTGGCATTGGGGAGCACAAGCTAATTAGAAATACTCACTTTGACCCTTGCCACCACTACAAATAACACAGACATCAATGTGCACATGTTCACATACCCCCGGATGATTGTGCCTTTACTACCATGTTTGTAGGTAGCTCAGGGCAGTTCCCATTAAAGTCCAACTCTTGAATTCATGGGACATAAAGTACATTCATTACACATATTTTTAATTGCATTTTATAAATAAAAAAAAATAATTTAAGGTATGAAGAATTCAAAATGTTTTATTTTCCATTCTTTCAACTGAGGGACAGCTTCACTTTGAGGGAGAGTTTGCACACAGGGCAAAAGCAGCGTGTTCTATCTCAATTAGCTTCTCTGGCTGGCCTGATCTTGGGACTGGCCAAAGGTCAGAAACAATTCTCATCCCACATCCACCCTTGGCAGCTCACCCTATGGAGAGAGGTGCTTCAACAAGAGACTCTCCTACTCTGGCTACCCCTACAGGGAAAAGCTTCAGTTAGCAGAGCTCACCATAGTGGAAAATGAATTGTGTAGAAGAATTTTATAGGGCTCCTGTTCTTTCTCAGCCTTTTTGCACCTTTCTGGTTTCATCTGGGTGATGGCAACAAAGACAGAGACATCCTCTTTAAAATCTTCCAGAAGAATTTCTAAAAAAAAATTAATTTCCACAGCAAACTCTGCATATGAACAGCCCAAAGGGTGTGACTGAAAAGGATCCTTTTCTTGCAGCAGCAAACACCCAGGCATTCAAAAAGAATGAACCCACTTCAGTATTTTTAGATTTTATTGCGTTCATTTAGTGAATGTCATTACTTGCAGCTTATAAAATGACAGCGAGCTTGTGTGAGCTCTCCTGATACTTTTTTGCATTATCCTGGTGGGCAACAGAAATAGGCAGGGGAGAGAGGAGTGAAGCAGCTGAAGGGTGCCAAAACCCAGTGAATATCTAGGCAGCAAAAAACATTGAGGTGGTACTGAAAAATTTGCAGTGTTGAGTAGTGGTATTGGACTGCCTGTAGAAACTTTTTTAAAAATATGAGAATAGCCCATTTGTTGGGTTTAAAAAAAATACCAAATTTCACACTGGGATGCTATGAAGGGTGGAAATTTTCTTGAAAAATTGTCATTTTATACAACTCTAATTAGCAAACTGTTCATATAAACCCGCAAGCTGTGCAGCAGATTTCACTTCCAACATCTCTACAGACAAGACAGAATTTCACCTACTTATTTACTGATCATGTCGCAGCATCCTTTTCCTACTCGCTGATGACTGTTCAGTGGCTTATGTAAAATGTGCTGGTGATTTCACAGCATTTCCATTGGATGAGTGTCCACGTGCTAAAGCAAATCACCATCACTGGCACTCTCCTGTTGGCAGTCTCGTTAGGCAGGGACCGAGGAGCAAAAGATCGAATTATCTTTTCCACCCAAGACATGGTGCAACCAAAAGTAATTGTAAAATGTGCATGGGGCTGTTTGGGGTGTCACACACTGCACTTTCTCTCTTGGTATACCTTTCAGCAGCATGAATATTTATGACTATACTTTGTCTTGTTACAGACAAAATAAGAGAAGCCCAAGGGGATTCAGTCAATGCAAATAAAAGCAATGTTTGCAAGCATGAGTAAATCTCAGTCACAGTACTTGGCATTTTATGTCAAATACAGCTAAAGCGCAAAATTGCAAGAGAT
Source organism: Urocynchramus pylzowi (assembly GCA_013397555.1). Classification (NCBI taxonomy): domain Eukaryota; kingdom Metazoa; phylum Chordata; class Aves; order Passeriformes; family Fringillidae; genus Urocynchramus; species Urocynchramus pylzowi. The sequence continues at coordinate 284,034 of VZRH01003887.1, forward strand.
AGAAATGATTTCAGGACAGAACCGTTGTTGGGAGGTCACTGGAAAGAAGTGGAGCCTTGAGCGATGAGTCTTCCCTCTTTCAGGCCAAGGGTCAGGCAGGGTTGCTGTGTTTTGTATAGAGCCACTTGAGGATTCTTTATCTTAACTGAATCCCCTGTTTAATGAGGTGGTAAAATCACAAATACTGGTTGGATCTTTCGTTCCTCCTACAGCCAAGTTGTAGCTTCTGCTGGTTTCTTACATGTTTCAAAATGCACCTTTAGCTCTAAAAATATTTCACGCTGCTAAAAATCCTTCAAAATCACACTTGTTGTACACCGTGGCAGAGGTTAATGTGGAAAGATAACACCTGATTAAAAATCAAGTGAATTTATTGCATTCTTACTTTATTTGTAGCCTTCAGTAATGGAAAACAAAAACATTGTGCATGAAGGCTCATACTCTGCAAGCATCTTCTCAATATTTCAAATGAAAGATTTGTCTTTCTCCTCTAATTGTCTTATTTGATGTCATGGGGAACAAAAAACTCCCTCTAACTCTATTCATTTAATTCTACCACTTTTGCCAATACTTAGAGATAAGATACTGGTAATTTTTATTTTCCTTTGCATTCCCCCAATAGACACAACCCAAGCAAAAGTCTCTTTGTGCTCTTCACATGTGTCTGTAAACTTAAAGCATTCTCAGACATGGCTTCTGGGATTTCAAGAGGTAACAAATATATAATGATATTATCTAATTGCATTTTATAAATAAAAAAGGTAACTTTTTTTTCATTTTTCCTATAGTCATTGTAATTTCCGTTTTAAACTACCCTGAAAATAAAATTAAACCTATATATGTTATATTTCGTATCTTTCATGTTGTATTTATCTGTGCATGTCTTATTTATTTGTCCATGTGTATATACATTTAGTTGTAGATTACATTACAACTAATCTACATTAGTTGTAGATTGTGACCACCTCCAAGTAGGCTTTTTCAGATGCTCTGTTTTCCAATCTTGTGCTTTGGTATTTGCAATTTGTAGAAGATTTAAAAACTGTTTAAAAGCTTTTCATAGTGGATAGTTATAAATTGGCTTAAATATAGAACATGTACAAATCTGGGTTTTTTTATCTTTTTAAGTACTCAATAAATGCTAATCCAATAGCTTTTTGTTTGTTTGTTTGTTTTTGTTTTTGTTTTTGTTTTTGTTTTTGTTTTGTTTTGTTTTGTTTTCTTTAATATATACTTATGAGGGCTTGGGTTTTCTAAGATGTGCAAGATATAGTCCCCCTCAGGATGCACCAGCTCCCTTTGGATATCCAATTGATTTTAAATCCCAAGCTTCTTTTAAATATCAGTATAACTCAATTTGTGAGCATAACTCAAATCATGGGCGTGACATGTCTTTTTGAATTCATAAACATTTATTTATTTTTCTATACTTTTCATTTATTGAAGCTGCTATAAACTGAAATAAAAAAACAATAAGTAAGTGTAAAACCAACGGTTCTCTTTGAAACATGATAGTTGCAGGTTTTCATTATTTAAAGCTCTGTGAAGCATGATCACAGGTGTATTGAATTCACAGTTCTTTTCTGGCATGTCTTTGAGTCTGTATTTTTATAAATTGGTGAGAAAAATTTTACTGTCTTTGCCAGATTATTAATCTGCCTTGCCTTGTTATTCCTCTTCCTTGCAGAGCACTACAGCTGTTTTGTGTGAAAATAAGGACTTGTGTCCCCCTGGCTCACTTTTCTTTCTGTTTGACTTTACAATAAAGATCATAATGATGAACCAGTGACTTTTCAATTTTATCACTTTAGCAAGTCATGTAAAATCAGAAGTACAGATTCACTTTGTAACGAAATAAAAAGAAATAGTGGTTTGGGGAATGCTCTTCTCAAAGACCATTATTTTAGAAGTTATGTAACAGGCCAGAAGTACAAAAATTTACATGTCTGTATTTGTTTTGACCCAGTGGTTTTTCACTCACATTTGTTTCTGTATAGTTCCTGTCAGCACTAAGGGGGTTATTAGATGCTCCTGTCCAACTTGAGTAAAGTTGATCCTTGTGTTTTGCTCCTTCACCCATTGTCTGATACACTGAGGGGCTCTGGTACATGATAGTGTGTTTGATCAAGACCCTTCTCTCTTGCCATTGCTCATGGTGAGCTGCCTGGGTGGAAAGCCAAGGTGTCTTTTGGCAGGAAATCCCTTTGCAGTGAGAGCACTTTTATCTGCTCTGTTTCCAGTCATTCCGGGGTAAACACCCAGCCAGCACTCAGGGCGAGCAATGATTTACTGACTTGATGGGATTTAAATGGGAGGATGGAGCAGCACTTAGTGCACATTGCTGAATGCAGTAACAGAGAAGAAAGAAACTATTTGCACTTTGGATTTGCTGTTCTACTTGAGATGCTTAATATCTCTAGACTTGTGCTGTCACTGATGCAGTGACATTATTTAGACATCCACTGAAGTCAAAGCCTGAGAGAAGGTGATAATAGAGGAACAAGCGTGGTGGTGAGAGGAGAAGCCTGCCAACATTTAAAGCACAAATTTGCAGCCACATCTCAATTGCTCCTTCTAACATATTTCAACTGTAGGGGTGGGCATCTCTAAGGGCAGAAATCTGAAATGAGTTTAAATCCTTCACTCAGATATAAGTAAGGTAAGGTACACGGTGACACACACTCAGTACTAGTGCTGGGTCTTCTCCATTTAGGCAGAGAATTAAAGGTATGATTGCTTAATAAGGGCATCACCAGAGGCATTTATTGAATTCCTTAATCCATTCAAAGACATGCTTTTGTACAGATCTAGAGAAGAGACTTTATCTCCTGATTTAAATGTCATCTTTGTAATGGCAAAACTCGTGGAAGATCACGAAAGATTCTGACATCAAAACTATTCATCACCAAAGAAATTTCTGAAGGCTGAAACACTGAAGCTGTGTATAATTATGCACTGTTACAGAAAGCTATCCCCATGCAGAAGACCTGCACAAGTCAAATGTAGCTTAAAGTCCTTAATCATTTTATCACTGGGGTTGTCATGGTACGTAGAACTCATGCTGTTCATCTTATACAGGGATGACTTTTTATCATATATGAAAGAAATATTGGGTCAGAAGTACATGTTTATGACTATATTTAATATGACAGTTTTCAAAAAATACATAGATTTTGTTCTATTCTCATCATAAGTTTGAGAAATACTGTATTACTTCCTTCAGTTTTCCACTGTTTTAAAAAATCTTTTTAATATGCAAGCACCCGCTTCAATAAAACTTGTAACATGAACAGCAATTACAGGAAAAAATTGCAGCAACTCTTTGGAAGCCAGGCTGTGTCACCTGATTTTTACAAGTAAGAGTTTCCTTGAAATGTTGCTTGAAATACACCATTCTGCTTACTATGAGGTGACAATGACATTGTCATTTACCAATAATCATGGTCCTCTTTGAAGCTGAACATAAATGTTCACTAACATAGGATATATCCTTAATTCCTGTTGGATGCTCCTTCTTCCCTCATAGGGAAGTCAAAAACTTCAAATCAGAAGTGATATCTAATCAAATTGCCTTTGAGAAAAGAAGAGCCTGTGTGGTCTGTGATGGCAAGAAAGAAAATAAAATAAAAGTATAGTATGGAGAAATGCTGGCAGAAGGCTTGGACCTTTAGGGGCTCAAAATATGACCAGGAAAGTTCACAGCTTGTCATCTGATGACAGGGTAAAGAGAATATGAAGGAGTCAAGGAGGGGACATAAGAAATTGAGTTTCACAGGACTGACTGTATGAATGAACTGGAGAGATATCCCCATTTCTCCAACGGGAAATTGAAAGGGTCTTACATTGAACAACATGATCACAGGTACCACGTTATTATTTATATACAGGACAGCTGGTTGATCGGTTTACTTCCCTTTGCTGAAATCCTGCTCCCACACCACTTGCTGTGGTGAAGACTGCCCCTCTGGTGCAAGGGATAGTTTGTCTGTAGCAGGAAATAGTATGGAAGCATGGGTGCAGGGGAGGGGGTAATCACAGGCCCTTCTTTTTTAGTAGCTCCAAATTCAGAACCAATTTGCTAGAAATTTACCAGATGCCTAACACATATAATCTGTCTTTCAATAGCTCTGCTAGAAGAAAAATACTTTCACAATTACATCCATGAAAACAATAGGTTTTTGTGAAGTGCAGCAATTTCCTGACCTTGGTATTGATCATTTCCCTTACTGTCTGTGCTGTATGGTTTCGAGGAAAGCTTGCAACAAGCAGATTAGACTATGATTTTCTTCTGTCTGGTTTCTGTGGTGTTACCTGGAGGCAAGAAAGACCATGCCCAAATCTAAAATGCCTCGGCACCTCCCTGGCTATGCCCACCTTACACAGAAGAAAATCTCACACCTTGCTCTGCCGTGGTTCCCTGCACACAACCAGGCTCCATCAGCTAACCTGGAAGGAGGATGAGGTCTGCTGAAGGCAGAACTGGGTTCAGGGGCCTTCAGTCCACACCAGTGTCAGGTGCTGATCCTGAGAGTGCCTTTATTTTTAAGAGGATCCTTAGTCCAGCGCTTCAGGCACAGCGTAGATGCATCCAGTATTTTGTATCTTCTGTTAGTCATAAGTTCTACATCCTGCAAACCTGCATGAATGTTTCAGTGGCTTGTGCAGCCAGTGAGTGTTGGATGGCATGGCATTGGCCAGCAGGGCTTTCCTCAGGGTACAGGGTGCTTGGTGCTCAGGAAAACTGGCATTCCATGTTCCAGATTGCTCTCTCTGCAACTCCTGCTTTGAACACACAGGATGGATGGCAAAATTTTGGGGAATTCCAAGAATGCTCTCTATCTTTGAAAACAAGAGCTGGATGTTTTACCCTGAGAACCCTAAACAAATGATGAGGAAAAGATGTTGGCCTGAATTGCCTTGTCTTGGGTCCCTCCCTATAACATTCCAATCCAGCTGTTTGTGGTCATGAGTGTTGTAAAGGACAAGCAGAATCCACAGCTGGAGTCCTGCAGTGAAAATGGTGACATTAATGACTTGATATTCAGAGTTTGATTCAATGAGGAGAATCAAAGTTTCACAGAATCACAGAATTGTCAAGGTTGGAAGAGACCTTCAAGACTATGTAGGCCACCTATAAACCCCACACAAACATCATCACCCCTAAACCATATCCTGAAGTGCCATATCCAGATTCTTCTTGAACACTTCCAGGAACAGTGACTCCACCACCCTCCTGAGCAACTTACTTCAATGCCTAACCATTATTTCAGTGAAAAAAAAATAAATTCTAATATCTAATCTGAACATCCCCTGGTGCAAATGAAGGCCATTTCCTCTTGTTCTTCCACTTGAGACATGGCAGAAGAGATTGACCTGCAGCTCATTACAACCTCCTTTTGAGTAGTTTCATGAGCAGTGGTACAGTTCCTCTTTCCCAACTGTGATTATCTGAATTTTCAGCTATAATATGCCTTAAAATGCCACCACTGATTTCAGCAGAGTGGCACTGACTTCTACTTGCTGAAGGTTTAACCCATTATAATCTCTTGGATAAACATGATTTATTGTAACAGGGGCTTGACCATCAAGGTCTCAAAAACTCCATTTCCTTTCTTTTTCCTAGGAACTGAAGTAGAAATCCTAAAGGGAAAACAAACATCCAGGATGGATCACTGAGAGTTTTGTGTGAGTAAATAGAGCTGTAAATAGATCTCAGGGTGATGGTAAGCTATCATACTGAGGCATTTATTCTCTGTAAGGTCAAAGAATAATTTATCAAAGAAATAAGGAACACCATGGCTTGGTGTGCCAGTGATTAAAATAAGCACTGTCCACCATAAGAGAAATATCTGTTGCTGTACTTTCCCTCTATGTTCAGCAGTGTCTCTTTAAACTTCAGAGATTTATCTCCTCTCCCTTAATCAAGGAAATTACGTGAATTTCTGCCACTTCAGCCTGAGTGTTGCAGGCAGAAAAATCCCAGAGTAGAGTCCTCAGCATATTGGTAGGCTGAAGACATTGCCTCACATAACAGAAGGGTCTTAAAGGCCTAAAACAAAGAGAGATTTGGTGAACTTCCAGAAGGTGGTTGAGCCAGGAGAGGGATTGTCTGAGCCTTTGCTTGCAAGGGCCACTCCACGCTGCTGTTCAGTGAGAGGCTTAGCAGGCAGCAGGTGTGGGATGCCTGTGGCTGCTGTAGTCAATGTTGCCTGGCAGGGGTTGTGATGGTGCGTGATCATATTTTGAGCTTCTTCAAAGGAATGAAAGGAATGAACAGAGGTTACTGTAGTGCATTATCAACAGAATAACCCCCATTCTCCACTTAGAGTAATAATCCTCTCTTTGTGAGCCCCAGTAATCTGCAGCCAGCATGCACAAAGTAATTCATAATTTTCTTTCAGTTCTGCACAACCTGCAACAGAAAAACACAAACTATACCCAAAATAACTTGGCAAGCCATTTGCTTATGTGTAAAGCAACAGAAATGAGCAGGATTGTACTGAAAAACATTGTAAAGCCTGAACTTTGCTCAGTGAGCTCGTGGCAGTCTCATGGCTTCGCGTGAGTTTCTTACTTGTTAACAGATCCTACATATTTCTTTCTTCCAAAAACTTTGTTTTAGCATATTAAAATGGTATCCATGAGCTGTCACCAGAGGTAACCATGTTGCATTTTCTTGGGCTAAATGTAGACTTGTAAATTACACTTTGCTGAGCCCCTCTTGTTTGTGAAGAACAAACTGAAGAGAGTGAGGCTTATACTTTCAAGCTACTTGTGCAGAAGTTGTTTTGGAGCTTGTCAAAATTATGAACAGTAATGCACAAAGTTGAAAGCTTGTACCAGAAAGCAAAGGAGCAGCAATTTCTTTTGTCTTTTGATGAAAAAGTGGAAGTAAAAAACAGCCATGGTTTTATGAATGTGTTAACAAGTGAACTGAAACAAGAAATTAATTATTTTTAAAACCTTGAGAAAATCTTGAAAAAAATTAATTAAAAATCTACTAACTCCCTAGTCTCATAAAAATTATTTTGGAGGTATCTTTTTTTTTAGTAGACAGTATTCTTGATTTTTCATCTCCATAAGATCTGATGATCTGTAGTGTCTTATATTCCTAAATTCAGTACATCATTATAAATTGTTGGATTAAAAGAACAAGAGAAACACAATTGATACATGAAGTTAGAATTTCTCCAAATACACTACTATTAACAGCTGAAGACCAGAAATATTAGCCTTCTTGCTAATGTGATGAGCAATGGCCATCTGTCTTCATGAAAGATTCCCAGCCAAAAATGATTACCTCAGTCCCAGTAAACTCTTGAACTTTTCAGCAGAGCAATAAAAGGTTTAATGAAGGGGGTACAGAGCAAAGGCCTAGACCCTCAAAGGTCTATTTAGGTGGTTTAGCTGGTTTAGGTTGTTGGTTGTAGAAACTCCCTCTTCCATGAAAATCTGCACTACAAAACACATGAAACAATATACATTTTATGTTAGGAACATATAGAATAAAAAGAAGTCTATAGAACAATTCTCTGCAAATGCCTTGGAGAATCTGGTTCAACTTCTCTCACTTTAACTCCCTGAAATCTCAGTTACTCTATTAGCAGTTAAATTAGGTTTTCTCCAACACAAAACAGAAAATAAGAAAAAACCCCTAGTAATAAATGTTTTTCAGAATTTGAAATGGATAATGTAGGTTGTATCAGAGCTAACTCGCTGCTTGTACATCTCTCACAATGCTATGTCAATCTCTGGTGTCCAGCATCTCCTGACTGACACAGTGTGAAACAAACCCACAACCCTGAGACTAACAAGGTATCTATCTATAAAATTAGAAAACCAGTCTTTTATTGTCGTGGCAAGCAAAACCCCATCTCCCCAATGTACTGACATAGAATGGATTGTGTTTATATAATCTATGCAGAGTTACAGAACATGGTCATAAAATCGGGATATCAAGATCAGTATCAGAAAATAATTGCAGCCAGATTAAGGCAAACATCTGCAAGTGGAAACACATGTGGATATTTACATCCATGCAATCCAAAAGAAATCTAAAAGTCCTACCCAGGATAATGGAACCTTCCACATGGATCCATTTCCTTCATAAAAACCATAAATCATTAGAAGTAGGTGTTATATAATACAAACAAGGCCAAAAAAGTCATTGCAATTCCAAAGGTAAGGACAGACACTGTTATCCTTGAGAGAATAAACCAGCACAAATAGACATGAGCTGTAAATCAGTACTGACAGGGATGGAAAGCAGGCTGACTTCAAATATTAAATAGCAGAAATTGCAAGTAAAGAAATTGCAAGTAAAAAAATTTGCAAGTTATTACTGTTTGGGACATACATGGCACTTTTTTATTCATAGATCCCAAAGTATTTAATACTAATGGATTAAACTTCTTCCTCTTGTTGTAGCTAGAGTAAGTAGGGCATAGAGGAATTGCAGTGACCTTGCTAGCATTTGTCCCACAGTGCTTCCATAACTACCAGCATGGGGAAAAAAGATCCTCAGGGCTGTATTTTGTAAAGGTAGTAGGTACTGAACTTATAAAGGGAGAAAAAAAGAAAGCATTTAAGACTGAGGAAATGAGGAAAAAAAATAACGTGGATGGGAAATAAAAATAAAATCTCTGCGATATTGAAAGGAGGGGGTTTGTACAAGCCTGTAAATATAAACACATTCACTGCAGATACACCGAGACTTTTATAGCACTTGTGAATTTTTAACAGGGGTATCTTGGCAGCAGGCTCCTGCCATGGACACAGATTAAGAATCACCTGAGCTCTGTGCACGGGGCTGTGGCAGGAGGCCCCTCCGAGACCGGGCTGGAAGTTGGCCCCATTAGCATCACCTTGAAAAGTGTCATCCTGAATGGTGAGGTGGGCCTTTCTGCTGACAAGGGTGCAATCAGCTGAATTACTAAATAGTTTGGCTTCCACATGAAAATCTTGCAAGTTAACCTGCATTAGGACAATTTTCTCCCTCAATTTTTTTTTCAATTGTTAAAAAATCTGTGAGCACAGAGTTTTCTTATTAAGAGAAAGAGCACAATTTAAAGTCAGTATAAAAATCAGCAGTCCTCAAGAAATTTTAAGCCAATGAGGAGACCCTGGAAAAAAATTGTTTCTAATTATGAAAGTACAATGATGCACAGTAGTAGCTTTTTACTCAGCAGTTCTTAGTTTCACACATCTGTTTGCATAGAATACAATGACTTGAGTATTGTTTGCTTATGTTTGAATTACAGCAATGCCGTGTCTCATCAACAGCTCAGTTTCCTCAGTCTTAATGGATTATATATGTAACAGCTCTTCAGAATTCTTCCTTTTGTGCCTTGATCTGAATCCTGCTGAAATAATTTCTTCTTGTCCACTTTGTGTGATTTGACTACAACTTGGGAAGATTGTAGGTGCACAGATATTTCTTAGAGCCTGAATTTTACATTTCAAAGCCTTCCTGTGCGGAGTGAGAAGGAGCTCATGCCCAATCCCAAGGTGCCATGTTGATTTTTTATAGTTAGATTACAGACAGTTTATTTTTTTTAACTTATAAAGGAAACAGGAACATAATAAAATGGGGGAAAAATGCAGTGGCCTACTAAATAATTTTAATAATTTAATTCTTTGGATATTTATAATTGATTTCCTATAAGAAGCTTCCTTTTACAACTTTTATTTCTTCATCAGTATTTTTCCTCTATCTAAATGTAATATTTTTAAAGTTATTTTTCTGTTTGTAATTGTTTTCTTCAGCTATTGTGAAAAGGAATAGTATAAGAGCATTAAGAAGTTAAGACAGTGAAAAATATGGAAATAGTCAAATTCCCATACAGATTAAAAAGCCAATGAAAAGTGAGGAAAAAAAATCAGTGTATAAAATACACGTCATCAAAGCATATTGAAAGCCTTTTTATTTAAAAGCTGTGCAATTTCTTTATTTCCAAGTGGGACTACTCATTTAAAAAATGGGACAGTGAGGACAAAATTGCTGAAAATGCTCAGATGAGTATTTGAGCATCTGTGCATTTGCACTGCTGCAAGCTAGCCCCTGGAAGCCATGGGAACTGGCCAGGTTCAATCCACAAGAGCATTCCTTCACATTGCTGAAAGTTGTGATTGGCCAACAGTAATGCACGTTTACTGCTGCTGCTGTAATCCCAGAATAAGATTTGGATCAGGTGTCTTGAGCAGACCTCCTCCTAGATGGCAAACTTAGGAGATGTAAACATTTCTTTTGCAACTGAAGGGAGAGCTGACAAAGAGAGTGTAGGCAACAACTTCATTCACACAGCATGTAGGCTCAACTTGCATCCCAGTTTTTGTTTGTCATTGGATGACTTTTACAATATTTGATAAGATTTCTCAAATTTTCCATCTGAGGAAGGGTTAATAACTGTAGTGAACAAGTAGCAGATCATGAGGACTTCAGTGTATCAATATTCACAAGCTTTGTTAATCCAAGGATGCTTTTTGCTTACCTTTTATGACAATTGTTTACAACTTGGCACAGTTATTTTGAAAGTGTATTTCTTGTAGGAGCAAGGATGGTGTCAAAGTTCCTAATTTGCCCAAGGCTGTAGAACTTCTAGAGGTAATGTGGAGGAATTTCTAATCAATATGAAGCATGTATGCCTAGGTGGGCTGCTTCAGGCCTGTTTATATACCCCCTGAGCTTGGCTCAAGAGTCTCACTGGAAACAAAATACTGAATAAGCCAATATAGCAGGGAAAAAATTGTCAGGATCTCTGACCTGATAACTCCTGCAAGAAAAAAAAAAAAAAAAGCAGAAAAATTCATCTAGGGGATTCCTAGGTCATGTACCAATTACTACATTCCATGACTGCCAGGACCACCAAGTAAACCGAGCACATCCCTGTCTTGATGGAAGCTGTGGAAAATCCTGTCGTTGTGTTACTGTTGTTGCTTCAAATAACTAGGGTTTGGAGAATGGAATATTCTCCCCTGAAGAATGGAATATTTGAGAGGCAAATGGTCTGGATATTAGATTTATCTAATAAATTTATCTCATTAGCTATTATTATTATAGATATTATATATTATTTATCTAATTAGATTTATCTAATCAGAGCCATTCAAATTATTTTCTGAAGGATAATTATTTACATGTGTCTGGATGGGAAAGGGTTGACACCATTCAAAGGGTGGAGTATAACAGCAGGAGGGTCATTTAGGGCAAAGGGAGGAGGATGAAGAGGGTGAATGGCTGAGGCACAGAGCTTGTCATGAGGACAGATGCCCTGCACCCCTCACCAACATGCTTTTGCTGTTCAGCAAGTCTGGAGACAATGACCAAATTGAGGCTAGGGCCAGGACTGCCAGGCAAGCCCTAGCCACTGGGGTAGGCTGGGTGAAGCCAGAGGAGAGTCAGCTTGTTGCTCTGGGTCTCTCTGGCTCAGTGGGGTGCAGGGACTGCCTCCACCTCAGGGGTGAAGTGAACACCAGCAGTAATCCTCTGCAGGGCTGTGCCTCTACTGGCAGATAAACATTCTACAGATAATGTTTGTGAATGAAGGATGGTGCTCTTAATGCACATCCTTACACAAGTGAATTGGAAGGGCTGAGCTTTATTTGAGACATAGAAAAAGCAGTGAATGTGAGCGTTTTTCACCTGTCCTATATTCACACAGGTAAGTTTAAAGAAACTTTAAACAGATACGTATGAGTTGTGAGATCCATTTGAAATTGACAAATGTTCACAGAGGATAAAGGATGCCAGTCAAAAGGCAAAGTGTAGGGAATAAAACTAAAGGCTTTCTTTGCCAGATTAGCTTTAAAGGCATGCTGGGTTTCTCCCTCAACCCAGTTTCATGTTAACTGAAGCTGAATGTGTCAGTTCTTCCTCAGTTTTCTGCTGTAACTCCATGATAGGACTGTCATAAAACATACCTTATTTTTTGTCAACAACTGTAAGAGTGAGACTTTATGAAAGATTTCAGCTGCCCTGTTCCATTCACTGATAACTCAAATGTATTGGAATATTCAATGTACATATATGCACATTATTTTACATGCTGCTTTATACCCTGGTTCACTTTTGTGTAAGATTCAAGGGTATTTTTAAAAACATACAAATGCATAATGTATATGTTAGTTGTGAAGCTGTTCATATTAATAAATGTGAGGGGTTTTTTGTTCCAAACAGATAGAGAAGTACATATAGTAAAAGGAAATGTGTAAAAATAACGAGTGCACATTGAATTAACATAAAAGTTGAAGAAAAGAAATGCATAACGGGAAGGCCACAAGAGAAATCAAGACATATTACACTGTCTGTGAAAGAAAGACTGACATCTAAACATGAAGAGAAACATGAAACAAAATCTGTATACTTACTTTTGACTGTGTTCCCTTGGGTTTCAGGGAAATGGGAAAGGTGACATTTAAGACCAGTGGGTACTGACTAAGAGACCCATCTCATTACTTTGGGCAGAATTATAATAATTAACAGATAGAAAATGAGATAGATACAGATAGACAGATTAACAGATAGATAATGAGGCAGAATATTCATAATGATCATATAGGCACAGCAGTTCTTTTAGATATCTTTGCTTGTTTTTTCTAGTACACCTTTAGTTGAAAAATCATCACACAAGAACAAATTCCAAGTGTAGTTTCAGAGAACCAAAAGGCCCTCAGAGCCTCTGCATTTGATGAATTTTGGACTCCAACAAATCTACTTTTATTTCTTTTCCATGGGATGTAACTGACTTGAATTTTGTGCTTTGTGAAGAATAGCAACAGTGCTTTTATAAATACATTCTTTCATCAGCTTACTATTTTGAGTTTAGCCTTATGTAATTTTAATTTAAGGTGGAAGTTGTGAAAATCCCCCAAGTTTGGTTGAAAGCAAGCAGAATTTTGTCTATCTTTTTTTTTTTTTTTTTTTTTTTTTTTTTTTTATATGGTTTATGACACAATTTNAAGAAGATTTTTTTTTTTTTTTTTTTTTTTTTTTTTTTTTTTTCATTTGTAATAGGTCTTGCACCGTAGTTCTGCAGTTCCATGTCTTTCTGAAGCATTCTTCTCTGGATTAAAGTTAAGAGAAATAGCCTGAGAATCTTTAAATTTGATTAAATTTATCATCCTCCAGAAAATTTTCTTACACGTAGTATCAGTGTATGATGCCAAACATCTACATATACATGTTTAAAGGCTGGACTCAAAACAGTGCAGAAAGTTGTAGTGAGTCATTGGCCAACTGATGATGAATCATCCCCTCAGCACCTGGGACTGATTCATCCTTCCAGCAGGCAGCTATTGGCCACTGCCTTTACAGACACAAACACTGTCTCATAGATAGCAGTTGTCTGTGTTGGGATTTTGCTTGGCTTGTTACTGCAACCATTAATTGGACAGAATAAAGATTGCTAAAAAAGATCAGTTCCAGTCTGAAAGTCTTACAGCCTACTTTCTCTATCCTTTGGCTGTTCTTGTGTCCTTGGAGGACATGTCCTAACACCCAAGGAAAACACCTGAAAATTTTGTCACCGATTTCATGTGAGGTGCAGATGATGTTTACAGTCTCTATTCTATGCGAGTTCCCAAGTCAGAGAGTATCCAGAGCTGTATTTCAGATCATCAGCTTTATCACTTACAACCTGCTTTGGACATTGATAGTGGTTTCTCTCTGACTGTAGTCTCACATGACTGACAGTTTCCCTGTTGTGACGTACTGGTCTTTGCTTCACGGCCTTGAATCTCAAGCTTTCTGATAGACCTGTTTGAACCTGGACTGATCTCTGATTCTGGTCTGCCCATGACCATGAGTTTGTCATCCAGCTATTGGACCAAGCCTGGACAACATTTCCCACTATCTCAGGAAAAAAACAATAACCTAGGGATCCATGTGTAAATATAAGTGTCATCAGCAAAGGCATTATAGTTAAATTACTTTTACCTCAATAGAGAAGAGAACAAAAAAACCAACCAACCAACCAACCAACCAACCAACCAACCAAAAGAAAAGCTGTTTTGGGATTGGAATTTTCTAAGGTAACAGAAATCAAGTCAAAAAAATAGGCACTCATTCTGAGATGTGGGTCATGATGATTTATCTGCTATAGCTGCAATTATTTAAACAAACACTCTGACTTATTACAATGTTCACAAGCCATAAAAGAATTCTGAATACCACATCTTCAGAGTAACACCGATTCCTGATTGTGTACAACTGCTTACTCTGCTACCCCTTTCATTTCTGAAGAAGAGCATCTAGTTGCCATGAACCTTAAAGGATGGTGTTCAGATACCACAGGTACTGACGCCATTTTAGGTGTCCCTGGTATGCTTGCCACTCTAGAAAAGTAGAGATCTTCTACAGGTTCCATATCTACTTTAGAAACTTTATATGGATCTTAAGTGGTGCTAGAGTGCCAGATACCTAGAGACTATAAGCAGAGACATCCTCCATTCAGCTTACCATCAAATCAAGCTGCTTTACCTTTCTGCCACAGAATGAATGCTGCTATTTCCCCCTCTGTCAGCCTATTATCAGTCTGAAACAAGCTTTTCAATAGTAGCAACAAACAGAAAAGTCTAGACTACAGCTAATGTTTTCTGAAAATTTCCTTGTTGTTCATTTAGAAATGTGGTTGTTGTATGATAATGAAAAGACAGACTGCTATGGATGTAATATAATGTGCATATATAAATACAGATGTCTTCTTGGCCATTTTTGAAATGAAGGCCGAATTAGTCCAGATCTGCCTCAATAGGCAAAGCTATTGCTTCATTTCTGCTGAATCTATTTTCTTTATTAAAGCAGAACATTCCTATAAATTCTATTTGGTGATTTTATCAAAATAAGGTTTGATCCATATTACTTTTGGATCAAATCACAGCCAAAAACAAACCAAATTGAAAAAATATCAATACATTCTTACTAGGATAAAATTATTTTGGATTTCTTCAAACTGACCAAACAGACGGAGCCAGCAGACTATCCAAAACGTGCAGAACATGATTTCATGCATGATATTCTCAACATAATTTAAAAGTATTTCTTTCAAAAGATGAATCTCATAGCGTTTCAAGACTCCAGGCATTATTACCAATCTCATTAAAGCAAAATCACTTAGCTGTTGTCTTCTTGTCTTAGGCTTGAGTTTTCTTTGGTGCATGTACCTGTGAGCACATGATGGAACCACAGGCACTCTCCAAGGTCCTGAAACATGGGGCTGGTCTTGGAAACATTTTGTTACTAATTAGAAATATTGATATTTTAAATCAACATCTTCAATTAATTGTGGGTGAAAAAGACATTTATTTGAATTTATTTATTTAAATTCAAGACTAACAGAATCCGTCTTGGAAAAGAGAACCTAAATACATACTTGTGTTTAGATCACATTTAGATGCTACAGAGTACAAATGAGAAAGCAAGCAAATTAGGGTTAGGCAACCTTGGATATGTAAAACATCATCCTCATAATTTAAAATACTTGGGAAGTATTTTTCATGGATGTTGAATTCCCAGAAAACAAAGTTGCTGAGATTTGCCAGGCAAGCTGAATAATGTCAACTTCTTGCTGAGCTCTGAGTTATCGGTATGCTCATTATTAATAAATATTGTTGGTCTTTCTTTACAAATATGTTTCAATGTTTTTTTATCTTGCTAGTGGCCTTTTTTACTTAGGAAAAAATGTAACAGAAGAAATATCAAGAGCATTTGTTCTGAAAAGAGAGGCACTGCACTTACATTCCATTCCCTTGTAGTACCAGCTATTTATATGAAAGAATGGTGTGGTGAACTATTTTCTTTTTGGATTTATTGTCTGAAGTTGTTGCATGACCTAGGTTTGGGATACCAGAGATTACTTGTATATTTCTGTAAAACGGTTCTGAGCTACCAAACTGATAATGTGAAAAACCAGTTAAAGCTTTGAAAAAACCGTCCAAGTTACTCAACATATAATGTGTATTTTCTGTAAATTATGGTGGTCTCTTTGTAGAAACATGCATCCAAACATGTAACCAGCTTGCAATCTTGCAGTCTTGATGAAGAGTCTAAGAACTGAATGTCAACCTTGACTGAGCTCTCTGTCTGTGATTCCATGCCACTCTCTGTATCTCAGCTCACAAGAAAAATGTCCATGTTGCTCAGAAAAGCTTACTCTGCTGGTCCATTGATGTCTTTTTCATGGATAAATAAATGACATTTTTTTTAACCTACCTTTAATTTGAATCTTCTTGTCCACTAACCTAATTAAAATGAACAACATGGTATAAATTAAACTTGTACTATACTACTCCACTACCTCAAATTTCAGGGAGAATTTATTAGAAAAGTCTTCCTACCATAAACCCCGAGAAGTAATTTATTTAGAATGTCTTCTTCAATTTTTACTGTGTTTTCTAAATTATATTAAGATCACGTATGCACAGGGAAAGAATAGTTCTTGAACAAGTGAAAATCAAGACTACTGAAGACAATGAAGTATGTCAGCATTAAAATCTCAGGAAATATTTTAAATAACAAAATAATATGAAGATATTTCTACTGGAATTATAGTTTAGAAAAAAATTAACAAACAAACAAACAAATACAAAATGCCCAAAATGGTGATAGAGTTGTCACAGAAAGGAATTATTTTACAGGAGAAAAAAAATTACAAAAATATTTCTTCAAGTCTTTCTCATTTAATTACTGTTTTGGACACCTTATTCAAAAGACTGTATAAAGGAGGAATTAATTTAATCAGCAAGAAATTCTGTAGGTGCTTCATCAAGAAGAGCAGTTAACAAAGTAGAAAGACATTTCTGGACTGGAAGACACAAGAGTTCATTATGAGAGTAAGCATAATCAGGACAAAGTGCAATTAAAAGAACATTTATTATAATTGGAAACACAGAAAGCAAGAATTACAAGATTTTCCAAAAGCAGTGAAACAAACTCAAACCGTCTATTTAAAGAAAGACTTCCTAAATATAGAGTTTAAATTAAAATACTAATAAAGACTACTTGCAGGCATGCCTAAAGCAAGCACAGGATCTTGAAACTGAACCTTAAGAATATTCTTCTTGTTGATTTTAGCAGTTCCAAAGAATTTTATTGCCCTTGTGAGTAGTTCTTGGATCACCTTCTCTATGTGTAAGTCGGTGATCTTTACAAAGATCTTTATGAATTGGTACCACAAATAAAACATAATTTTGCACATGCATAGAGGTTCAAAAAGCACTAGGACCTTTAAAAATGTGAAGAAAATAGAATCCTAGTGTCCCTCTCTGAGGAGGTCTGTAGCTTCAGGATCATACCTCATGGAGAGGAAATGAATCCACCAAAGAATTGGTTCCTCTCAAGCAGAAATTACTTTCCCAGTATTTTAGAAAAATTTAGAAAAGGGAGACTGGCAATCAGCAAGTTCATCACCCACTTAACTGTGAAAGGGAGATAAGCAATAAAAAAATTGCAAAATCCCACAGAGGTGTTGAAATCCTATAGAAGATTTATTCATTTGATATGTCAATGAATCTCCTATCCCAGCTGATGGACTGAAATTAAGACTTGGACTTAGTATATGAGGGTTGAAAAATACTGCACACAAATTATGCTGAGATGATGCAATTCAGACTCCTGGGTAGCAGGGTAAAAATTTAAGTCAGTATTATTTGAGATTAATAAGACAAAGCTCAGGTGTTTGTACCTTTTTTTTGTGCCAGCAGCAACAGCTATACCTGGATCTACTTGTTTTGTTGTTTTCTGAAGAAATCTCTTAGGTTATGACATATTTTCTTGTTTATAAAATAAAACAGATTTCTACTAGAAGATAAAAAGACACTGAATGTTACTCACAAAGCTTGTGCTGCTCCTCTCCTAAGAAATTAAAAATAATGTTACCAGATGTTCTGTGTGGTCCCCTGTGCTGAAGCTGGGGAAACTTATGTTTACATTTCATTTACTGTGAGAAGTAAGACATTGTTATTTACAAGTATTAAGTGGCACTCTGAAGAGCTCTGCTACTCCACTGCCCTCTAAAGTTGAGGGCAACAAAATTTCTCAGGTTTTAGCCAGGTTTCATAAGAGTATAAAGCTGTCTTATTCTGTCAGTGTATCTTCACCTTCCAATCCTTCCTAATAGCTTTTGAATTCATTATCCAATTCCTGTCAAATATTACAAGGATCTAGAAATCTCAAAAGTATTGTTTCTACAAATTGTGAAAATCTATTGTTAGACAGCGTGGAGAAACACAAATCAAAGCTTCTGCATCCTCCCCAGGGGGAAAAAACCAACACTTCAGTATTGAATTCACTAATTACCAGTCCCATTCTGTTTCTGAGCTGAAAATACCACTTTACATTTTGCACAACCTCATCTAAAGATCCATTTAGTTCAAGTTTAAGTCTTATGAAAATCTGAATTTTCTTGTATACCTGTGCAAACACTGTTTACCATTCTCTCCAGTTTCCTGACTTATTTCCATTCAATTGCTGCAAGATTTGAATTTCTTTGGAGCACATTTATCAAACATTTGTGAAGCATCTCACACACAGCGGGAAAAATTGAAAAAGATTAAGAATAGAGGATTTAACTTTTTTAACCAAGAGTGACAGTGGTTTATTGTGAGGATAGGGCACTTCTTTAAAATTCAACTTTTTTTCTTCACCCTAAAAGAAACAAAGGACATTTATTTTGGTTTGATGTAATCTAAGAAACAAATCAAGATAGTAATTAGCACAGCACTAAAACATTGTTTCCTTCTATATCAGCAGAAAGATCAAATTATTCTGTAAAAATTGAAGAAATTGCAGTGGAATTGACGAGTACAAGTAAGACAATATTCACCTTGAGTAAATTTAGACACCCAAACTTCGTTTTTGAATTAGAAAGCAAATCTGCTGAGACCACCACAAAGCGAATGAAGACAGGCAGGTTCTCCTAGAAGGTGATTCAGGGCAAGACACCATTAACAACACAGAAAACCTCAGGGAATTCACCTTCTAACTTTTACCACAACTTCCACTTCTAAATGTGCAGTTGGAAGTTTAATCAAATGTGGAGATCTGAAATCCATTTTCATCTTATTCCCATGATTATCTGTAACCCTATATCCAGGCTTAAGACTTATTATAGTAATGCTTAATTACAACCCTTTCAAAAAAAATAAACTTGCAAGGACAGGGACAGTGAAAAAACTGTATGAATTTTCACCTGTACCCTATGCAAAACTAAGCCCAGGACTTTTGTAGATTTTGGAAAGTTTTCTATCCTTGTCACAACTGGAAAATAGGAAATAAGAAGCTGGTAGGGTGGCAGGCTCACTTGCCTAGAGTTGACTTTTACAAATAAAGGATAGTGAAGAATAAATAAACTGAAAACAACACAAAAAATAACAATTATATGAAGATAGGACAGCGCTAAGTGTCAATATTCTTCTGATTTAAGATGAACATAATATTCTAAAGCAGTACTATACAGTAAAAACCATGAGTTATTTAAACATTTCTGTAGGATTTTAAACATTCTGATGAATCATTTATAATTAGCTATGATTAAAAAGTCACTGACAAATAGATAACCCCAATGAAATACATGGTACAGAGTGCTTTCTCAACTCACATTATCTTTCTTTTTTGTGTGTTAAAAAGTAAAAAGATTTTACTATAATTACAGTCCCGTACCAATGATTCATAAGGAGATATTATATTTGGAGTGCCAACTGATAGCCATCCATATTGGCTAGTAAAAGGAATTAAATGTTTCATGTTCATTTGAAATTTCAGCTTAATGCTAAAAATGTTTTGGTTTTTTTACAGATCAAAAAGGGACAAAAGTGAAAAGACTTCCAGAAATAAATGCTATGTAATAGAAAAATATCAACCATATGTGCATTTCAGATTTGTAGATCAAGTTACAAGGTTGGCAATCAGATTTCAACTCCCTAAATATTCTCAGAGTCCTAAATATAATCTTCTTCTGTTCTTCTCCCCCCGCCACTTCCTTCCCAAACTGTGTTGTAGCATTTCTACGTGCAGTAAAGCGACCTGTCTTGTACAACTTGGAGAACACTGGTGAGTAAAATGACACTTAGTGCTTGGGTACTGTCCTGTAGTAGTGTAAAGCAAAGGGCAGAAGCATAGGCTGTTTTCTGGACTTGATACATATTGAAGCAGTCTCAGCCTCTTGAAGTTTTCATTACAGTTTGTGATAAATTAAATAGATACATAAGGACAATGGTTCTGCTCATTTCCAGCATGGTAACAAAGTGAATCCCTGCACTTTCTTTATGCCCATCAACCTTTCTGCCTGTTCTTTCTCTTCCACTAAGTTTTTGTCTATATAGCCTCTTCCAAAAAAGAGAGATGAAGATCTCAGAGACAGTAAATGAATAAATTTCTCATTAAAACTCATCCCTGAGTGAAAGAGCTCTCTATTGTTAGGGTTTTCCATATGGCAAAGTCTGAAATATTAGCTGGAGGAATCACTGTGGGCTTGGGCATATAAGGAGGACCTAATGTATTCTTGAGGAGGTGAGATTTTAGGCATCTGCAAGGCAGCTGGTGTCAAGAAGTGTAATGATGTGGGAAATAGGGAAGAATTAATCTATAAAGAATCCCTCTTCTTCAGTTCCACTACTCATGGGACACCTTGGTTTTTTTGTTTGTGCTTGTCTATGCTTAACAGCCAACATTTATCTCCAGATCACAATACTGGGGTTCAAAGCAGAAACCCAAACTGTTCACAAGCTTGAGTTTTATGTCCAGAAAAATCTTACTGTGATCATCAATCTGGACCACCAAGTTAATGCAGACCTCATTATTTTCCTACTTTCTTTAACAGGTGAGCTAAACAAAAATATTTAATTGTGATCTAAAGTAGCAGAGAATCTAGCACTCATTGCTTAAATTATTCCAATTTAATAATATTATAGAATTTAATATTTCTTACTGCTAAAGCAATGCTTACATTTTCAGTTTGTCAGCTCTATTTTCATTCATCAGATCTTCTGAAAGGCATTTACTTTTACATGTTGAATTACCACATTACAGAGTAAAATTATTAATTCTTTCTTTCTAAAAGAGATCAGACTCTTACAATATAATCTTTTAATACAAAGTAAGGTTTCAATAACATGTCATTAATTTTTAAATTATTTTAAATTTTCTTAGCAGTTTTTAAATGCTGAGCTTTGGCTGGACATGGTATTCTGGCACTTGTTTGACTGACATGGTAATAAACCACCTATTTAAAATTATTGAAATTAAAAATGCAATTTTACTAGCATTAATTCACCCTGAGCTGCTTATTGTGTTACTTTCACTTCAATTCATATGTCATGTAAACAAACATGTTGTATTCTCAGCAGCCTCAGTGTAGATTCCCTGTTAAGGATATATTAAAACTATTTCAAAATTCCTTGCATTTATTCTGGATAAAAATGTTACTTTTTGAAAAGAGGTGAAAACTGATTTTATGAAGATGGCATACTGACAGCTTACTAAAAAGTTCAGCCATGAATCATCTATAATAATAGCTTTTTCTTGGTTTACAAGATGGATAGATTATAGAACGAGGCAAGCTATGAATTCCTTACAATAGTAATAAGAATTCTTATCTGCTGTTCTGAAAGGAGAATTGCCAAGAGTTTTTAACATAACAAACAACCAATAATGTTTCTGACAGAAGGAAGAGTTACAGAGATAACATAAATATCTGAATTCTCACCAGTAAATCCAAACCCCTACCTGAAGGAAGATATCACAAAAGACAAACAAGCTCACAGGTAACAGAACAGGGCAAGAAAATCAGGTGCAGAATTTCCCAGCATCTCCTGTGTCAAAGCAAGACCGTGGCAGAGGAGCTTCTTTTAAGCCATCATGAACTGTCTGGAGAGACCTTCTCAGAGTCCACTCACAAATTTTGAAGTCCATCAATACTGGCATGGGTTACCCTTTGAAAGCAACAGATGTATCTTCAAAATTTATACCTTAGCTTTAGCAAGTGGAGATTCTTTTTTCCTGAGTGCTATTTTTTTTTCTATTTCCTACTTCGTGAAACATTATTTCATCCTAATATTTTTCCTTGATTATTTTTTCCATTTCTGTGCTATAAATTCCATAATTTCTATTGAGAGGAGTTCTTCTGTTATCATTTTGGTATCAGTTTATAAAACTGCTATAAAAACGAAATCTAAAATAAATTAATTATTTGCCCACTGCCTAAATCTAATAGAAAGCAAGCTACTCTACAACATTGCATTTTAATAAATTTAATGAGAATTCATCATTTTAATGTTAAACTGAAATAAATTACTACATGAAATCCTGGCTGTTTAGAATAACAATGACTATAAAAACAACAAAGGAGATATTACAGTTTTTACATTTTGCATGATAATGGGCTTAAAACAATACAGGGGGAAAGGACAATTTTGCTACAAAAAATTAAACCCTTACATGATGGTGTGTATGACATTCTCACAGAAGTCAAGGATGTAATCTTGACCCAAGAATGTCAACAGGAAGTCAGAGGATTAATTAACTAGGAAAACAAAAGCAAATTCTTATAAGAGGAAAATTTCAAAGACAGAAGTGTTAAGGATACCACTTAGGACATTTAGATAATTAGCATTTTTTCTAGAAAATGCACAACACTCTTGTTACAGAAATTAGAATCTTAACCACCATTTTGTAACATTTACCTAAAGTTTATTTTAAGAGAAGCTTTGTTTTTAACAATCATCTTAAATCCTAGTAAACTGAAGAATTAATTAGCAAGCACGGAGGATCAGCAAACTAATGCTTTAGTCTGTTAAACCATCTGCTCAGGAGCACCCTGTTCAAATCTTGGCATTAGGAGAGGATGGATGAATACTTTTGTCTCTTGCACTTAGTCACAACTTGCCATTCTTTGCTTATGCACATTTTTTTTCCTTCAGCTCATGGTAAATAAACTTACAAAGAGGTCAGTAATTGATCAGATTTCTGTTACCATCAAGTTTTGCATAACAGATTGCTAACAAATTTGGCTGAAAAACCTTACTATAGCCATCCATTCCTCTTATTTAATACCAGATTCCTGCATTCAATAGGTATGTAGGAAGGGACAGATTCAGCATTATCTTTTGTTTTCTTTGCCTAATACAAAGCAGGCCTATATCCAGTTAAACCATGCAAAATAGTGTAAAGTAAGTGAAGTCTTCAAGGCAATCTGTCCTTCATTTCTGAAGACTATTAATGAATGCTCCGTTAATATTTTAATACCTTATTCTTTTTCATTATTAACAAGAACATACTTATCAGATCTGTGGAGGTCCTTGTTATTGCAACCCCAATCTGTCTTCATTTTCTAAACTTTCGTGCTAATTCTTTGATTTCGTGTCACAGCTTTGTTTCCAGAAAGTGCAGGTACATTCTGACACATAATGGATCAAGGGTGGTGTTTGGGAATGAGGGTAGCAAACAGTCTACTCTAATGGAATCCTTTTTTGTTGACACTGAAACTATTGCCTTGTACTTCAGACACTCTTTTACAGATTGAAAAGATGGAGGGCTGTCAGCTGCAAACAAGGTGATTGATACAGTAGGGAAACTGTCCAGCACATCACACTGTGAAGTCTGCACGGTAGCAAGGGGCAGAGAAAGGTGCTCCAAGGAGCACACTAAAAGAGGAAGTGCTCTGCACCACACAAATCAATTTGCCAAAGACAGAACACTGTTCCAAATAAAGGCAAAGATCTGGACTAAACCTGGCAATAGATGGCTTCCTCTCCATCAACAGCCAGCTTTCTCCTCAACTGTTTCTTCCTGTCTCTTTGGGCAGACATGCTGCTGTGATCCTCTCAGGGTCACAAGGGGAAAATGGTCCTAGTCACAAAACCTCTGAAGAGGAGATATTTGTTTAAAATTCTGTTCCTCTGTCCATTAAGCTTTGTGCTCCTTGATTTTGCTCATGCATTACAGACTTGATACTCCTAACTAGCTTCAACTGGCATTTTCTCATTGACTTCAATTAAGTGAGACCAGGACACAGATAAGGTTCTGTGTGAGAAATCACTGTATGGTAGTAATTGCAGAATTTTATTCAAAGACATATTTTATCTGTGTTGATGAAATTAAAATAGGATAGGAAAGAGGGAAGAAAAAGCTTAGGCGGAAGGGCTGGCATTTTAATTTTTCCAAGTTGCTTCTGTAGTAGATTGACCTCCCTCAGATAAATCTGTGCACCATGGAAACTATTTCCTCACTGAGAAAAAATTTCCAAGTTCGGCTGAATGCCTATACATCAAGTTAAGCGTATAGCTAAACTGTGCAACTGTGTAATCCTACTGCCCTCTTCCCA
Source organism: Urocynchramus pylzowi (assembly GCA_013397555.1). NCBI lineage: Eukaryota > Metazoa > Chordata > Aves > Passeriformes > Fringillidae > Urocynchramus > Urocynchramus pylzowi. Next base: position 308,348 of record VZRH01003887.1, read on the forward strand.
TCCTTCTCTCCTGTTGTTTGTTATCCTTACTGTCATATCTGGTTTCAAAGCAGGTTAAGGTCACTGGGGCAGGGTGTGTGCCTTTCACACTGTTTGTAGACCTCCAGTGTGTGGGAGTATGGGAAAGAAGGGGAAGGAAAACACTTTTTAAAATCTTCAGAGGATAAATAATAAAGCAATAATAACATACTGCAAAATAAATGCAATCAACTGATATTCACACAGCATTATATCCTACTGTGTCTACTGTGTTCAGCATAATTATAGTACTGCTCAGCCATATATAGGTGGACAGAATGATTTTTTTATTGCTTTCTTGCTTTATTGTGTATTCACAGATAGCCTACGACCTGCAGGTCTGAATTAATAATACTAGTATGAGAATACTATTAATAATCATAGTAGGAGTATATGTCTACATGAGTTCATAAGGGCTTTACTGCTGTAAGCACTGATGAACTGTGACCATCTGAGCAAAGGAGAACTTTCTGTATCCAGAAAATTTTGTGTAGGAGCCAGACAGCAACAAAAGCCAGCCCAGCCATCCGCTGATGTTGGAGCAGAAGCAGTTTCATGGAGCTGGTGACTTGTGTAGCAAAACAGTGTGCAGATGCAAAATCCAGAGTCCAGGTTGAGGGCTTTTTTCTCAACTGATTTTATATTAAAAATAAATAAATTGCTCTCTAGTTTTTTAACCTAAACGTGTCACAGGTATCTGGGGACATGGAGTGGAATACTGCCCTCCGAGGCAGCTGCAGAAGCAGAAATAACAAAAATAAAAATAAATAAATAAATGCCAAGAGGCTACAGACAAAGACGCAAGAGATTAAAGCAATGAAGTTACTCAGAAGTGAATGCAACAGAAAGGGAAAAGATATGAACTGTAACATTCAACTGACCACAAGTTCTGTTTCCTTCTAGTACCCAATGGATTCCAACATCCACTGCCTGCATTTTTCCTACATGTCTTATCTGAATTCTACAGCTTTACCATGAGTTCTTTCTTGTTCTGAGAAATCCAGTTGTCATGAGATGACTGCAGTGGTTACAGTCCTGAAGTGCCATCATGGAGATGGCAGTGGTTAAAGTCCTGAAGTGTCTGTGTGCACACAGCAGTAAAGAGAATCCAGAGTCAGAGCTCAACAGAAGCTGAACAGGTTCACCCCCTATAGTAGCTGAACTTAAACTCATTAATAGGGGTTTTTCAGGTTTTTAAGAGCTACACACATAAGTGAAAAATAAGCCACAACTTTTGCAGGCAACACCTTAACTTCACTATAAAGAAATGCATGACATATATTTTAAGCATCATTTTACACAGAGCAAATTTTATTGCTCTCCTGTCAGTTTCCACTGGCAGTTGTATGTGCTTTTCAAACAATAACAAGGCAGACGGTAATAGGGAGTTTAACACCAGAGATTGTCATCTGACCCATTGTCCTTTTTTTTATTCTTCTTTTTTTTTCCTAATGAAACTTCTACACTTCAAGTTGTTTAATTTGTCTTGATTTGGTTTTTTATTTTGTTTTGTTTTGTTTTTCTTTATGCATTGCTACATGGAAGCAAGCTTATTAGCTGACATGAGAAACAAGGAACGAAATTAAACGGAGGGCGATGTTACCCGTAGAGGCAGAGAGAACTGATTCTGCAGGGAGAATCTTCTCTCCTATTTAACTATTTGTTTTCAGGATGTAAATCTCTGTATTCTTAGGTCCTATCACTCTGCTAGTGATAATAGTTAACATGAGCATGTGAAGTGAAACAAGAGATACACCCTTTTTTGCCTTGGAATGGACAGGTTTATATTGAGATTATCTGCAGGTTTTCCCTTTGGTTTCTGTTGAAATAATGATTACAAGTGATCATATAAAAGTTTATCAAGCTTCTTGATGGTGCCAGATAGATGACAACGAATGAGTTTTATTTGTTTGGTTTCATGGCTGTTATTGGAACATGTAATGTCAAAGGCTCCCATTTTTTCCTGAAATTACATGCAGCCCTATTCTTCTTCTCATGTGAACTGCAATACTTTCTTCATTAGCATATGCTGTTAATATGTTCATTAAATTCATGTCACATTGTAATTAATCTGAAAATTATGTCATTTCTGCAGAACCTACAACCTCATTATGTTCACAGTATGTACATCACAGCCATTTTATTTCTGAAAGAGGTGTACCTCTGTTTGGTTATTAATCAAGGGGTCATTTCTGCCCAATTTACTGTGATTAACTCTTTACAAGAAATCATTTTGAAGCCTCAAAGTACGATACTAAGGAATAAAATTATTATATGTTCTACAGAGAGAAAAAATCATTGCATATCAGCACTTATTTGTGTAGTAAATTTAATAATCCATACAAAAAGTATCAGCTTAGATGCAGCAGACTGAGGTCAATATATGAGGCTGAGCAGGATCGAAAACTTAGGAGTAGCTAGAAACTATGAATTTCAAAAATAGAGTGCTGATATTTGATTTATAAGGAGTAAGATAGTGAATCTGATTTCAAAGTCATACTGAATAAAATTTTTTTACCTGTGAATAGTTGTCTATATCACATAGATAGGACAAAATTTTACTAATCAGGTATTGCTGGAAAATACATGTTTAAGCTCCAGATCAACATGACAGATTTCAATCCACTGTTTCATTTTCAGCAATTAGTAACAAAATAAAAGTGTAGAAGACTATCTCTCCTTGTAGGTAAATGTTATTTAATATGTTTTTTTTCTTAGCATGGTGCAAGGAGTTTTTACTTTTAGAAAGTATATAAATATGCTTTTAGGTTTGATTTTTCCAAGGTAATTTACACCAAGTATCTATTTATAAATGTAAGCAAACTTACTGTCATCATAAGGGAAGCATTTAATAGCTGGCTTTTGAAGATTTGGAGGCATCAACTAGGGTGACCAACCGTACACACACACTTTATTAATAAGAAATTTGCAGCTGTGAGTGGCAGGGATTAACACAGAGCAGGAATAACCTGAGTGCTATCAAATACCAGGACTTTCTGTGGGCCTGGATTTCACACTCAGTGCTTGGCACCTGAACAGTTGATTGGCAGTCCATCAGCTACTGCCCATGCAGATTTCATGCTGCCTGAGGTTCTGAGCCCTTCCGAGGAATTGCAGCAAACAGAAGGCACGCTCCAAGAACTACACTTCAGCTTTTCAGGAGCAGCATAGTAGCAACAATCAAAGGAGACATTAGTGAATAAATACAGTTTAATAATTGATACTATGGTTCTCTGTGAATATTGGTGGTTAATAAGATGCTCACTTTACTAAAGTGTTTCTGAGAAAGAGGAAGACCGAACGGTAAATTCTGGGAAAGGAAGTAATTCTTGGCAAGGTCCTTTTTAACTTATTTTTCAAAAAGATGCATTAATCAAATACAGCATAAATTTTATTTTACTTCAGAATTAGGGGGACAGAGAGCTTAGGTTGTAGCCTGCTAGTGAGAACAGTGCAGCAAACAAACTTCATGGTTCTAAGAGAAAACTCAGCATATTTATGAATGGGATTATTGGTGTGGTTGCTTGCCACAGCAGGGAAAGGATTCAGTGCCCCCGGAGGCAAATTTCCAGTCCTGTGCCAACTCATATGATTATTTAGATTCTCAAAAAAAAAAAAAAAAAAATCTCTCTGAAGCCCTGTAGTGGTACAGAGAATAGGAAGTCTGATGTTTCAAAGAGTTGTTGAAGATGGGATATGAGAGGAAGAAAAACTTAGAAATTAAAGGTGAAGTTCATGCTAGAGAAACATTTTTTCGTTTTTTTTTTTAATGTAATTTTGATGAACGCGTATTAAAAAAAATAAAAATCTGCACCGATGAAACAGAGCAAACAGTTGCATTTCAAGCAATCCGAAATATCTATTTCTCCTCTGCAGTAACAGGTTCTGACACAGGTCAGTGCGAACCGCGTGTATAAATAGATGCATTACTAAAGGAAATTAATTTGTGCGTATTACCGCAACAGAAGACACCTTCACGTGCACTAAACTCCTGTAAGTACCAACATACAGCCGCTTAGCCGCGGAACAAAGCGTCGAGGGCCCCGTAGCCATGAACCTCAGGCGCTGCTTGGGGCTGCAGGACCAGGCTCGGCGGCGGCTGCGGCTGCGGCAGGGCGCAGCAGGCCGGGCATCCCCG
>VZRH01003887.1:314696-382473 GCA_013397555.1 Urocynchramus pylzowi
AAAAAAAAAAAAAAGCTTATTTTCCTGCGGGGGGAAAGGATAAAAAATTTAATCTCTCTTGACCTTTATTCTAGTTTTGCTTTTTTCTTTAATGTCGTTATTAGTTAACTGGCTCCTTGTGTATATCTACATCATCTCATAATTTCTTTGAAAACATGTCCCAGTTTCTGTTTAAGGGTTTTATTACAAAAGCTATGAAGTGTCTGATATCTGCACTGCCAACTTTTTTTAGTCCTGAAGGAACATAGAGCAGTATCTTCTGCTACTGTTTGTTTAGATCTTACTCAAACTTTGCTAAACATGGTTCCCTGCATTTTGCACATAGAGAGAGGGCTTTACTTCCCAAGGCAAGAAGCATGCAGATAAGTAGACCTTAACTTATGACAAGTAACATTTTAAGCATGATCTGTTTCTGCCAGCTGATCTATAGGCAAGATCTGCTTGTTTACAGTAATATGGAAAGAGAGTACATGAGGTAGAGAAGGAAGCTTATTTTGGCTTTTAAAGTAAGTGTACTACTTAAGTTTGTAGGACTGTTTGGTTTTGGTCTTTTGATTTTTTTTTTTTTTAATTTTGGCAGGAGCCTATAAGTGAACCCAAATATCTTTAATTGGATTGGATTACTAATTATAGTCCATGTGGATATATTTTGGTTGGATGCAACCAGTAAGTCAAGTTCAAATAAGGGCCAAAGAAAAACTTCAGAGATAAGATGTCTCTGTTTCCTAGAAGGCTACGTGTATTGTTTGAATAACTTTTTTTTTTTTTTTTTTTTTTTTTTTATTCTGATGTGAGTGCATGGTGTGTGTGTAAACACAGATAATATTAACAAGACTGTCTTGTTTTAGACAGTTTATTCTGTGCTGCATTGCTCTAACTAGGTTTGAATGGATTCAGTGATCTCCTTAGTTTCATAAATAGGTTCACAGGTGGTATTTCAGTGTTCTACTCCCTCGTTTGTTCTGCATTTTGGGGGCAGATTATTTGTGTTTTTGAGCAAAATGCTGCTATTCTAGGGGAAGTAGGTGAGAATTCAGACAGGTACTAGTTTTAACTTTGTCCCAGTTGAAATAGATACAGTTATAAGGATTGGGTAGCATTGAGATGTACTAGAAATTGTTGACTGTTTGACATTGGAACAAATGCTTTGTGAAAGGGAACACACTCTGATGTGTTTTTTTAAGTTTGACTCCAGACCACTTACTAGAGCTCTGCAGTTGTTTGTAATCCAAGCTTCTGTTTGCAAGACACTGACCAGAAACGGTATCTTGACTTCCTACTGCATTTTGCAACAGCATATATCTGAAGTTTCTATTATAGCCAAAAGATCCTTCAGACTACTTGCAATTTGCCTAACGCCGAGTGATTGTGTGTTCTTTCACTTTCTGGGTTCCCGTTTTCCCAGTTTAAAGAGACCTACTAAACAATAATTTCTATGCCCAAGAAGTATTATTTGCTAAATAACTTCAAAATACTCAATTGTTTTGGAAATTATGAACCATTACTAAAGTGGTTTGTGTTAAAATGCATTTGAGGTTTCCGTGCTGGTTTGAGTATGAAGATGATACAGTTTCTTGTAACTGTGTGCTTACAGTTTCATTTTGTGCTGTTAATGCAACAGGTGATGTGGACTTGGCAACATGGTAGCCTAGCTTTCCTTCAGTTTTGAAACAGAGACCCAATATTCTTTGGCAGCTTTCATGGCTTAGGCGTGCTCCTGGTTTTAGTCCACACTGGAGAGTGAAAGAGTGTGGACGTACACTGGCTGAAAACTTCATGTGCCATACTTTCATTTTGATATGGACAATGCATAAATGAACTGATTTCCTGAAAGTAACACAATTGTGTGAAATCATGTGAAAGTAACACACCATGCTATAACTGCATGTTTTGTAGGGATTTTGGTCGTGTGTGTAACGAAAGTCTTCTGTTCGCTTATTTCCAACTAATAAAATAAATGTTCTGTTCAAAGTGTGTAATACTCCCCTTGTGAACTACAGCAGCAATTCAAAAAGAGGGAATAGTTAAATGTGTGCATCTATGAGCTTTGTTTAAGTTAAAAGTTTGCTTTTATTTGCAGTATTTGTATGAACTTTACAACCCACTTCTTTTTGAAGTACTGTCTTTTATAAGAAAAGATTGCCAACTTAAGTGCACTTTGAAATTATTCTAGAATACCAGATCAATTTGTGCTATCTAGAACTGTCTTTCTGTTAGGATAGGCCCAATAAGAATACCATGGAAGAGGCAGGTGGTGCTTTCTAGCACAACATGTAGTTCAGGAAGTTTTGCATTGCCTGTGAGGAAAGGTGTGGTTTAGTGAGAAACTTGCTTGCCGACCAATGTGTTTTCTTTTTGCTGTACGGAAGAGACTTCCCCAGGATCACAGGGTCTTCTTGGTAAATAAATGTGTTGCACAAGTTACTCTTCTTGGCAACAAGTTGTTGTGGTATAGAAAAGATTACTTTCTAAAGATAAGTTACACAATAGCTGGAAAAGCTGATTCAAGCTGTTTAAAAATTAATGTTAAAGACTGAGAAACAACAACAAAAAACCCCGAAACAAACACCAAAAGCCCCCCAAAATCCCAACCCCCAACCCAAAACCTACCAGCATATACTAAAACATTCAATGGGAAAGTTAACTTTTTGTTTTTTTCTTAGCATAAAAATTAATCTTTAAAGTTTTGGTTTATTCATTTATCTTGGGTCATTGTATGAACATTCGGAACTCCCTATAAGAGTTTATAAGTGAAACTTACTTAGGCAAATCAGTAGTATGTACTAATAGAAAAATTGCAAAAAAAAAAAATCCAAGGATTTTTTTTATAATCACCTATATAGTAGGTGATTATTTGGTGTTTTATCCTTGTTCCATGACTCTAGATCAATAAGTAAGGGCATTTATGATGCATGCCAAGGATTTAAAACAGACTGTTTTTTCCTTTATTATTTAAAATTTTTGTTCAGGTGTAGTAGGAAGATGTAGCAATGTTAATACTTCCAAAAAAATCCTCCAAGATTTAATAACATTAAATGTTATAGTCAAGGAGAGCAAGCATATTTGGCTTTTGTATGTGAAGGTGCTTACTTTTGTTCAATTTAAATGTTTCTTTGATTTTTTTTTGATACTGTTTGTGTCAACACTTATTATGCTTAGGATAAATAATGTATGTTGAAGCCATCTTGACCAATCTCCTTCTTCCACATATTTCTATGTGAGTGTCTAAGTGTGAGTCATACTGATCAAAAATAGCATTGAGAACACATTGTTGCCCTGTGATTTTTTTTTTTTTCTCTGTTAATATCCTGACTAAATAACAGTAGTGATTTTAAAATTCTCTTCAGAATGCAACTGGGACCTCAATATTTCGTGTACATGTCTGAATGACTTGACAGCATGGTTTGCCAAACTTCCTTGCATTGTCCATGTGACACAGTTGTTTGAATGTCTCCTATAGCAGGAGCAGAGATGAAGACCCTGCTTCAGCTTTAGATCAATGAAGATCTCACCACATCCTTTTTGTAGGTGTGGAATGTCAGTGCCCAACAGTCAACAGCTTCTTGTACAGCTGGTTTAACACCACAGAATTAATGCAGTGGTTCTCAGTTGAGTCTCAACAATCCTGCAAAAAATTTCTACCAACGCACGTTTATTTTTTCCCCTAAGTATTCATTGTGTTTCTTGAGATATGTAATTGTTGCAGCTTGCCTCATGACCTTTTATTGAAATTATTATGTCCTTCCCTAAATGTGTTGATACACTTTGAGACAGAAAGTTAAGGTTGTACATGTGAGTTTCATGTAATCTGACTTTTCATATAACGTTTGCCAAAGACCTTCACCTAGTGAGCTCTGCACCTGTGTGTAAGTTAGAGTTGTAGAGAACTCCTTCTGTCCTTAGGAAATCCAGGTCTCAGGTTGATGAAAATAATGCATTTTGAGTGTGAACAAGATGATCTGAAGGTTTTAGGTTAGAAGTTGATTATGTTCTAGTCATGTTCTAGTCTAGTACTGTCAAAACAGCATTTGACAGTAGGTTCAGCAGTGTTTGGTTGCTCTGTAGAAAGGAATCACGAAGTTCATTCCTACTACAAGACAATTCAGAATTTGATTTGTTCAATGTAGACATAGTAAATAAAACCTACTATGTAAAAGTTTGAAAGAAAGCTATTTGGTAGGCATGTCAGTGAACTTTTCTCATCTTATATATTAATAGTTTGAGAGCCCTTTTTTTTTTCTCAGTACTTTCTTGTTACTCATGAGTAGTTTGCGTATTTCTGGTTTTTATTCAGTAGTGTGTTTGGTCTTTTATGCACAATACAGAGTTGTGCTGCAGAGAAGTTACCATCACTGAAATAATTAATACATGAGTTTAATGAAACTTTGATTTGTGTCTCTTGAAAAGTATCTTTTAAAATCTCTGCTAGAATGACTAGGAATTTCCAGATTCTTTGAACTTTTAAAAATTAGGTTAGTTTTTTTCCCTGAGTCTGCTAGACATAGAAAAGGAATTTTAGTTTGTTTTAAAAATATGGAAGTTATAGTTATTTTTTCTTCATTGCTTGAGCATTTTCTAAATTATATTTTTAAAAATTGAAGGAACTTTGTCTCTAAAAGGCAAGGATTAGTATTTCTACATTAATCTGTGTTGAATTAAACTTATTACATGTGTTTTAAAGGGTTGAGTGAAGTAACATTGTCATACTTGTGATACTCAGCCTAGCTAATCCTTGATTTGACTTTCTCTGAGTCTCAAAACTCTCCCAAGATCATTGCCTCAGTAACTTTTTTTTATGCCTAATTTTAGCCCTGCCTTCATCTTTTCTACTTGAAATGTATTCTTTGGTTACATTTCAGGCATACACTCTAATAAGTTTTATCTCTGCTTCTATCTGCTTTTCAGTTATTGTTTTATGTGATTTGAGGGGGGCAAAAAGGATTAAAAGCATTTTTGTCAATAAACACAAGGCAAAACAATGGGTTGTTAATGTTTCACATGGGATTCTAAAGAAACAATTTAGTTACATTTAGAAACTTCCTTTATACCTTGGTAAACAAAGGCAAGGGTGGCTTTGTTCACCTTGCTTTAATTATACCTTTGTCCCTTAAAATAACTTGCTTTGTCATTGTAATAGGAAATAAAATACAGAATGATGGTTTCTTTCCTGATAAACTTAATCAGTTGCAGAATCTAAATAAAACATCTAACTTTTATGTTAATATTTCAGTGTGCCTGCATTCTCCTAACTAGGCTTATCTGAGCATATATTAGTTATGTGAAGCTTTTTGACATACTGAAAGTGGAAATAGAACACTGCAAATATTAAGCATAGTCATAAGCATGCATTAGAATGAGCTATTCATGTTTTCCAAGGTATGTTGGTTTCCTTACCACGAGGTGTAGGCAGTGCCAGTGTCCTATCGTGTCCCTCATTATTCCAAATCAAAACTTACAACTTGTAAAGTTGTTACAAGTGAATTTCTAATACCAATTTTCTTAAAGTTCATTGAGGCTTTTAGGATGAAATATAGTTTAAAAAGTATTTGCAATGCCTGTCATGGAGATATCTTTGGATATTTTTATATTAGTTTTAAAAACTATAAATATGTCTACTTACAAAGTATTTAAGTTATCTTTCAGAATTTTGATCATATGTACACGAAGTTTACCATTTTATAAATTTGGGATCTATTTTCTTTAAATAATATTTTTTGTTAATTTCTTTGTCTTGCCAGTTCCTATTTTGTGTTGGTTTGATATTGTGGGTTTTATTGTATTCCTTTTTTGTATTGTATTGTATTTCTTTTTTCAATTTTTAATTGACATAATAAGTTGGACAAATACTTTGTGCCTAGAGGTTCCTTTTTCCTCAGTCTAAGTTGTGGTAGTATTTAAATGAGTCAATATAACCAGAATTCCAGAATAGGTAGTTTATAAAAGCCTGTATAAATATTTCATACTTTTTAGATAAAGCACTCACCTGAATGTGATTCTTCCATTAACAATATAGTCTAATTTGATTTAGCAAGTTTTGTAGCAATCTCTGTTCTGTCACATAGTCTTTTGTGTAATTTTTGATGATGTGCAATATATCCTCTAATTGTTTGGCCAGCTTTGCTAGGGGAGGAGGATATGCATGTGTTTTTCTTATAAATAAAGCCTGGATTTCAGCTTCCATTCCTAAAGATAACTCTGGTTTTAGTTTAGACTCTTGACATTTTGAATTCCTCGCTCTGCGAGTGCAACCTGCTTTGGAAACAGTTACAGCCTGCTGGGTTGTTTGGGAGGAGTCAAACTCAAATTTGAGAACTCCTGATAGCTTGATCTGCTACAAGAAGAAAAAAGCCCCCAAAGGAAGGAAACAAACGTGTGTGATGAAAGCCACTGAGAACTGCTTTTTTTGGTGATGTGTGTATTGTGTGCAGGCACAAAATAATTCAGTTACTTTTCTGAAAAATAAGGAGAGAGAGATGATGAGATTAGGCTCTGTTACATGGGGGACCAAAGAATCTCAGTGAGTCAGACAGAAGGAATCAGAAAGGTTCACTTACTGTTCTTTTCTCCCCAAACATCTTACTAAACTTGAAAAAGGGAAGGTGGTAGTACTCATATATTAAGAGACCAAGGTTGGATGATTCACTGAGTTGGTAATGGTAGAAGAAGTTATGGGCAACATTTCTGGAAGTACTGAACTTGATTCTCCTGGTATTCTCTCTGGTAACTTGAGTTGGTAAATGTGAGAGTTTCTGTTTTTTTCTCAGCTTCAAAATTGTTGAAAGTAGAAGCCTGTGTTTATGAAAGTTCTTACAACAGAGAACTGAATCATACAATTTATGCTGAATTTATGGGTGCTGTCTTCTTTACTCAGCTGTCTCTTGTCATGGGGAGAATGGGAAGATGCCCAGATTTCAAAGGAGTCTTGTCTGCTCTTATGAATCTCAGTGATAATTCACTTGCACATAGTGGTTTAAAGTGTAGACCTGAAACACAGTTTTCAGTTCTTCTGCTTGGATAGGATTTCTTTCCTTCTCACTATTCACCAGGTCTCTGTAGGTAGCTGACTGCTGTGATGGGCATGAGAGCCTCCTTTAATTCAAAAGCAGGGGCTGGGGAAAAGCTGGCTTTCTACTGAATGGTCCATTGCTCATTTTAATTGTTGATCTTACAGTTCCCATATGGTAGCATCATGAAGTAAGATGGTTCTTCTCTATGTTGCTGATATTCTTAAAGTTCAAGATGAAAGCTGAGAAGGTGTTGGCTAGTTTTTACCATGGCTCAGGGAAACTGAGCCTTTGCACAGGGATCTAGAGAAAGAATTTGGTAGTAGTAGTCTCTGGTTAATCTTTGGTCAGAAAGTTGCCTTTGAAACCTTTACAGCTAGGACCTTAAAAGTATAATACTAGGTAATTGTTTTATCTCACACTACAAAAGTGGCTTAATAACTTCCTATAGAAAAAAGGAAAAGTTGTGCATTTTTTATGAGATAAAACCCCCCAGCAGGTGTTTGCATAGAGTCATAGAATCATTTAGGCTGGAAAAGCTCTTTCCAACTGCTAACCTAATACTGCCAAGTCTACCACTAAATTGTGTCCCTAAGTTCTTCACATCACTGATTGTAATGGAGTAAATTTTTACACCTGCATTGTAAAGTATGCCTACAGTGGGTTCTTGTATGTATTGTGCGTACACATGACTGATGCACTGTCTGCAGAATACACACAATATATTGTTGAAAAAATATCTTCCAGGTTTGATAAGATACAAAAAAAGTGGGGGAAAAAAAAAATCTGATGTATTCTCTAGTTGCTGGAAAATATATGTGACAAATCAAGTTCTTCCCTGTAGGAAGCAGCTGTGATGCAAAACGCTGTCAAATTCAGTTCTAACATATTTTTCTCCTATTTCTGTGAGTTCATCCTATGTAGCAGTAAGGTAAACTGTAACAATTACTGCATACTGCATGCTGAAACTTCAAGTGCTTTGGGAGAGCAGAGTTGATTGCCAACAAGTATTTAAGTTCTATGCCAGGTGTGCAGAATAAAGATTTCTGTAGCTTTTCTTGAAGTACTTGAACTATAGATGAAATGCTGTTTTCATGTGAGAGTTTTTGTTCTATGTATTTCAGACAACTCCTTTACATCTAGACACAATTCTTTATTACATCTTCAGGGAAGAAGACTTTTGTGGGACTATTTTTCACTATAAGGCCAGTTTTGGTCACGATAAGAAGTAATTCTCAAAATTCTGCTCTTCTGGAGCATTGCTGAATGAATTTTAGAGTAAAGGAGTACAGCTTTGAGAAAGGCTCAAAGGCATTTAATAAGGGATAATATTACAGATGCTTACAAATGGCTTCTTGAAAGTGTAGTGTGCACATATAACCTTTATTTTCATTAGCTTTTTAATGCTTTGATTTATCTCCTTCAGCTTGCTATGTAATTCAGCTTGACTTTTAATTACCCATTAATGGAGCAATCAATACAACCATAGAACTGTTGGTAGTTTTAAAGTTGTTTCTGGTAATACTGTGAAGCTAAACTGGGGATAGTGCAGTTAATTTTATCACCATATTTATGTGATTTTTGTATTTTGGGGGTTTTGTTCAGAACTTAGTAAAGCAATACATGTGATGGGTGGGATGCAAGCCTACAGACATACTCTTGAGTTTGTTTCAGGCACTGTCTGACATGAAAGTCGGTCATAGATCAGATTTTGATTGCGTAACACCAACCTGTTTGTAATCAGTGGGTAAATAAGGAGCTTCAAGCATGAATTCATTCATAAATCATGGACTGATTGATCAGTCTGTGGGTAGACAAGATTATTGCTACTTAGTACAGAAGTTAATTTCCTATGTCTTTACCAATAAGCTATGTCTTTACCAATAAGAACAAATCATTGCACTGTTCACAAGTGCACACCAAAAATGGAAAGTACATTAAATTTGCCGAAAGGGTAAAATGTATTGCAGCATATGCCAGCCCAAGGTAAATACTGAGTGTTACATTGCTTCTTGTGTCTTTATAGCTGGAAAAAAAAAATCAACTGTGATTACTTTGAAAGAACGCAATAAAGGTCTTCTAGAAAACTGAACTGAAGTTGGGTATTTGGAAATTGACATGCTTACACTTTGTTCCCAGAACAGCTGCTCTTAGGTCACAGTTGTTTGACACCCACCTCTGGGCTTTGTAAAGATTTATGTGTTTGTAATAAGAGCTGATGCTGTGCTGCAGTGATCCAGAACGGCGGAACAGCAGCTTGCTTTCAGGCGCGTGTCTTAATCTGTCAGATCTCTTTTCATGCACAGCTGATAGACTTGCTTATCTCGTTTAAAGCATGCAAACAAAAGTTCTGAAAATGTCTGACCCAGAAATTAGCTCTCACATTAGTAAGGTGCAGGATGAGGAAATGCCTGCTTTGGTTATTTCTGCTGTACTGGCTTGCGTATAATATGATGCCTTAGCAGCTAAAGTTAGATCAATTAACATCAGTAAAACATTCTCATGTCCTTCTAAAATGTACATAACATTTTCTTTTAACTCTTATGAAAGCTTAAACAGGGTGTGTTTCTATAGACACAGGTGTGTGGTGTCCTGCTGCACACGACAGGGTGTGATGCCAATGCCAAAGGTTGTGTGTCACCTGTGTGGGTCCCACTGCCCTATCTGCCAGTGCCATGGGGATGTCTGAGACACAGAAGTCAATATTACTTTGACTTTACAATATTAACGAGTTTAACATTGTGATTTTTACTTTTATGCAGCCAAAATACTGCTTGTTCTTGAAAAAAATAGTTCAGTGAAAGCAAGACTTAAATGAGCACTCTAGAGTGTTTCTGTAAAATCGGGTTGTGCTGTATTTTTGTTGCACACCAATTGAAGAAATGCTCTTGCCAAGTTTTATTCTGCATGTTACAGCATCCATTCAGAAGTAGCCTTCCATCTAGCTGCTGTGTCCTGCAAATACACATATTTCAAATTATAAATAAGAAATAACCTGTATGTCTATAATGGTTCTGGTTTTGGTTTGTACTTGATTGTGTTAAAAAAACTGATTTCCCAGTGCTTTCTTCATTCATTTGTTGCACAGATTGCTTCTAGCCCAGTCATATTTGTTTCTTTCCCTTTATATTTGTTGATCAGTCTACTAAATGGATAGGTATGGGCTGCATTTGATAGCACTAAACTTGTGTGGAGGTTCCTGTTCTGTGCCACCACTGTGTGCATGTGTGCTCCTGTGTAGAGCTGTGGAAGGGTGTTCCTCCACCATCAGAGAAATCCCATTTCTTGGCTTCCCAAGCTTTTCTGGATGGGCATTATTTGAATGCTTCTCTTTATTTTGAAGGTTGGAGGGGAAAGGCAGTTTGCTGGCAAAAGGAAACATCTCCTGGCCTCTGGCTTCTCTTCTTACTTAATTGTAGTGCTATTTATCTCTTCTTCACAGCTGTTAGGTACTCTGGAAGTGAGGTGGTCAAAAGAGAGGGTTGTGGCTTCTGAGAGTGGTATGTCCTGTTCCAGGATTAACTTCCCTTCTGTGCCCTGCAGGCTGAGGTTTGTAGGGAAAAGAGCACTCTTGTCACTGCCTGGCTTAAGGCTTTGAGAGAAAGTGCACACCTTCTTTTTATAAACTGGACATTTGGGGGTGTTTTTGGTTAATTTGTCCTTGTAAGAAGTTGTTTCTTGTTGGTGTACTTGGAGATGATGCTGTTATTGAAAAGATCTTGTATGTTCAGGGTTTGTATTGGCTATAATAAAATTATAGCGGAAGTGGCAAGAATGTAACATTCCATTTTCTCACACTCTTAATATGATTGTAGGTAGCCATAATAGAGGAAGCACTTGTCCATTGCATGGGTTCTGACAGCAGTGGGAACACAGGGAGAGCTCCTGTGTGTTCAGAATTGGGTCTTTGAAGCAGGGCCGGCAGCCTTTCATTTAACAGCATCCTGTGCATTAGTACAAGAGAATTCTGCAGTGTGCCTTTTATAAAAGTGCCATATGACTTAAAATTTAACACATTCTGCTGCTTTTTAGTATTGTAGTGTTCATGGAAAATGTGCTGTAAGACTAGAAACATGATTGTGTTATACAGTTAATTAAAAATAAAGGCAGATTTTTAATATGAGCTCAGTCAGTGAACTACATCAACAAAGACTTTTTTGTTGGCTGTCAAGTGAGAAAAACAGAAAAGACTCAAATTCTTTCTCTAATATTTCCTTCCAGTCTGACTCATCAGTAGAAATTGTGAAGAGCTGCAGAAGAGAAGCCAAACAGACAAGCTGATAACTCAAAGAAATACTCTTTAGAGTTTGGGGTTCAGAGTGGAGTCATCATGAGCGATGTTACCATTGTGAAGGAAGGCTGGGTACAGAAGAGGGGTAAGTTGTACCTTTTCATGGAAAGTGCTTTCTGATCTCTCCTACACCGTGTGCAATGGTATTACATGGTTAACAGATGAATGTTCTTGATTTATCTTCTGGTCTGGAGCAAGCTAATCTGACCATTTGGTGAGATTCAGGTCTTATTGGTATTGATACATAACCCTCAGCCCTGTCCCTGTTTGTGGGGGTAGCTGGCAGTGCAGAGGAGGTTGGACTCAGTAATTCCCACTTCACCTTGAAGCTTGTTGCTGCAGCTGCTGTAACCTGTGCATCAGACTGAGCTGGCTGATGTGGCAGCTGGAAGAGGCAGTAATAGAGGTGTGCAGTTAAAGGTTGCCTGGAAGCTGCTGTAGATGTGATACTTTGTGGGAAATTTCCTAGATGCCAAAATCATTCAGTGTGGCTCAGCTTGTATTACAGATGCAAGTAGTCCCAGTAAAATCAACATAATACTTGCAGAAAGCTCAGCATACAGCTAATTACTTAGCAGACCTGGAAGCCATATGATTAACGAATATGTTCCTAACTATAAGCCAGTATAAAGTAGGATTTTCTGTTACATTAGAGTTCCTGTGAATTCTTGAGATGTCTCTTTAAAATGTTTTACCATGTGATTTACAAACTTAGGGGGGTTGCTGTATGTTCAGCTTTGGACGTGAAACCTCTAGAAATATCTGGCATTCATATCATGTGATGAACTTTGGATGAAATTTTCCATGCTTCATGATGGTCTTCTTTAGGTTGTGGTTGCACACATTATATTCTTTTGATTATTTTCAAAAGAATATAACCCCTCTCACAGAGATTTTAGGGTGGTTTATGCCATGAGTTTCTGTGATCCTAGCCCAGAAAGATTAGACTGAAATAGTGGGAACAAAATTACCCTTTAATTTACAAAGAAATGCTTTGCTTTAATAGCAGTGTGTGAAGACAAAGATCATTATTAGCTTTGTTATTGCAGATTGACATTAAATGTCAAGGAAGGCAAGATAATGAGAGAAAAAGTTTATTATTCTTCTATTATTCCTGCATAAATTGTATTTCAGGATGCATTATGGGTATTGTAAATGAAAATGAGCTAAACCATGTTAAGCTTAAGGCCTACTTCCTATTTTGGAGTATATACCTGTATTTATAACAAATAATATTTTACATGACAGGAACTATTTAAATTTTTAAATTATTTTTCCTTTCCACCTTTTTATTGGCTACTCAATTTGGAGATCTGATTTCCTTTTTAGATTATTTAATATAAATTTCTTTCAAATGTATTTGAATGGTTAGGATGCTCCAAATAATTTTCTTTTACATGACATCAGTTCTTTCAGGTAATATTGCTCATTCTTATTACAACTGCTGTCAACTCCGTGAGCACTGGATATGCATATATTAATTACTGGACACTGAAATTCAATGTCTTACTTAATATTTGAAATTCTGAAATGTTAGATAAAGGTTTTTCTTCTTACCCTGTTTTACTATCAATTAATTGAAGAAAAACCCACCAAGTTGACATTTTGAGGTCAGTTTTGTTAGTAATTGTTTTCTTTTCCAATTAAAGACATTTCGTGGCATGCATTTTTCCTTACCATGAATAATTTTGCATTTATGGTTGTTTTTTTTTTCCTTCTTGCTATACATAACTGTGTAGGTTTTAGTGGAAATTTTTTTAATTGCATCTAATATTGTCCTTAATTTTCTTTGTCCAACTTGTTCTGGTTGTTGGTGGGTTAAAGTGTTTCTTTTGTTTGTTTCTGAAAACAAAAGGAAAAGCACGGTTGTGTTTCACAATGCTAAGAATTCGTAAGCATTTTATTCAATGGTCATACATTTCATGTAATTACCAGTTTTACTCTGACCTTGCTCTGGAGCAAGGAAATCAAAGTTGCTAAGTGCATTTGTTAAATTTTGCCAAGAAAAAGTATCCAACTTTAATCTATATTCTGAGAATACGCTCAGTAAACAATTATTTTGGCAGCTAAATATTCTCTGTCTGTGTAAAGAACCATCGTGGGATTGGGTAAAGCTGTCTTGCTTCCACAAGCAATCATTCTGTTACAGTTTTAAAGTGAATTCTCTGGTCATTAACACTTGATACTTATTGGCTCAGTTCACAGGCTGGCTTTGGTAGGTACAAGCCATGTTCTACTGGAGAAGGAAGAGTGTGGAATCTCCTCTCCAGGCAGACCCTGAATGAACTCCAGCCCCAGTGACCGGTCCTTTGGACAGCTCCAAGCCAAGTGTATGGTGCAGCATAAATTCCTGTGACTCCAGACTGAATTTATCTAGAAATACAACTTGTAAACCCTTTCTGCTGACAGCACAGGGGCTTGGGCTGCTTCAGTTGACTGATCTGTTTCTGTTATGCTGAATGACTTGCTCATGTGACAATAGCCCTGGACCTCTTAAAATTTTCCCATTTAGCAGTCAGTATGGTTTGGATACAAGGAAAGGGAAGAAAAATCCAACCTCTTTTTGTGATTCACAACCCAGTCAGGAGTATGAGGATGACTTGAAGGTATTGGGATGAGAAATGGTTTTGAGGAGCTGTCTAATGAGATGGGCCATTACAAAGGCGAGTTAGGTGAACTCAATGTAGAAATGAGAGGGGAGGACTAAAAATAGAGCTGGGGATCACTCTCTGAATTGAGACTCTGCTAGAGAGAGGCTGGGGAAGTCAGGGTATGTTAGGGCACCGTGAATGGCTGTGAAATGCAGTGAAAAGATGTTTGCTTTATTATTCTTCTTAGTGCTGTATCCATGTCAGTAATAGAGGGCTGAGGGCTATAGGTTTGTGAGGTTTTAAGCCTGCTATTGAGCACTGAAGAATCAGATGTGAGGCTACGTGGCTTCAAAGACCTATTTTTCTGTGTCTGTTTAAATGAGGCACCCATTAAAGTATTAATGTTTTACTCAAAGTTAAGAAATGGCAGAATTAAGTTTTTTTTTGATACTGATCATACTTGGGCTTTGAGTAGTCTTTAGAGAAGCAGTTTCAGTTGAGACTAGATGATACTGTGGAAGAGTAAGCTGTTGTATAAGAAAGGTAAAACGAGCAGAGATGACAGGCTGGAGGTGAGAACTTTGGACAATAGAAGACACAAGACCCAGGGAGAAGCAGTGCCTGAGAAGCTTGGGGGACCTTGGGTCCCAGGTAAAAGGAGACCCTGAAGCACAGAGACTGGGTGTGCCTGAACAAGTAATGCAGCCCAGCAAGAGCAGATTCAGAGAATGAAGTAATTGCTGATGGGGACTCGATACCTATCTACACTTAGAGCATTTGTAAAGGGAAGTGGGTGTTAATTTAGCCTGGCTTCTGTCTGCTTCTGTGCCCCTTTGGCAGTGGTAGTGCTCCTGGAGTACATCGTGTGGCTTTTGGTTTCGTCTGAAAGGAGCCAGGTTTGTGCACTGTGGGACTGCTTCAAGCAGCAGATGAAAGTGCATTAACTAGGGTGGTGGGAGGATTTGCTGCAAAAGCACTTTCCTTATCTGAACCAAAGTACTGATTCAGATCCCTGTGAGACATCAGAACCTGAACAAGTGGAGAGCAAGCAGAGCAATCTCCTTAGAGCAGAGTCTGCTCAGGCGAGAGAGGAGTGGGAATGTATTTTCTAAGAATGGCTTTATGGTTGTAACTTACTCTCTTAGATCCAGTGGCAAGAACCAAGCAGCTCATGGCCTGTGTCCATGTGTGGCTGCAAAGGTATTTTTGCAATTCACTGGCTCAGTGAGGATAATTTTTCTTTCTTTCAGTGTTCTCCAGTTATACCTGTAGCCAGATGAGGAGAGAGATGCATTGTCTTCCTTTATGAATTTACTTTTTAGATGACACTGACATTTTTCCTTGTAATGCATACAGATAAAAGGGAAGCAATTTTGACTAAAAACCTTAAATAGAGTGACCTGAACCTTGCTGCTGATGCACAGAAATTAGATATTTGACATTTTTGCAGTTAGTGCTAGTGCTTTGCAGTAATTGCTGAAATGACTTTTACATTTTGGATTTGCAGAGGACAATGTTTTGCACAGTATCTTTAAATTTATGTAAAAGTTAGCATCCTTAATTTTACTTAACATGCTTTTATTAATGATTTGCAGAGAGGGATATGTTTTTAATTTATCAGTTTGGAAACAGGTGTTTTTTTACATTGTGAACATGCCTAGTGTGATTAGGGCTGTATCATTACAAAAGTGAGTTTTATGCATATAATTCATGTGGTATTTTTTCTTTAAAGCCAAAGTTTTCTGAGTTGTAGACTTGACCTTGTCTGTGGTCTATAATAGTCACAACAATTAGATTTAAGAATCTTTCATAACTATGCTTAATTGCAACCTAATTTCTTTATATATAACCTGTGCACAGAATTTCAATTAATTTAAACATAAAAAGAGTTAAGAGTTTCTGTTACCATGTTATTGAAAGATCATTAGGGACAAAGGAAGAATTGACACAGATGCTAACTTTTTAAAGGACCCAGTTTTAAATTTAACATGTCAGCTAACTTTGTCTTTAATTGAAAGAGTAAGGTTTTGGTGAGGATATACCTAGTGTGTAAGGCACAACATGATGGCTAAATCATTGTTTAAAGACAAAGCAATATGTTGTCAGTTTAAGTTAGTGCTTGTGTTGCTACACTTCATTGCCTTACCTCTGTTTAGGCTTTGGTATTGTGTTGTGCATTGGGTGATGCAGCTTGCCTTGGCAGTCTCCACATGGCTCACAGGGTACATGGACCAGCATTCCAATTTTGTAGAGAGGGAACCAAAGCCCAAAATTGTTGTGGCTTAACTGTAATAACTTAAGAAGTTTGATGTAATGAGATGGTGGTAAAAAAACCAGATGTCATGAAGCTTTCCTGTAATGAGATTGTCCTGTAAATAGTGTATCACTGAAATACTGTAATAAGATTTTTCACTCAATGTTACTCTTTTTTTTTTTTTTCTTCTTTTTTTAAGATATCTTTCACAACTTCTTAGTACCTAAAATTGAAGTAGTGTTAGTATTTCTAAACTCATACAGTTCATAGAATGTGTTTGATTTACTGTGATGAGATTGACTCAACTCTGCTCTGTTTTCATTTTTGAGATTCAGGACATGATGCAGGTACCATGGGATTTTGAGAAATAACTGTGTGGAAAATACTTACTATTGTTATATCTTCTATCAAGAAGAATAAATAACGTAGTGGAATAAATCTATTGTTCCAAGTAGTAATAGAATTGTTGTTTAAAGTACAAATTATTTATAGTCTTAGGGTAACATGTCTTCTCCCTCCTCCCCCTGGCTCAAATCCAGAAAAAGAAATGTATTCTTTCATGTAGTGGACATTGGGTTTTACAGTTGAATCAATACCAAACAGATGTTAATTTTGGAAATACACTCTGGAGATTGAGTTCATGTGGTATGTTTGAGGCTTTTTTTCCCCCTCCTTTGGTTTTGCTTGGTTTCTTTTTTTTTGGTATGTTTTTTAATGGGGGCATAAATGCCTTGATTGGAAAATTAATCTCAGAAGTTATGGTATTAAATGAGTGTTATTCACAACCTGTCAGAAATCTTGTTTGCAGATTGTCTGAATTATTTGAGCAATTTAACACACCTCTAACAAAGATAAATTTAAATAGACTATGTTGAACATCTGCTACACAAAGTAGAAGAAATTTAAATTATTTTTTCCTAATTGTCTTAGCAAATAGTAGTTTAAGGTAAAGTCTTGATTGATAACTTGAAACTAAATAAGCCTTTCATATTGTAGTTGCTCTACTCTAATTCTATCTAATTAATGCAAAATGTGAAGTTCCATCAAAATATATGAATTTAAAAGAGGCAGTTCCATGTGGACCAAAGGGAGAAAAATGGCAGTGTGACGTTTCTTATATCCTTATATGGTAGCTATATATATATTTTTTTTTAAATTCCCAGATAGTTAAGAGATTGCTGTATCTTGGACTCAGTGTAGAAATGGATTTAGGTAAATCTGCCAGGTTGCTTGCAGGCAGTACTCTGTGGGTTTTTTTGTTTCTGTGACCTCTGGGTCTCAGCACCCAAAGGGCCTCTGAGCCCTTTCTCTGTCCCACTCACTTTCTAGCTGACTACCAAGATCTTCCTTTTGGAGTAATTATAACCTTTTTATCCATACTTTTCTTTGAAGAGGATCAGAACAATATGAAAATCTTAAACTTGATGTAACTAGGATGAGGTGGTCTCTTTGCTAAATAACTTTATTCCAGATACTTTTTGGTAGTGCATAGGTGAGTGTAAGTTTTGCAGCTGTCCACCTTGTACTGTAACCAGTTTCTGTTCTTAAAGGCAGCTTACAATAGAAATTGAAGCATGTAACACAAAGTATTTTAAACAGTCTCAAGATTATCGTTGTTGCAATATCCTTGTTGAATGTCAGTTTAGATAAATGTGCATGGTTGATTAATTTTTAAGTTTTCTGGAATTGTCTTTGTTTCATGTTAACTATAATAGAGACTGTTACCAATTTTTAGATGGTTGTACAGTTTTGATTCTCATCAGTAAAAATGAAGCTCTCATACATGGAGCTGTATTGTAGATGATAGTGGCTAAAATTCTGTTGGTTTTTTTTCCCTGCAGTTGCTTGTAAGGCATGTTTCTGGAGCTTATTGCTTGGGGCATAAAGCTTTCACATATCCTGAGTTTTGTGATAGAAAAGTGCTTTTGCTATTCCTGACAGCAACAGGTTGCTTGTTACACAGGTAAATATCTGAGCAATGGGTGTTTTGGAGTCCTGTGGACCCAGTGGCCTTACATATTCTTGTGTGTCTGTATAATGAATTTCCTGTATAATGAATGCTGCCTGGTTGCTCACGTTCTGAAGATTTTCTCCATTCATGCTGCTTTCTCTTAGTCACACTGCTTAGTTACCCATGAGAGCAATACTTCTCTCAAAGAAGTAAGAAAGCAATACTTCTCTCAAAGAAGCAAGGTTAAACATTTTCTGTTGCTGGGATTAGGAAAGCAAGATGTTAATTCATTGTGAGCCCTTTTCCTGCTCACAACCCTTTTGGCCTGGCAGTACTGCACGGCCAGCAAATGTCCAAGGGATGCTGTTGGGGAAGAATTTGAGGAACCATTTGGCAAATGCATGTTTTCTGTTTATTAAAACCTCTACTTTTTACTTGAGGCTTAAATAGTCTCACTGTATAATACCTTTGCAATGCTGTAATACATTGGTTACACTTGAAATTCCTTTGAGTTTGTGTTACTTTTACATTGTTTTTGTAAGGATAATGTGCTTGCAATACCAGAACTTTTGATACCTTGTAAAAAATCATCCTCTCTCAATGTACCTACATGCCAGTCCAACAAACATCCCAAGTCTTTGTGACTTATTTTGTTTCAGAAGCAGTCTGTGTAGCTGTTCTTCTCACCTCAGCCAGGTCAATCAGCTTATGCCTTTGTGGGAACCACTTCTTTAATACTACCCCTGCTGTAATTGTCAAAAACATTATTGAGGTCAACAGCTGTGACTTGAAACTAGGTTCTGAAAAAGTTTTAGGGCTGGACTAAGAACTCGGAGTTTTAGGGCATGAGACAAATGAGACTGCAGATTGAGATTCTGAAAAAAAGCTTTTTTCAATAAAGAAACTTTAGGGAGAAGACCAGGGAAGAAGGTTTTATAACCACTCAGTGCTGTCTTTGTTGTGTTTAGTTTTCTAAGAGGAACTGTTGACCCTTCATGAGCATCTCTACACATTGTAGACAAAATGAGAGGCTTTTTTCCATTAAAACATGGAAAGATGCTCGTAGTGAGTGGGATCTGTTCAATCTCCAAGTTCTTGAGAGCAGTTTAATCTAAATTGCAGGCAAAACATTGTTGCTTAGTTCCAACAGCACAGACCTTAACTTGCTCTGGGAGGGATTCCTGCTTCCCAGGGTAGGACTCCATCAGACATGCTTAGATTTTGGTTCAAGCTGCATGTGAATGTTTCCAGAGCTTTGCTGTGGCTGCACTGTCACGTCTGTTCCTATGGACTTGAGAGCCCCTTGGCAGTGGGAATAGATGAGTGGTGGTCTCAGTGTAAGCCACAGCTTGTAGTAGTTGATAATCAGATGTATACTCGTTATCTGTAATGTTGGTGTGCCTCCAGTCTCATTTTTTCCAGTGCTCTTTAATACCATCTCTTACTAGTACTACTTACTCTGTCTCTCAGCTAGTCTGTGTTGTTATTGATTCCTTCCCTTGCAACTCAGGGCGTTGTCACCTTACTTTATATAAACCCAAGTAATTTTTTTTGTAATCAGATCATTGCAACTGACATTTTATTTACTGTAAACTCTTAGTTTGTAGTTTGCTTTCTAAGCAAGTGCTTTCTTAAAAACTGATAGGCAGATAGGAAATGAATGTGTAGATCCCAGAAGACTGATAAGAAAACACATTCTCTTTTTCTAGGTCTTCTAGATCTTCAGAAGACCTAGAAAAATTGATGGCTGCCTGACCTACAAATTGATGGCTGCCTTGACTTCAGGAGTAGTCTTCCCAAAAATATTGAATTACAATATGGTATCATATTAACTGTGTAAAATTAGAAAGTTCCCAGTTTCATTAGTTGTTATCCTTTTTGCACTGAAATTCCAAATTGTGTAATCTTCAGTTATTTACATTTGAACTGTTGAAATGCAAAAAAAATTTGCTGGGCACAGCTTCCTGACAGTCAATGTTAGGCTTCCTTAACATTGCCACAATAAGAACGTTACTGTAACCAGAGCAATCTTCACAAGTAGCTGCTAATTAGGCCGAGGTACTGAGAACCACACCAGCAGCAAGAAATTTGAGGGCTACTTGATACAAATGCTCTGTCATTTTGTTGTTGTGATAAATTTATGGACAACCTAGTGAAGGAAGGAAGGTTGTTCACAACCTAGTGAACAACAGTGAAGGAAGACATGTAAGATGGTAAAATATATAAAAAACTGGGCCAATAGTGCCTTAAATTTGGCACTCGGTGTTGTGGAAACCTGAATTTGTCCAAGTCACAGTTTCCCTCAGATAAAGTTGAAATAGTATTGTTACTTCACCTCAGAGACTTCCTGAATGTGAGTTTATTTATCTTTGTGAAACTCCTGAACACCTTACATTACAATATTCAGGCTTTAAAAAATATAATTTTATATAATTGAAATATAATTTTTGTATAGGAAGCAAAAGCAGTCTAATAGTTGAAGTTTAGTCTGAATGAGAAGAGGTGGATTTTTTTTGTCTTTCTTTATCCTGACACATTGCAGAGGAAGAGGTAAAATCTGTTAGGTCGTACAAAGAGACAACGTGTTAAAGAAAATGGAAAAATCTTAAGGTTAGTTCTTTTGTTAGGTCTTCCAGAGAGACTGGAGGAAACCCTTGAACAATGATCCTTGGGAGAGAATAATCTGTAGGAGCATGACAGCATCTCTGCCTATGCTTGCACGCTTTTGATCTCATGAAACTGCAGATGGATTAGTGGTATAACTTTTACACGCACAAAAATTCCTTCAAAGTAGTGTGCTTCTATATAGCATCTTTTGCTTTACTTTGTGGCTGGTATTCACTCTGTTTTGAACTGTGTTGGCTTTTTTAATATCATGCCAGTTTATGCATGCTGACTAATACATTGGAAACTTTTCTGAACAACTTTATTCTTATCTTGAGAAACAGAAGCAGCTACTATATTTTAATTAGAAGCTTGTGAACTTGCCCCTGATGCTCTTCCATGTTTACTTGAAACTTAAGTGGAAGCTGTTGCTGAAATGGGGGAAGTGTCATGTCCTCCCCTAGCTTGGTTGTGTTGGCACTTGTGCTCATAATGGTGACATGGTAAATCATGCCAGGAAATTTATCTGGCTGAAAATGAATCTATTTTTATTTTCCTAGCTAACTTTCAGATGGATCATTTCCCTGACCTGACTCACCACGTAGCTGCACAAGCAGTAGAGCTGGCAAACACGGGAATGGGAGAGCAGCCACCCGGGGGGCAGGACAGCTCCCTGCTAGGGGCAGCCCCACCTTTGCAGGAGGGAATTGGCTACAGAACTGCACCTAAAACTTATATTGTCACTACCACAGGACTATGGCACAATGAGTTTGTATTTCAAGATGGTTTTCTTTGAAATTCATGTTTAGAAAAGGACCATTGATTTATTCTGTGCTAGTCCTAAATGTGATTGAATTAAAAAATGCCACCAGGAGGGTTAGCTAATTCCTATTCCTGTGTGTTTAGAGTTTTTAAAAAGAAATTTTTCACAGAAGAGTGACTTGGCTAATGTCTGGAACATTATGTGGTTTCTTAATCTAAATAATAGAGTAGCTTCGTAATCCTCTTGTGTTTATAGCTTGAAAGGTGTTTAAAAAGAGTATTTTAACAAAAAACTCAAAGCTTATGATAGACAGGTACTCTTCTGAGGCTAGTGAGTTGTTGGCTTCTAGGTATTATTATTATTACTCCAGATTACAATGATACTTGATGGTTTTCAGAGTTCAGAATATTCATAGTATGTTGGTGGACAATCAGTGAAACTTCAGGTAATGTTAATTTGTGAGAGTCTTGAGTTTTCTTATAGATTTTCTGCTACATTAGGTAGAGTTCTTATGAAGTAGATTTTGTCTGAACATCATTCTTTACAATGAGTACCCTATTTCTGGGTTTGCTTCGTTACATAACAAAGTTTGGAGAAGGATCTCATTCTTTGATTTCAACTTACACATGAATATTTTAAATGATTTTTTTGTTGTAAATATTGTATTTAAGATCCCTTTGGGTGGTTTTCAATCTCAGGACCTTATACTTTTAATTTACACCACGTGCATATGATTGTATGTGGAACTCCTGTTGGCACAGAGAAGCTTATGCAGAGATGATGAACATTTCCCTTTCCAACTATCCTTGCTCCAGAGGAGACGGGGACTTGCTGTTGTTTGCAGCTCTGTGAACAATCATGCTGATATTAGATGAAATAGAAAACTTTCTTGGCAAATGAAACAAAGGAAGAGTCAAAACCCCCAAATAACACCAAACCAGCTGGTTTTAGGGATTCTTTCAAACACTCTACCCTACATCTCTCCAGGGTAGAGAAGAAGATCCAAGAAGTTAGCTGCAGATATTTAGTCTACAAATGGACAGCTGGGGAAACAGTTACAGCATGTTATTTGTGGTGTATAATAGCTGTGTAATACTTACTAATGTATTTGTCTGAGGTATGCTTTTTGTGCCAGCTTCCTCCATATCCGTATGGTCATTAATAGATAATCACACAGATGTTGAGTGCATTGGTAGTAAGGTTTTAAAGAATCTGCTGTAGATAGGTAATAATAATAATACCAATAATAATATTAATACATTATTACTATTTTTATTACTATAGTTATCCCCCTCCTTCAATAATAAACACTTGACCCACTGAAATGAGGTCACATTCCAAAAAATTCTAACATGCATAGGTTTTTTGTGTCTTTTTGAGGAACATACTTCAATAATTTTACTTATTCTTGCGTAAGAATATAAAATCCAAATTTGTGTTGGTTTTTTGTAATGAATTTTCTTGT
Source organism: Urocynchramus pylzowi (assembly GCA_013397555.1). Taxonomy (NCBI): domain Eukaryota; kingdom Metazoa; phylum Chordata; class Aves; order Passeriformes; family Fringillidae; genus Urocynchramus; species Urocynchramus pylzowi. The sequence continues at coordinate 337,620 of VZRH01003887.1, forward strand.
AAAAAATGTAACAAGTTGGTACTCCAGAGCAGAATAAAATAAATAGGGACAAAAAGGCTCTTTTTATTGGGAGGCAGCATGAGTGCAGAAGCATCATTGTGTAGTCATCCAGAGTGTGTCTGACCTTTCCTTACAAAAGGAAAGTATCTCTATGAGTTTTGGTGGATAGAAAACTGCAGGTTGTTGTATTCAGTGAAATAATTGTCACTGTTAAATTACCTCACAGTAAGCATTTGTATTTTTGTAGTAAATACCATCCTGCATTATAGCTTTAGCATATTAATAGCCTTTCCTTTCTTGCAATCCATTATATTCCTTAAAAGCCATCTGTGGTTCTTGAGCTGTTGATGTCAATGTATTTGTAGCTTTTGCATAGAGAAAAGTTTTGTATTGATTACATGCATGGTTTATAAAAAGGGTGGCTTACCATGATCTCTTGTCTTTTGTCAATTAACATATTTAAAAATGCTCCAAATAACTTGTCATCCTTAGAGTTCCTTAAAAATCTGCTTGTATTTCTTCACTTAGAATGTGATATTTTATTTTTTTAACACACAAAGCTAGAATTTAATCTATTTTAATCTTTCCTCGGAATAGATAAATATTAGGAGTTACTCTCTACTGAGAAATTCCATGCATTGTGATTTAACCAATGTCTCAGGAACACACTATTGCTGTTTAGAACACACCCTGTAGGAAGAGAATGGTGTTTCAAAATGTGCCATCTGAAACACAGAAGGTTTCAGTGTCCATAAAGCCTTGCAGAGACTTAAAATCAGGAAGGTAGAACGCAATAAAGCATGTGACGTTTCCTGACATCCTCACTGTGAGAAAAGAGGTGTCTTTTTGTAAATCTTAACTGCATTGATGTTTCTTTTTAACAATGGAATGGTGTGAGCTGCTGTGGAGGGATATCAAGCAGGTAGCAAGAGCAGTAAAGATCAGGAGAACTTTCTCAGAATCTGTTTCAAGGGTAGTCTCCAAGGAAATAGCCTTTTATGCTCATGCTGCGCAGAGCAGCGCTCTTTTTTTCTGCCAGAAAAATATGCATTGATGGTTTCAGCTTCTATTGTAGTTAGAGATTCTGTTCCTAGTTTGAAATTGTAAAAATGGAAGAATTGGTAATGTTTTCAAGATATTTTTCTTTTTGTTCATACTGGAACTTTTGCTGGATATTTCTGGTGTAAAAATCTGTCATTAGTTTTGCTACACATTGCCCTTGGCCACAGTTGCTCTCTGATCTTGTTTGAAAGAGTCACTGGTAAATGCTACAGTATTTGTGTGGCTCTAAGCAGATGATGAACCTGTTGAGATTGGTAAAATGGGAAGGATACAGAGAATGGAGAAATTTAAAAGATGGGTTAGATAGGCTGGGCAAGTGAGCAAGTTTGGTATGGAAATGAGGTACCTGTATTGCTGGATACAACATCAAGGAATTTTGAAATGGAGAAAGTTTAATATGAAATGGAGAAAGTTTAATATGGAGATAGGGTTTCAGAAAAAAAAAATGTTGAACTAGTAATTTTTAATTACTTAAGAATTTTAATTACTTAAGAAAGCAAACAAACCAGAAACAAACCAAAATTCCATGATAATTGCAGTAACTTCTGTAATGCTGCAAAGCATCTTTGTCTTTCAGTGTTTAGAAGATGAAGTTAAAACTATTATTTTTTGTTTGTCTGAGTTTTTTTTTTTTTTTTTTTGAGTGCTTTGTTTATAATACAATCATATATTTATAAGGAAAAAATATAGACAAATAAAAATTTTCCCTGAAAACTCCAGCTCAAAGGCTGCACTGGAAAGTAAAAGAATACAAGAAAGGAATAAATTTATATGTCTCAGAAATAAGGTGCCTGTCATCTGGGGATTTCAGTAAGGAACTAGCATTACAAATTGGCAAGGCAAGAGTTTCATTTACCAACTAAATAAGATACGGTCATAAAAATCCATGTTTTAAAGACCAGGGTGTGAAACTTCAACTCAGATATTGCTTTCTATCACAACATATGGATGTGAAAGCTGGAAATCCAACAAAGGTACAGACATCTAAATGTCTTTGAAAGCAAATGCCTTAGAAAAATACTATGTATTAAATGGAATGAATTTATAACAGATGCCAAGATTCATTAGACAGCTCAAAAACCCCTTGGCTCTAAAGTTATCCAGAAAAGAAGATGGAATTATCATCTGGAACATATGTTAAGAATGAAGCCAGAGCATCTGTCATGGAAAACATGCCACTGGGCAGCTGGAGGAACACACAAAAAGCACCAGCTGAAAGAGTCTCTCCATCAAACAGCACCAAAGGTAAAAAGGTTGAGGGACATCACACTGGATGTGTGAGGAGTGGCTCAGAGCAGACAAAAGCTGCACAGGGCTTTTTGGCTTTTTGTGGTTTTTTTTTTTTTTTTCAGTATTATAAACTGAAGAGTTTAGGGTTGTTTTAATATTGCAGATAGCAAGGAGTGATTAAAAGTAGAAGGTCAGAAGTAAAAAGTGCAGGTTACTAAGTAGAGTATTTAATTATAATGTATTTTAGTTTATTTTAGAATTTGTATATAATATCAGCCCTGAAAAGAGAAAGAAAATTATGCAATTAAGTAAATCTTCAGGTGCATTCCTACTGATTAGCTTAATGTATAATAGATTCAGGATTATTTCAATAAAAATCCAGGCTTATTTTATCCAAGTAACCTACAGTTGATGGCACTACATGGATTACATTTCCTCTCAGAGCACTTGCTCTTACGTTTTTCTACTTTTTTCACTTCATAGGAGTTCTGGAATTTCCAAACTAGCATCTCTTTGCAATATAGTGTTTTTTAACCAGCCCTACTAGGAGCCTAATGTTACAAAGGTTTGTGTTGGAAACAGCAGAATTTAAATTTTATGAAAGACTTTTAGTTGAAATGGAAGCTTTCAAATCTGTTATCTCAATCTGTCTCTTGCTCATGCGTTATGCAAAACATTTTATTAAATATATTGATCTCAACAAAGTTTGTCCAAAGTAAGTGTTCAGTAATGTCTCAAGACTTGGTAAATAGAATTGGTTTGTGTTTTATTTTCCCCTTGTGATATTCAAGGGGGTGGAAAAAATCTCCCAAACAGGGGTGTGGGTGGGTGTGGGTGTGGGTGTGTTATGGTTTTTTTGTTTGTTTCCTTGGTTTCTTGAGGAGTGTTTTTTTGTTTGTTTTGTCTTGTTTTGTTTGTTTGTTTTTTAATTTGGGTTGTTTGTTTCCCCCCCTCCCCCTCACTGAATCATCTCACTGATCCCAGCCTAGCACATGGGAATGAGTGTATCCTGTGAGAAGTTTGAACGGCTCACTCACTTTCTAGATGCATCTTAGGATTCTAAGTAGTGAACTAAGACTGTTAGTTCCACTTAGCAGGATAACAAGTTTAGGCAAAATGAATAATTCTTCAAACATTTCCAAAGTTTGTTGATAGCTGCAGTTTTTCTGCTTCTTCCACTTACAGTGCGATGAGTGTTACGGTGATTATTTATTAATGCCTCATAAAGGAGAGGAAAAAAGCTTTCAAATGCAATTCAGCTGTACTTTACAGGCTCACTGTCGATGGAAACAAAATTTGGCTTTATTTTTGTTCTTAAATATTTACAGATAGTATTTTTATCCAGTTTACACAATTGGTGTTGATGGAGTTCAGTTCAGATGACTTCCTCTCATGCACTGGAGGTGAGGCATCTGTCTTTAGTCTGTCCTGCAGAGCCTGCATAGTCACGATTTTCTACTTCCACAGATTTATTGTATAATTAGGTCCAGCTAGGATTGTAGTTAAAACCAACAAATTTTGTCACAGGTTGTCTGTTTTGTCAAATTCAGAACAGATTTCTGTTATGTTATGTGAAAAAATTAATCCAGCATACTCCAGAATGTCTCTTCTTTTGTTTCCATGGTCATTTGCTCTTTTGTGTGCATGGCAACTGAAATTTCTGTGTATCCAGATTGTAATAAAGTACTTCTGGTAGTATTGAAGGCTAACTTAGAAATAATGTCTCTGGCAATAAAAGAAGTGAAAAGACATTGTGTAATATACTATTTCAAGTTATGTGTTGCCTAGAGGTTTGAAATGCAGTTGTCCTGTGCTCACTGCTAAAGATTTTTGCTCAAGAGTACATAACAATAAAAAATCTTCAAGAGCTAAAAATACAGGATTACTATATTCTTTGACCTGTGGTCAGAGAGTTGGCAGGAGTTGCCTTGTATTGTTTGTTCAAGGTTTGTTTGAAGAGAACAATTATAGGATGATCATTAAAAATATTGACATATTTTTCAGGAGCAGAGGATTAAAAACACATCTTTAAGAAAGAGGGTTTTTAAGTATTAAGGTGGATTGCATTAAAGAAAATAGGAACAAAAAGAAAACATTGTTTAAATCTTAATTTGAATTCCAGTTATTGAGGAAGTGGCTGTTTGTTGAAATTGTGTATATTTCTGTGCATTTTCATTGTAGTGTTTTGATACAGTGCGCTACAAAATCTAGTTTAACATGATCTTGATCTCTTAAGAAAGATAGGCAACCCCTCCATGTAGAAGATCTCCAGTAGGATGAGAGAAGTCCTTGGTGGATTTTTATTAAAGACTGTATGAAGGCTTCATCCCCCCATTTTGATGCACAGTCAAAATCAATTTAGACCTACAAGGTGATAGTTATGACTAAAAGAAAGGGTTTGCCAGGTTGATAACCTTGAGTGAGTGATTCTCTGGTACTGAACTCTGGTTTCTACAGATGAGAGTATGTGGGTTCCCACAGTACAGCTCTGCTGAATTTATGCCAGGTTTTTTGCTAAATTGGTTCTGTAATAAAACTGGAATGTTTCAGTCTTTGTCTTTCTGCTGTGTAGGGTCAGCACGCCTGCGTTGTTTTGTCCTTGTCCCTGACTGAACTTTATTCCTTTCATAGCTGGTTTGAGATGTTGTTTTGGGAATTGCCTGTGAAGGAGGACTGGCATTTCCCTCCTTTTCCCCTTTGGATGTACTGCTGGGTAGTCACTCATGCTCCTCCCAGAAACTGTTTAAAGTGAAATAAAATTCCCCCTACAGACACACTTTTCTTAAAACCTAGGTAATCATTAATTTTATGATGTCTATAATATCTGATAAGGTGACTGTTATCAGTGTTGCACCTGTGATGACGAAAGAGTGCTTCCTGTGTATAAAAACTTTTTATAAAGCAAATGGAGAGTTGCAGTGTAGATACTCTTAATAAGATAATGGAAAAATGTATCATTTTCTCATAAGCCTCACTAAGTTGGGAGTACTAGTACAGTTGTCCTCATGTTGTAAACTACCTACCAAAATAACTAGATAAGTGCAAAAATACTGGTCTGTGTTTCAACAAGGCTTCCAATTGAGATTATGTATTGATACATTTTTATTTGACTTAAAAATGTAACATTGGAAGAAATTTTGAGTGTTAAAATTATATGTCCCCCGTTTTGATGCAGACTCAAAACCAGAATAAGTCCATGCGTGGTGTTTATCTTGGGTATTCTTTAAAGCTCCAGGGACTATTGGATACAAAGTAGTTCTGCAACTTAACAAACTTTATTTGGACCAACTTTCTAACAACATGTAGTCTAAATTTCCCTGCTGATCGTTTTTTGTACTGCCATCTGTAGATGTGAAGCACAATTAATCACTGTCCTCCTTATGAGACTCGCATATTTTAAGATTATTATATTCCTCCTTCCTCTTACTCCCTACCATATTCTCTGTTCTAGGATAAGCCTCGTTATTTTCAGTGTACTTCAAACTTGGTATTTTCTTAAAAATAAAAAAAAAACCCTATACAGTCTGGTTCTCTCAGACCTTTACCAATTTAGTGGCCCCTCTCTTAATTTGTTAGTCCTCAAAATTTGTAAATGCTGGTATTTCAGAGCTTTTGTCTTTGCTGGATAAAAAGAATAGATTCTTATTTTAGTTCTTTTTTCCTCGATTTGCTTACAAAATCTTTGTTAGTACATAGCATGATGATATTTATCTCTTATGTTATTTGTCTTTTTTGTAACATCATTGCATTGCTTGTTCTTCACAGATTTTTCTAAGACAATCAAATTTCTAAATCTGGACTATTGAAAAGAACTCTTGCTGTCTCGTCATGTCCATACGTGATTGACTTGTAACTGGGTGATAATTTTTTTTACCTTTAGGATGTTTATCTTGCTCTTTATTATTCTGTATGTGATTTGCTAAGAGCATCCTTACTCCAAAGGTGTTTTATTAAGAGGTACTGATCTGTTCTGTGGGGGATTTATTTTTTGTTGGCCAATAGCTTTTTTTATTATACCCAAATAAATGATCTTTATAGAGTGCCTGTGACTGTCAGCTCACTGATCAGCTAAAAACAAAATTCAGAAAATGAGAAGTGGAGAATTCTTCTTTGTCCCATCATTTAATATGTTAGAAAAAAAAAAAATCAAAGGCTTTTAATGGGTGGGTGACATCAGAGTGATCGAGGGTATTTTGATTGTTCTGGGAAGCTGGGTGAATAATATTCATATACTTTTTAAAATCTATTGATTTATCAACTGTCATAGTGTTATTATAATCTTACCTTTTATTAACACATCCTATTACATTTAAATTTGCCTATGACTTCTTTTTGTGGTAAAGATTTTTAGTTTGTTTGCTTTAATATGCTTTATAAAGAAAGCTGAAAATAGTATTTGACTGTTTTTTTAAATATTTTAATATTTGTTTCTATTTTGGGTGTTTTAGTAATTGTTAGTCTTTTCTGAAGAGGCAGAGGACCTTTTAAAATCAAAATAATGTATTTTTGCCATGTTTTGTTCACTGAGAAAATAACATATTTTCCTGTTTGCTTATCTAAAGCTTTATACAGTTTTTTTACTGTTTCCACTGGAGAAAAATAAGTAATAGTGATAATCTGAACTGTCACAGGTGGTGAAGGTACCCTGAGCAATGATCTACAAAATCTTTGAGCAGTGATCACCGTGGAAATCTTGCTTTGATAGAAGATTAGGTGGTCTTTACTTGTGATTCCTACTGTCTGTTGTGGGAGGATTACAAAGTCTCTTTAAAAGTGAGTCTGTGCTTAGGTGGGATGGATATTTCAGTGCATTTGCTTCTGTTTGAGAAGCTTGCTTTCAGGTTTGTGCTAGTGCTAATTTTAAAGAGAAAATACATATAATATATATTTAATGTTTGTTTTTTCTTTGTGTGGGGATGTGTAGGGGTCTCTTTAGGTTTGGTTTGGGTTTTTTTTTGGTTTTTCTTTTTTCTCATTCTTACTTCCCCGTTCCCTCCCACATTTGCACATTTGTTTGCAAAAAGGGGCTCTCTGCTGTAATAGACTTGGGAGTGGAGTTGGTCCAGCAGAACTTCTGTGCTGCTGTGGTCTCCTTGGCTGTTCCTTTTGCTCCAGCAGGTTGTAAGTGTGATTATATAGGAAATAAACTTCTGCAGCACTTCCCCCCTTCCCTTTCCCTTGCCTCTAGCAAACAGACTGTCCGTATTCCGTAGCGGTGGCGTGCAAAACGTTTCCTGCATGTGTCCTGGCCATTCAGGAGATGCACCTTGCTTGCTTTTTTTGGGAAACTTGCAGGCAGTCTTCTGGCTGACATCTCTGCCAGATAGCTCAAATTTTAGAGCTTGGGCAAGGTAATTCCTGGGAGAGCAGTCACACGTGACTGGCTTCTGTAGCACAGGAGTTCACCTTGCTCCATTTAGCAGCCAGCGACAGACAGACCGCAGCACCCGGGGCGACTGAAGAGGAGATAATCTTCTTACAACCCAGAACAAATCCCTCGGTGGAGGAGGATTCCTCCAGGTTCTGCCCTATTAAAAGGTGGGGATTTCCTGCAGTGGGTAGACTTTGCTCTGACAAGACAACTACATTAGCAGGAATTTGCACAGCATTGAGACCTAAATGCAGACATGTGGAGAGGTTTTTTTTTTTAAAAAAAAGGTGTTCCCCATAAACCAGTGATTTTTGACATTAAGTTCACAGCTTCAGACTTTGGGTATCTACAGAAATGTTTGTGATCCCAGCCCCCACGCCAGATCAGTCAGGTTTAACTTGCTGTTCAGAGGTGCCCAACATATGGGTACCTAGGAATGTGCAGCCAACAGTAAACTCTGTGTCTGACAGATGTTTGTTCTGAATTCCCTTCTTGCTCCTCCCAGTCCCAGCCCCCAGCTTTGCCTGATCTCCATCATCTGGGACTTCAGACAGGATGTATTGGTAAGCATGTAATTTTGAGGGCTTGGATTATTTTGGAGATGGCAAGTGACATGTAATGCTAAACTGGAGATATGGAACTTAGTGGTCTGATTTTTCTAGAAAGTTACTGTACATTGCCATGTAGATTTCTACTTAAATTCATTGCACTCTGTCTTCTTGCGATACAGTTTTTGTTGTAGCATGGGATTTCACACTCCTTTTGTAGTTTTAGACTCACATTCCCTACTTATTAAGCAAATTGGGTGTTTTAATGTGGTCCTACAAGTGCTCATTAAAGCTATTTTTCCAACAGCTGATCATTATTTCTCCCTTTTTTATTTTTTAAATTTTCTTTTTTTTTTTTTTTAAATTTGAGAAAGCTAGCCAGCAGAGATTTTATTTCATTTGTTCTGTGTAAAGTAGTAATTTCCTTTTCCATTCTTTGTTCTTACAGCCCTTAAACGCTTAGAAATTTGTTTTCAGTTGCTGCAAGTAGCCTAAAAAAGTTTCTGTCTGTTTTATTCTTACCTATGGATGTAGCTGGATGCTTTGTTTATAGTGCCAGACACAATAAGTACTCCATAATCAGCTAATGCTTTTCCAGATGAGTCAAGTGTTTCGGGAGTGTGAATCAGCTTTGAGATCTGCTTCTCAATTTTGAAGTCACTCGTCTGAGAAGCATTAAACACAGGAATAGGAGAAGCAGGACTGCAAACTTTGCTGATAATGTATTTTTAAATTTTCATAAACTTATTTCAAAATCAAGTTGTTTCTATTTGATATATGTGTCCAGTGGCCCAGTTGGCATTGTTTTCAGCAATCTAGATGATGCTTCTCTTTAATGTGTGTTTTGACGGCATGCTGTCATGACTGCATGATGAAAAAACTTTACCTGAACAATATTTTTGCAGTTTAACATTGTAGATCTTCTTTTTTTTTTCTAGAGAACATAAGCACACTGAATAAATAAACCATCATTTTACACTACTTCATTTTACACTGAAGTAGTGTAAAATGGTGATTTTACACTACTTCACTTACACTGAAGTAGTGTAAAATGGTGATACTGGAAAAATTCTGAATCCTGACCTAATTCACTTAAACTTTGTGGTAGCAAATTTTGCCTTTTCTGCTTTTAGAACTTGTTTTGATAAACATAATTTCTTCAGAAAACATACAGGAAGAGCTGCATTTTTTATTCCCTTCTATAATGGTACATGAGGATTGTGTTTGTGAAGTACACTTTCACAAAGTATAAATTAGAAATTAATTATATTTTGAAATATTCACTTGTTTTATCATATCTGAAAGGTTCTTTGCAGTTTGGTACAGATGTTGGCACTGTGAATATGATCCTTGTATGGAGAAATATTTTATAGTTACGCAGTAGTACCTTAATTTTTTGCTTTGTTGTCATTAGATTTGGAAGACTTGAAACCTGATGGAATGTGGTGATAGACACAGATAGGAGGTAAAATGCTTACTATTCTAGTTGTCAATATTTGGGGTGGAGAGGAAGAACCTGGGTAAAGATCTGTGAGTAAAATAATTTTGGGTCACATCAGAAGTGCAAGTTGTGTCTTGTATTTCATTAAGGGAGTGTAAGGGAAACTGATAATAACTATTAAAGATTTAATATATCTGTAATGATAAAAAAATTTGCTAGTGAATACATTAAAAAAATGCATTATTGAGGTTCAGATATTAAAATGATGTTTCTAAGACCAGACAGGAAATATGTTTAAATACTGGAGAGCTCCCCTAGAAATTTGTAGTATTGTTATATGTGAAACTGTGAGCATATCTTAACATTTTACACATACAGTGAAAGACTGCATAGATGCAAGTCCCAAAGCCTGTAGCAGTTGAATCAAACTCTGTGGTGTTACTCTAGAATGTAACTGAATGCCTGTGTTCCACGGGAGGGTTTGCCTGCGAAGGTCTCCGATGTCTGCGCTGAGCCCGCTTGAAATGGATTTGAATCACTGCCAGTGCATTTCTCTGGCGTGTTACAGCCTTGCTTCTTACAGTGGTACCTTTGCCTTAAAATGATAGATTTCCAGATGATACAGCACTGCATTTTAAATACACATACTTTTGGAAATTGAGAGTGAAAAGTAATAGCAGAAAACAGAACAAAGGGCTGGACCTCACAAACGAGCGCATCCTCTGCCGTCCAGCTGGTGCTGGGTTCCTTGGGGCTTCTCCCTCCTGCCTGTGGCTGCTGCCTCTCATGGACAGAAGAGCCTCGTAGCTCCCTTCATCTCAGCAGAGTTTTGCTTGAATTCAGTCCTCATGACCTGTGCAGGTGGCTGCTCAGAGAACTTTAAAGTGAGATAAGCGTGGTGGATCAGGCATAGCTACTGTTTTCACCAGTCTTCTGCAGTTATTGAACCGAATGAGTAAAATCTTTGTTAGTAACGCATTTTGTGTTCTCTCTCTCGTTTTTTACCCTTCTCTCTCTAGTCACCAGGATGTTGAAACATCAATACCAGAATTTTACATCTCTTGGGGTAGGGCTCCCTGTTTTTCTGAAGGTGCTGCTCCCCTGCTGAATGCATTAACTTTTTGTGGAGTCTGTGATATTTACACCTTGGAATGTCTCTAACTGTTCAGTTGCCTGAGTAAAGAGTTAGGGTCTGCCCTCAAATAATACGGAATTATGCTTATGTAGCTTACTCACAAAATTACAAGGTTATGTAGTTTTTTATGTGCATAATTCCTTTAATGTTAAAAATGGAAATTTTAAGTCTACTGTTCACATAATTGCGAACTTGTAGAATACAGACAAAATCATAAAATATTCTTAAAAATGTGAAGAGAACAATTTATTGCTTACTTAGATCTGTGAAGGAATCTCATAGTATATTGGTGGTGTGTTTTCCAGAAATACTGTTACTCTAATTCAACCCACCTTGAGAGCTGGTGATAAAAATCTTGATGCAAAACACACTTTCACAGCAGAAGAGTGCAGGTGCAAAATGGAAAAGCAAGCATTTTTTCAAGTGGCATTGATTGTTTTCTGTGCAATATGTAGGAACACCAGAATATTTTTAGATGAAAAAGATTAAAAAATTATCCATTGCATTTGTCATAGCCTATATGTTTGGGTTAGATATTTATCATTTGCAATATCCATAAAGCTATCTTAAGCATCCTAATTAGGTTTCAGCTTTTCAGAGGGAGGCTGGGAGGCTCTTGTGCAGTTGTGGCATGGTGGTGGGGTGTGTGCAGCACAGCTGCTTTCTGATGTCAGTCGCTATTTCAATGACACCAAAGTGGGAGAGGAAGAGCATGAAAAAGGCAGACAGTTTTTAAGAAAAAAAAGTGTCATCAGTAAGCAAATTATTTTTGCCTGTTTTGTTTTGATTAGGATATGAACTAACAAATAAAGTCTGATTGCTACAAAAGAAATTACATCTGGAGAGTTTAACTGGGGCACTTTCAGAAAACTTTTTGGTGAATGTGTCTTTTTTTGCCCCCGTGCTGGGAAAAGTCTGGATTGTCTTTGGCGAAAATCTTGGTAATGCACATAATTCACCTGGCCTGCAAGCAGAGCAGAATCCTTTCCTCTCAGTGCTCTCTGTTTGTTTGGATTTCAGTTTGTGCTGTGTTCAGGGACACTGGAAGAATGATGGCTCTCCTGTGGAAAATGGGAGTAGCTACAGGAATCCATGTGCAAGGTGCTAAGTACTTGATGAGCAGGGTGAACATTCCTGGGTTTATTTCCTCCCTCTCTAGGCATCCTTTGGCTATGCTGATGATAATATGGTATCCTTTGGGTTTTTCTTTGGGTTTTCTTGAATTTTGTAGACATGAGTTGAAAGAAACACAGAAAATTTCTACTGATCTTTGATCTCAAAAGTGTGAGGTGAAAATTATTTCTTGAAAATCTTCCTTAGGATGGACTGACAGTTTCCTTTTGGATACATCCACCCTGGCAAATGGGTTTTGTGGAAAGGCTGGAAAAATGAATACCTGAACATTGGTAGTGAAGGAACTTTCTGGATTTTGTTTGTTGTTCTCTTTTCCAAAGAAAATCAGGGAATTGTGAAAACTTTGGAGGGTCTTTATATATTAAAAAAGTGGTTAATTAAAATTATGGTATAGGTCTTCGGCCACTAAAAATCTGGACGATGTTTCCTAACAGTTGTCATAAGATCACGGATTTGGAAGTGTAAAGATTGTTACTAAAGAATACCGAATACATTTCATAGCTACTGTTTAAAAGGTGGTTTGCATACTGACTTTGGTTTGTTTGTCCATTGTTTATTCAGACTTAGAGCAGTCTGAATCACTGTTGGTTTTCTAAGGCTTTTTATTGCATCTCTTTGTTTAACTGACCTGAGAAAAAAGGAATTAGATGATGATGGTAAACATTAAAATCTGCTTTTTAAAAATATATAGATATTATCACACACCATTTCAGTTAAAAAATAAGCTTGTTAAGAGGATAGATGTACTTTTTTATGTAGCACAGATATTTCTGTGTTATCTTCAAAGCACTCTTCAGGAAATAATACATGCCTTTGTGAGGATTTCTTTTGAAGGTAGGTATGATTTCTATCTGAGTGTCATCTTCTTCAGAACATTCCTAAAGAGATGTGAATCAACACCTGCCCAGTTGAGGGCAGGGAAGCAGCTTTTCTGTATTTATGCCTGTGCTCAAGTATTTGGAGGCTGGTTATTAGAAAAAATATTGTGAACCCCATTTTATATTTCAGATAGAAACATATATAGGTGCATGGTTTTCATACCTGACTTTTTTCTTCTATATGGGAAACTTCATTTGCTTGCATCCTACATGTTGTGAAACATGTATATGAACACTTAAAAATTAGTAGTGCTGCCTGCAGATGGTCCAGTTAGTTTGGCTTTCAGTGTTGAGGACAGTTCCCCTCAAAAAAAGGAAAACTACTTGGAATTATAATGTGGGGTTGAGTGAGCTAAGGGATGGTTGATATTAGTGGTTTGCTGCTTTCAGCAAGCCTGTCTAGACAGTATTTCTTTTAATTTTTAAGTATGATTTAAAAAATTTTATTTACAGTACAGCTGTGCTAATGAATTTTCCACACATTAATTTTTCTTTTTGTGTTGAACATATTTTTAATATTTGCAATTATTTATTTATTTATTTCAATGATTTTTTTTTTTACTTTCATATTGCCCTGGAATGTTTGATGCTATAGAAATTACGTTTGGATAGGATTATGTTGTACTATAATTGGTCCATGATATTTTGTATACTGAACTATACAGTAGCAGATTTAACTAGAAATATTGCATATTGACACATTGTACTTTAAAGTATAAACATTTATAGAGAAAAGTGGCAGATGATATAATTAAAGTTTAGCATCCTTTCCCCCCTTTCCCCACTCAAGTTTTTTCTTTATAAAAATAGTAAGGATTTTTTCTTCTCTTCTTTCTTTTCCCTTTCCTTCTTCCTTCCAATTATTTAAAATTAATTATGGCATCATTACACACAGAATTAGATTTTGTTAATTCAATTTATTTTTTAAAAATTTCTTGTCTGTAATTTAAAAAGGGTGGGTTTATCTTAAGTTTTGCCTTAAACTTAAGAATTGGTTAGTAAAACAGACAATCACAGGAATAACTTAGCCATCTTCAGAACTGTTGGAAAATGTATTCCATTTTAGTGTTTCCTTATGTGTGTTCATATATGTATAAACATGATATATACTCCCTATAAAGGGCAGTTTTGACAGTGATAGGTATCTTCCTCCAAGTTTTGAGGAGAAAATAATAAATTATTGAGTTATTTGTTTTACTATTTATGGTGACACGTTATGTCATACTACCTTAAACATTGCTGTTTCACCCTTTTCATTGAAAGTGTTGGCTGTTCATTGAACCTTTAGTTGTTAATTCTGTGCAAAATTAATGGCTTTATAGTATTGTTCCTCAAGGAACTCTAAATACAAGCCTTCAGCAGTGATGTAACCTCTTTCTCTTCAAACGTTTGATGAAGTACAAATTTTCTTCAAAGAGCTCTATACTGATGTGCCTAACATTTTGAAGAATTGAGGAAGTATAGATTGTAAAAATAATTTGGTTTTTATTATTTTTGGTTGATACCAAGACTGAAACTTTAGTGTTTTGTGATAAAAACATTGAGAATGTTGATGTGCCTGTATTAAAACAACTTTATTCTTTCTTCCATAGGTAGTGATTTATTGGGTAATTTTTTAGACTGAAGAAGTTGGAATAAATTTTGCAGATTTTCTCTAGCTACCACAACAAAATAAATCAGATTTGTGAATGACATCTACCCAGACTGTTATGGTTTGTTGTGAAGTAGACTTGACCTTGTGGTTTACACACTGAACCTGGCATTTTAGTGGGTACTGTTAGCTTAGGTTACATAACATTGATTTTTGATGCCATATCCTTGCAACTTTCCCCTGATATTTTATGGAATATAAGGCAAATATGGAATGACTCAATTCTTATCATGCCCATGTCAAGCTTAAATATAATTCTCACTGTTTTTTCTGACCTGAGGTGACAGCTGAAAGGTGAGCTCCTCTCTGTTGATTCAGTATATTCAGATCAGCAGAGATTCCTGATCTGCTCCAATTCTTTATTGTAAGTGGTTCACACCATGTGGGTTTTTTGTTGGAATTCATTCTCTTCAGGTTATTCCTCCTAATTAAGGTAACTGGTATTTTAGTGTTGCTGATGTATCCATTCTTTGCTATATAAATATTGTCTCCGTAGCAGTTTTGTACTTGAAAAAGTAATATTAATTTAAAATTAATGGTCTTTTTTATTAATAACCACATATGCAAAAAAAGGAACATCTGCCTTCCAAATGTTATTCAATGATTGTAATTAAAAGGTTAAATAAAAGCTGAGGCAAGCTTTGAATTTTGAAGCATTTGCAACAGCTAGTACTCTGACTTACTGCAGACATTTTTGTCAAAGTTGAAAAAGTTAGAGCTAATTAATTTCTTGGGAGACATATGATGAAATTGTAGGTGTGATAACATATTTGAGTAACATATGGTCGTTATGGGGCACCTTTCTAATGACTGAGCACCAAGTTAAATATAGACTTTCCATTTTTTCACTTCTATTAGTGGTTCTTTGTTACTACAATTTAAACTCATCTTATTTTCTGTCGTGCATGAAATAGGATTCTTTATATGTTTGTAAGAAATTTAAAAAACATTACCTCCTCAGTGCTGCACCTTGGTGAAATTTACTGAGGCAGACAGTTCATCTGTGACAGCCTTTTGATTTTTGTAGCATTAATTGTCATTATGTGCATTTTGACCTCTACTTTATAAAATGTGAAACTTGCCACAAAATGTTTAGATACATGTCCCCAAAGTAGGAGCATAAAATATTTTTGAGAGATTGGTATAAAATGCATGTTGCTCCCCCTATATGTAATATATTGAAATTTACTTTAATCAGCTATTGTAATAGATTATTTCATAAAAAGGAGTACAGAGGTATTTTTGGAACACTTTCTGATTCAGTCTACATAGCCCTAATAAAGTGTTTTATGTTTCTTGAGAGGCTGTAAATAGAGATTGTCAGAGAGTAAACAAGTGGTGTGTTTTGTAATTAAGGTAATCAGAAGCTTTACCTAGTTTTAAGTTTCATTTATTTGTTATAATAATGTAGAGCAAATTTCAAGCTTTATTATTTCAGCATCAACAAGCAGAATGAGAAATTCAGGACAGAATAATTTAGTGGTGGCGACATGTGAATGAGGAAGGATATAAAAATATTTCACGTGAAAATGAGGAACAAAATGGAAGGAGAAAAGTGGGTGGTTTTGGGTAGGGATGGAAAAAGTAATGGATGCATGAGAAAGCTGCTGTTTGTGGTGGGAGAAGATACAGGATGCATGTTGATGGAGGCTAAGTGGGAATTGTATTCTGAGTTGAATAAGAATTGTTCTGCAAGTCATAATTTTTTCTGTATTTCAGTATCAACTGAAATGCAAGCTGTGGGTTGGCTTTTTTTTTTCCTTTTTTAATGAAAATTACAGTTAATTTTGTTCTAAAGGAACTCTATTGCTCATAAATTTTGCCTTGCTGGAGAGGATGCTGGATTATCACAGCATCTGACTTCAGAGTGGCTGCAGCTTCAGTTTCGAAGCTTTGTCATACAGCCTTTCCTGTGGCTGCAGAGCAAAGAAGGTGTCACAGGGATTTTACCTCTTACTAGGAGCATGGTAGCAATTATTATTTGAATGTGGCCATTTATTTCTTTCAGGAGAGTAAAAAAACTGTGCTGATACTTAGAGAAAATATCATACTGCTGGGAAGGAGCAAATGGAGGGGCTGTGACTTGGTGTCTGGGGCATTAGTGGGGAGGAAAATAGCCTGAGGAAGACAAGACTTGGGCAGTGCTGTGGGTGTGCCCTGTTCAGCAGCCAAGACACCCAGCAGTATGCACAATGTCCTTTGGGCATTCCTTCCTACAGTGATTGCATTTCTCTTTTCAGTAATTTTTGTAAAAAGGAAGCTTTAATATGTTTCTTGGCGTGTGGAGTTTTTGACTAACTAAAATGAGCTTTGTGAATAAGTTCCTCTTTGGGTAGCAGGAAGTGATGAGTACCTGTTGACAGTACAGGTGGAGTGACGGGGTGGGGAGGCAGACTCAGCGTTCATTCAGTTCACACTTAATGTTCAGTTTTGATAATCCTGGTGCACTGTGTGCATGAGACAATTGTATGTTTTTATTTTTAGCTGTTTCCTGCAGGTGACATTTGTATGTTTTTATTTTAGCCTGTTTGCCTACAAGTAGGTGTGCTTAATTACGGAGTGCTTGCATCTGAAATCATCAATATTATACTTCTAAGGCATGAATTGTGGGGCCAGATGTGATGAGGCCAGGGCTTCAGCTATTCACATATTTCATTATTTATTGTTAAAAATCCCTGAAGCCCAGAATGGACTAGTGATCAGGGCAGAGGGTGTACGTTAAAAATCTAATTAAAAAAAAAAGCATCTTGAGGCACATGATGAACTCTCACATCTAAGCATTTTTGGATGCTTTCATAGCCATCTGTAGAGGAAGGATCATTGATTATGCATCAGCCAGATAAAAGAGATCTTTCTGATACATTTCTTTCTTCACCAGATATCATTTTACTGCAGAATACTATGGTATATTGATTGAATGATTAAGCCAGGTTTTTAAATGGATGGCAATAAAAGCATACTGTATAAAGAACACAATTAAATGCTACAGCAAAAGGTTGAATTTCTCTTAGTAGTTACTGATAGCTATATAAATCAGAGGAGGAAAGAAAATATTGATCAATTAAATTTAAAATAAATCACCATCAGACCACCCCCCCACTATTGGTGAGCTTTTCTTCTGAGTTGAAGGACTGTAAAAATAATATTGACAAACCACTTTCCTGCTTAAAACTTTGAATGTTCAGTTGAGTATTATTTAGTCTTAAGTTATGAAACTAATAATTAAAACAAGAGGTATACAGATTTGTTTGTTATGATGGACAAATTTGCCTTCTGCATTTGTTTAGGAATATAAAGTGTATTCTACTGAAAATGTACCTCATATCAGTTAAATTCTATAACGTGGAATGAGCACTAGCTTATGAAGAGACATGAAAGACAGATCTTCATAATTTCATATGGGAGATGGATATAATGTAGAATAAATTCCTGTTCTGTTGCTGATCACTTTGTTAGAGGTGTTAGATCACAGCATAAGCTTAATTTGCCTAATATGAGCCCCATAATGTTATTTTTTTAAAAGGAATTCAGAAGATCAGAAAGCAATAAAGCATTATTATTAGTTTGTTTGTTTTCTCTTTAAAACAGTCTTTCAGCTTTGAATATTGAAATAATTCCAAGCATTCAAATGTTAAAATACCACATTTGGCATATGACATTTCTTATTGAGAAACAGATTTGTGTTTGTAATTTTTCTGTGGTTTGGGGTTTTTCTTGAGGCTGGGGGTGAAATATGAATAATTTACAAGGATTTTTTTCATTTTCAAGAAAAAAAGGATTTTTTATTCCAACTCTTTGTTACCCGTTGAAAAAATTAGCAATTGCAGAAAACATGTAAGGGAAGTTGCTCATTTTCTCTTTAGGCTTCCCTCAGCAGTCCAACACTGTGAAAGATGCACTCATGTATTTTTTATTCTATATGAGGTGGGACAATTTCTCTCACTTTACAGTTCTCAGTTTTTTGATACTGTGATTGAATACTGTTACTGTAGTTGCCATTGAGACTGGGGGTTTTCCTTGTGTCATTGTTGTTGCATTTTTTTTGTTTGTTTCTTTGTTTGGTTTTTATGGGGTGTTGTTTGTGGTTTTTTTTTTTTTTTTTCCCTCTGGGGAGATCTCTACACACAGAAATGCAAGAAAAAGTACAGTATGCCTACAGTTACTCTTTGAAATAAGAGGATAAATTAAAATGTAGGTAAATATTAGTGTAACAAGGAAAATTAATTGTAAAATGTATACACAGAATTAAGACTATTTAATATGCATACACAGTAAACTTTCTAATAGGTAACTGTGTGCCAAAGTCCTTAAATTCAATGTATCTGCTGGAGAATTTTAATACACATTAGACATTATGAAGCAAAATTGAGTCCAACTCTCAAATAAAGAATAAAGGAAATACTGAGTAGTATTTTGCTTAGTGTCAGGAGCAGAGTTCCCATGTAACATTTATGTATCTGAAATTATGCCTGTGTAGTCAGCTTTAGTTGTGGCATTTTTGAAACTTTTTGAATACTTTACTTAGTAACTACCTGGTCAACCTTTTAAAGGAGTTTGCTTTGGATGCGACTTCCTATTTAAAAGCCAGCTGAAAACTAATTGCCTTATGTGCAATTATCTCTCAGTTTGGGTTTGAACAGACTTTTGCACTTGAAACATGTAGCTGGTGTCTGTAACAACCCCTTATCTTCCCTTTCCTTCAAGAGTCATAGTATCTCCTTTTGATTGTCCTGCTACTCTTCATTTGCATGTATGCAGTCCAAATCTGGTCCTCTTCTTTTTCTGGGTTTTCCTCAGAAACTTGTGAGTCCCAGCTGTTGCTCCATGCTTTCAGCTCTTTTCTGTGACAATTCTGAATTTCTCTCAACCTCTAAATGTTCCAGCCATCCAAGTACCCGCTCTGGCCAGCTTGTTCCTTTTATCACCTGCTGCCCCATTGCCTCATTCAGAATTCTGCAGTGCATTTGTCCTGGTGTGAATTATTTTATGTGGACTGCTTCCTTCATCTCTCTACTACCCAGACATCGTTAAAGGCATACCTGGAGTGCAAGGAAGAGCCCCTCTGCTCTCATTCTGTTGCAGAAAACTGATTGTCAGAAGGAGCAATTGCAGAAATAACAATCAGTCTCTACATCAGGGAAGTTGTTGCTTCCTTCTCTCTTTGGAGAGCTGGGCTGCCAGGCTCAACAAGGCTTATCCTAGCAGATGTGGAGTATATATACCTGTATATAAATATTAATAACACCTGAATGGCTCTACTACAGACATCTCTGATATCCAATGAATTCTCTGCCAAACAGTGAGTTCCAAGTCAAATTTCAGAGCCTAATGATTGCACATTTTTGACAGAAGATTTATTATGTCTTTATACAATAACATGACCGTGTACCTTCCCCTAATTCCCTGAGAAACAACTGACTTGTTTCAACTTGTATTCAGCTTCAGATAAATTAGTGGAAAGGGTAGGTGATGTTGGAATTGGCTCAGGCTGCTGAAGTTACTGTTCAAGCAGGTGGTGTCAGCCACGCTTCTGTGTGCTCCTTCATGCTTTAAATATGGGGATGCTGCCCTTTTACAATCTCAGATTTTGTTCCAGACATTGATAACTCTTACACTGTGAAGAAGGAAGGTAAAAAGGTTGAACAATCTTGACATATTCTTCTCTGAAAAGCACAAGGTAATTTAGAGGAATTGATTTATATAATAAGGCAAGGTTTCAAAATACGGACTCATAATTTAAGTGCATATAACCTGAACATTAATATTCCATTTATTTGACAAAAAACAAGTAGGTAAATCAATACAGAGCTCAAACAGCTTTTAAAATGTAGATGTGTTTTAGAGTAAAGTACATATACACATGCAATTATTTATTTATTTGTAATAAAATTGCCTGAATTTTGATAAATCAAAGCCTTAGAATTGTTTAACACCTGGTGTAATTTTTAAAAACTATTTCTAATATTAATTGTGAAAAGAAAATACGTAGTGGTAATTTCTTGATTGCCCCAGAAGTCCAGACTTGTTGGTCTGTCAAAATAACATGCCTGGTGTGACTGTGTAGATAATCAGCACACAGGGGAGGAGTATGTCCAGTGTCTTGTTCAGCACTCTGGAAGTCTGCAGTTCAGATGACCAGAGGATGATGTTGACAGCAGATGACACTTGGGTTTTTTCTTTGCACAGGTGGTAAGAAAAGAGTTTGTACTCTTCGTCTTTGATGTCTGGCAAGGCTCTCTAGGTATGTGTTGGCAGAGTTGTTACTTCCTTTACACAACTGGTTCTCTTAATGTAAAAAGTCTGAAAGGGTGTGATGTAATTTAGAAGTTGCATTTTGAAGTGA
This sequence comes from Urocynchramus pylzowi, assembly GCA_013397555.1. Lineage (NCBI taxonomy): Eukaryota > Metazoa > Chordata > Aves > Passeriformes > Fringillidae > Urocynchramus > Urocynchramus pylzowi. The sequence goes on from VZRH01003887.1 coordinate 358,413, forward strand.
ATGTGGCTTAAGTGTGGCCAGTTCTTGCTGAAATAGTATGAAAGAGCTAAGATTCACACAGGAGAGTGACTTTTCTTCTCTCCATCCAGACTTGAAATAAACAGTACTCATGGTTACAGCACTTGTGTCCAAAAGTTAAAATGCTCTGATTCTACTTTTTGAGAGGGTTTCCAAGGGTTTATAGTTCCACCTGTAGATAGAGACCAGAATTTGAGAAAGAATCTCTAAAACATTTTGATTCTGAATAGAAGACTCATGCCTAGAAGTATCATTCATGAGAAGCCATTAGAAGGAAACAGAGCCCACTTAACAACATCCATCTCCAAAGTAGATGTCATGACAGTGCAAGTCCTGGAACATTCACCTAGGAGCTGACTATTGACTTGGTTTGGTTTTGTCTGCACAGGTGACCTGTTCTCCTGCAAGTTAACAACAAACTAAGAATAGCACCAGTGGTTACTCTGATGCATGTCTTGTCTCTGATAGTGGCTAATATTTGATGCTAGAGAAGAGTAAAAAAAAAAAGGAAAAAATGTTAAGACCTTCTGCAGTTCTCCCAGCTGGCTTTCCTCTTTACTAGCCAGGACAATTTTGTGTCATCATCATCTTGGTTCACCATCCCTTACCTTCTTTTACTGATCATCTCTGATATATTGGATCCAAGGGTAGGTCACTGAAAGTTTCCAGTGATGACCTTCATTTTCAAATGAAAAAAATGTGAAAACTGACTACTTACTCTGACTTTTTATACCTGCTTTCTGACTGTTTAAAATTTGTTTTATTTATTTTTATTGTGAAGGTCATCCCTTTTGTCTGGTGGAGATTGAGGATTTTTAGGTTAAGGACTTTGTTGAGTGTTGTTTGGAAACCTAGGCAGTCTATATAAATTGGATTTTCTTCTGATCTAAATGCTTACTGTCTCTTAAAATAGAATACTCAGATTTCTGAGATGTTGTTTCTTTTTACAGAGGCTGTGTTCACAGTTTTTCCAAACTTACTTGTCTGCCCACTAATTTTTTTTCTTGAGAGTAGTTTATACTAATTTTCTCAACTCAGATATCAAGTTTTTTGGTTTTCAGTTTTTCTGGATCTCATTTGGAACACAAATAAGAATTTCTTTAAGCCCTATTATTATTGGAAGAGTGTAGAGGAAATCAGAGTGGCTCAGAAAATTTGCCTAGGAACACTTCTTGAATTACCAACACATCTAAACAAATGCAAAGGTACACCATCCTTTGTGAAGTACCAAAGGTTAGAAAGGATAGTCAGGAAAGCAAAGAGTATTTGCTTTGAAGGAGAGATGTTACCTTTTACACTGCTTAACTCATCTGTCTTTTAGCAGGAAAAGACTTGATAAATCACTTGATGTGATTTCTTGTATTAACATGTGAACGTAAAGAAGTTCATAGGCAGGATTTTCCGGCACAGCCACTTGGGTGAAAATCCTCAAAAACATGATCAAACTTGTATATCTGTAGTAATTGAAATGCTTTTAAAGTCAGAGTTGTCTGAAGAGGAGGCATGTAAACATGGGGGCTGCTGTGGAAAGGTCAGAAGTTATTGATCCAGAGCAGAGGTGATCAGCATCAGATATTTATGGAATTTCTTGTGAACCCATGTTCTCACCTGATCTCAAAATCACACAGTTGTTCAGCATGCTGAAACACATCTTCAATCAATCTTTTTTTTGTAAAAACTTTTCCTTTTTTTCCCTTGTCATAATGCAAAATTTTTAACAAAAGGAAGGGAATGTGATTCAGTTGTGAACCCAACTTCTGTGCTCATACGTATGTCTATTGTGTCAAGGATAATATCTTTCTTTGCAATTGCTTCTTACTGATTTCATGAAGTGGACTCCTTTGCATTGGAAGAAAATGTAGCACAGTGGCTTTTAACGTTGCAGAAAATTGTTGTAAGTGTCTTTATGTTTGTAGGCTTGAATGAGCCTCGGAGGTTTGTTTTACAGGCAATGAAAGAACAGTATCTTTGTATTTACACAAAGTGAGTAAAAAGAAATTGAATTATAGGATCAGGGCTAGAAATAAAATTACAGAATGAAAAAGACTGGAGAAGAACTGAGGGAGAAAAAAAGGAGTTGGAGAAAATATATTTTGTTTCTTAGTTCCTAAAAAGGTGAATCCAGATGAAATTTTCTAGATAAGGTGGTTTACTTACATGATTTCTATTTCACACAGCAAACTGCTGCTCTGCTGTGCTCAATATATAAATATTCATCACAATAGGTATCCCAAATATATAAAAATCTGTTTGTTTGTTTGTTTGTTTGTTTTTTTCCCCCAAAGTAAAATGTGCTTTAACAGTGAGACTTTGTCAAACCTGCATGGCCTCTTTGTATTTCAGACATCAGCTGATACTCTGCTGGTTGGCATCCTTTTGTAATTGTGTGTTTGAACTGCTGCTGCGTAGCGCTGAGCACAATGATTTTGTCTGTTAGCGGGTGTGGATGTTGTGGCCATGAATTCAGAGGGTTGTAAGTGATGTCAGTGTGTAGGATAGTTGTGATGCTGCATGGACACTGGGAGAGAAGACAAAAGAGAGAAATCAAAGTAAGCAATTAGTTTCATAACATTATTTTTCTTAATAGTTTTTGCTCAATATATTGCTTTTCCTGATGCTTACCAATAATCAGGAAGCTGATAAGACAAATTAGTAGTGCAGTTCTGGTCTAACACAAAAGCTGCAAAACTTTGACAATCACTTTTCTTAAAACCATGGGGAATTCACTCCAGGACAAGAGCACTGGGGAACTGATTGCTTGAAAATGTGGAGGAAGCTTTGAATTTCTTCTTCAAGGAGTTTATCTTCCAGTGCTGTCAGTCAGTGATTTGTCCACTGACTGTGAACCTGAAGGTGTGTGTTTCTGTGGAAGGGGTGTCAGGCATGTGCCTTTCAGCAGTACTGTAAGCATGGCTGAAAACTTTGAATACTTGGGGTAACAGATTGGTGCAGGGTTTATTTATTGATTTATTTCCTCAGAAACTTGCTTCTGCTTTGAGGTTGTGAAATTCATCCCATAAAGGGTTCTTTTTCCATGGTCTTACAAGACCGTCTTGATTATTTTGGAAGGTCATAATACTTATTTGGGGCAGAGAATGCCTCAATTTTATGTAATGGAAATTTGATATTTTGGCCCTGAGGCACTGTTTATGTTAATGTTGATGCAATTTCAATTACTGTTCTATGAGATCTGAAGGGGTTTTTTTATGACACTGACTTAAGAAGCATTTTGCTCAGCACTTAATTAAGAGGGAAGACTTCCACAAGACCTCAACAGGCTGTGAACGTGGAAGAATTAACATGAGTTAAAGATGTGTCATATAAAAGCTAGAAGCTTCAGAGATGAGCTCACTGATATGAGATGTGCATAGAGTGTTTTGTAGACATCCATGGCAGAAGTACTGGAATTCTGAGTTAAAAGTTGGAAGAAAGATTTGAGAATATTTTGCCTAAGTTTTTATGTAGGGATACATCTGTGAAATTCCTTTTCCGGTCAGGAATTAGGATGTACATTTTGAAATACGAGGAAAATTAAAATATTATAATGAAGGAGATGAACTGAAAAAAATTACGAGATATGCTTGATTAAATTCTTTCTGTATAAAGACAGCTCTATAACCTAGTTCTCATTTCAGTATTTTCATGCAATTTTAAAAATACATCTATGTATTTATAAATATCACACAGAATTTTGTTTTATCAATTACGTAAGTGTTACTCCATACCAGTTCTCCCTGTTGCTCACAGTAACATTCAAAATGAATGAATTACTGTAGGTAAAATAAAGGAAAAATGCAACCTCCTCCTCAAGATCATATGCCAAAAATATATCACAGTAAGTTCTTAATGTAGCTGTACAAGGAAGAGTTTGCAAGTTCAAACATATATTAGCAGCCTTTCTCAGTGGGAGATCTAGCCTTTGTTTCACTGAAACTGTTCCTTTAAATATCTCTTTAATTTGTGGTGTTATCTGACAAGTTAATGGCCAATTTTGCATTTTTTTCATAAATTTTTGAACTTTAATGTCTAAAATTAAAATGCCTTGTAAAAATCAATAGCCACACTACAATTCTTCTTCATCTTATCTCTGGAATGTATGTTAATATCCAGTAATGTGGGTTCTCACTAAGCCTTCATGGAAACAGTAGAGTAATACCTTATGCAAAATTTAGTTGTCTTCATCATCCTGAAAAGCAAGGTATCATTTCCTTTGGGGTTAATTAAAGATGCTCGTGTGTAAGAAATTCAGTGTTTACACTGCAATTTCCCGTGAGAAGAACTGAAGCTTAAAATGCCAATTACAATGGAAAGGTGGTAAAACAGGGAATGTAAATTATAGTTTATTAGATTAGATAATTGTCTGAGCTCATAGTTTTAGCTAAATATTTACAAAAAATCTGGCATTCACAGTAGAGCTCATAAGACAAAGATTTCACTGTTTACATGAAAAGCAGTAGTAAGGAAGAAAATAACATTTCGTAGCTACCAGATAATTGTCTCTGCCTTCAAAAGAAGAAACTATGTGAAAGAATGGAAAAGAAGTTACTCCTTCCTTATAACTCCTGATAGTGATAAACTAGAAATCCATTTCTATCTTAAAAGATCTCTTGAAAACGTCAAGAGTATTTCAAGAAGTTTATAACAAATCCAGGCAAAAAGCATTTTGGGTGCATTTTGACCTGCTTCACTGTTTCTCATGATTTGCAACAAAAACCATAAGCTTTGAGTACAGGATATAGGACTTCTTTGAATGGAGACTCATAGGAAAGCTGGAGTATAGAGCCTGTACAGTAGAGTTAGTATGCATATGCCAAAGAATTATTTTGTATTTCACTATGAATTTTTGTTAATCTTGTTAATTGAATTGTGGATATTGCAGAATCACAGAATTGTTAGGGTTGGAAGGGACCTCTAGAGATCATTCAGTCCAACCATCCCAACCAAGGCAGGCTCACCTAGAGCAGGTTGCACAGGAACATGCCCAGGTGGGTTTTGAATGTCTCCAGACAGGGAAATTTCACCACCTCCCTGGGCAGACTGTTGTGGTGCTCTGCCACCCTCAATGGCAACAAATTCTTCCTTGTATTGAGGTGGAATTTCTTGTGTTTTGGTCTATAGCCATTGCTCCTCGTCCTGTTGCTGGGCATACTGAAAATAGTCTGGCACCATCCTCTTCACACCCGTGTTTGAGATATTTATATGCATTAATGAGATCCTTCTCAGGCTTTTCTTCTCCAGAGTGAACAGGCCCAGCTCCCTCAGAAGAGGGATGCTCCAAGCCCCACATTGTCTTTGTGGCATCCACTGGACCCTTTCCAGTAGCTCCTTGTCTTTCTTGAATTCTGGAGCCCAGAAATTAACACAGCATTCCAGAGGTGGCCTCATAATGGCTGAGTAGAGGGGCAGGATCATCTCCCTTGACCTGCTGGCCACCTGATGCACCCCAGGATGTTTATTTGATTGACTTCAAAGTACAAGTAGTTTAGTCTTCATCACTACCTGTCCACTAGGAGGTTGAATTTCACTGTTGATGCAGGGAATGAAAGTAAGACTTGAGAGCAAACTGAAGTAAAACATTAATATTTTTCTTTCTGCTTTAAATAAAATGCAATGACAATTGTACATGAAATGGTCTTTGCCCAGTGTGACACTTAAAGGACCATGCTGTTGGCTGTGTTTCTTAGTCTCTTAAGCTCACAAAAGTAGCCCAGACAGTTTGCTGACCTCAGATGGACCTTTAAGTCTCTGACTTGTCAGACAAGAAGGGCAGCACTCTTAATTGGCATTCAGATCACAGGCAGGCACTGGGCTCAGCGCATAGCCAAGTACTGCTTTAGGATTTAGACAAAGCCACTCTGGCAAAACATCCCAGTTGTCAGGGTAGCTGGCTGTTTCCTAAAGAACTGTTACATAATGGAGAGACTGAGAAAAGCTTTAGGATGCAAATTTTTTTTTAAAGTAAAAATTAAAAAAAAAAAAAAAGGGAATAAAGAAAGTGGCAGTAATTTGTGAAAAGAAACATCCCCCCTCTCCTCGGATGATCTCATTCATTGTTTCTTCCTTCTGTTTAACTTCTCAGGGTCATAAATGTAGTTTGCTGTATAAAACCATAGTGATGTCACTGCAAAGGTATTTTGTGGAAGTGGGGAAGGGAATTATCTGAAACTATTTGGGAATCAACACTTAGAGATTTATTAGCCTTACTAGAGGTCAGCTATTTGCATTTCTTCTTCTTTGTGCTTAGTGTAATGTAAACTGGGAATTCAGCTATAGAGTGAGTGTTTACATTTGAGACATCCCGTGGAACAGAAGCGAACGCTGTGTTTATTGCTACAGCTGCCTTCTCCAGTGAAATCGTGATCTAAAGTCTCGCTGGTTCCAGGCCAGATTTCCAACCTGCCCCCTGTGCTGATCCCCTACACAGTGCCAGGGTTTGACACTCCCTGGTACTGTTTCTCCCTGCAGCCTCCAGCATGACATCAGCCCCAAGTGTTGCTCCCAAAGCCTCTCATAGCCCCTGCCCTTGCTGGGAACGGAGAGAAGAGGAGGAGCTGCTTTGCACTGCCTTGGGGCTGTGACAGTGAGCATCACAAAGACAGAGGCTTAAAAAGGGTCCTGTGGTCAGAGTGGTGCAGGGGGCTCTGATCTCCATCACAATATGCTTATTCTGCCATGGGTGTTTTGGTGTAAGCAAATTTCGTATAGTCCGCCTTAGCTGTAAATATATTACAGTGTTTTAGTTATTACATGGCCCTGTTTAACAAAATACTTTTGAATGTGTACTTTTTAAAATATTTGGCAAGTAGTGCTCTCTTTGTTAAACAACAAAGCAGTTGATTAAAGTACTGTCACCCAGTCCACTGAAGAAGGATTTCACAGAGTCTGTATGTTTTCTGTGAGCTTATGATCTTTTATGTTTTGGGGATTATTTTTTTCCAGGAAATTAGGAGGAACATCAAATATGGAGGCAGCCACAACTTAGAACACATGTTCTTGTAGGAAGAATGTATTCTTTCTAGGAGCTTGGTCTGTGAGGAAGGATGCTGTTAGGTGTTTGGGGGAGTCTTTATACAAACACTTAAATGTCACTAACTCAATTTCTTACCCAGACACTAAATTACATTTGCTAGCTGGTTTGTAAACAGTACTTTCCCCATTGCAGCAAATAATTAAAAGGAGTGAAAGACAATGAAAGATCAGTTTGGGAAGTCCGAACCAATGGTAATATAGTTAACAATATCAATAACTATGCCCAAAACTTATTGGCAGTAGCCATAACTTAAATCTCCTATGGCTATGAGGCCATGCCACAGCATCCTGCCACTATTCCTGTTCCTCTAGTTGTGTTTCATGTGGTTTGTTGGTGGCCATGGGCAGGGTAGTTCACTGGTCCCAGTTGCCAGGGCTGTATGAACAGTTACAGCTTTAGTGGTCACCCTTATGCAGGCTTTGGTGCTCTGGAGTGTTTGATTTGAACACTGCATTGTCCACACCAGGTTGTTTCTGGCAGCCTTTTTAGTTGCTCCTTTGTTCACTGCTAGTTATTTCTGAACTTGGAGGGTGTCTGTGCTCCCATTAACTAGGCCTTTTAGCTTGCTCTGTCACCCAGTCTGTGAGCTGCAGCTCCTCTGTTGCTTTGCATCTCCTATCATATCAGCCCTAAATGTTTGATTTTTGCAATAGACAGTCATGTGCACAGCCTGTATGGAGCCCCTGCCACAAAAGGGGGACTTTCTGAAAAGAGGCTTTCCTTTTCTTACCAACATTAAATTCTGGCCTCATAAAAAAATCTTTTGGATAAAGTTTAGCCAACAAAGCTTACAAGCTATGACTGTGGGCTGCTTAGTTTGGAGAATGTTGAATACTGACTTTGATTCCTCGTGCTTTCTCTGATAAATACCTTAATTTCTCTGGCATTGTAAGTTAGTTCTCTTTAACAGGAACACTTCAAAATAGTATGAGAAATAGACACAAGGGCTGTGTAGGTGTGATATGTTGGCTGGTGCTAGTCACCTTTTCATTCCTGATGGATGGTAGCTAACAAATTACTCACAGAGTCCTGAAAGGAAGGGCTGATTATCGCCTTCAGATTTCACCCTGCTTGCTTACCTGAGCTTTTGTGACTGGTCCTCCCTGAAGTTCCTCAGTCTTCCTGAGGAAATCCAGCAGTCAGATCTAATGCATGTGTAACCACGATATACTGTTGTTCAGAAAGAGTGTAATGTTGAAACAATACTCTGGTATGACACTTGCTAGTAATGTTCACTGAGAACTTTAGCTTGATGCAGAAATATCTGTCCTTTTTATTTGCCCAACTCTTTCTAGGAAGATCTCAGCTTTCATCAGCATACATGCAAAAAATGAAAAATCTGGATGCAGCATTCATGGAAAAGATTTTTTTAAGAGAATAGTGTAATGAAACAATAAACCAGAGATAACTGTAGCATTATAAGGCTGAGAATGATCTCCTGTTAAAATTATGTTTCTTTCTTTGGAACCCGTGGCTGACTATTATTTTCACTTTTTTTTTCCATGACCGAGGCACTTAAACTTAGCAATTTGTTTAGAATGTTTAGAATATTGATCTCATATACATGCTTAAATTTGTGTCCTGTATTGAAGTAAATGTAAACATAAGAACGGATTTTTCAGGATGCTGATAGTTTGTAGACCTTTAATATTTTAACAAATAATGCACGCTTCTTTGCAAATGCTGATAGTGACTTCTGTTATATACTTTTCTTTAACTCTGTCTTATAACTTTTACTTGAAACACAGGAACACTACATCTTGTGTAGGGAAATGGGAAACCAGGCTAACCTCCTCCTTATGTTGGAATTCAATACACTATTTCTCCTAATTAGCTGCCTTTGAGTCTGACAAAGAGTCTTAAACAAACAAACAAACAGAAAGCGGATGTGTCTGCGTGTAACTTTGTGTGCTGATGTGAATGAGCAGTGAACACCCGTACAGTCTTTTCTGTTCAGCATCTAGCTGCAGTACTTGACAATAAAATAACGGAACCGTATTTGTGTATCTGCTCGGAGCTGTTGAAGCATTTCACAGCTGTTCCTTCCCCCCTTGCAACCTCTTCTTGTAGTGACAGTAGAAGTTACTGTTCCCATCAGAAAGTCTGTAACAAATTACTAACTCTTACCATGTTTTACTACAAAATCAGAAGATTTAGCTTGACTATTACATACCAATTCATGTGATGAGATGGAGAGATTATGATACACTGAGATTAGCTGAGCTAATATCTGTCTCTCCTTAGAAGGGCAAAGAAGGGCCTGCTAACTGCAGCCTTTACATGTGCATTTAAGCTACATCTTCTGCTGTAGGTGTGTTCATCTAAGCAAGCAGTGTTGGTTCAGGGAATTAAACTGACATAAGAGATACCCCTTACCAAAAAGATGCATAACTGCTTTGACTTTACTGCAGGTTTGGATGAATAGTGGTGTTGATGACATGCAGTGTTTGCATTTTTTCAGTGGCAGAGTGCTACTGTATTGTGAAATTTGATTTTGGATTATTACACAGTGAGAGCTAGGAATACAAATCACAAAGATGACCAATACAAGACAACGTTAGAGCTGTAAGTGTATATGAAAAGCTTAAAGTAACTAAATCTTGTCTTTCTTGATATTTGAATATACAGCCTGTAGATACAGTAATCCTTCTTTTGTTTTTATAATTTACCAGATTTTTCTGTTTGTTAAGAAAGAAGCAGCATAGAAAACAAATTGTCTGTCATTGTGGGGATTGCTTGTACAATAGAAATTGTTGGGTTCACTATGTACATCTTTGCCATAAGAGTTAATAGAGTATAATGAGAGTACCTATTGGTTTGCTATGCTCTGGGCATCACAAAGGATAGTGTCTCTGGCAGAAGCCCAAAAATTAGCTTTTCTTGGAATTTTCTAGACAATGCTTCCAGCCCTTTTATTTAAATTTTTAAAAAATTATTTATTTATTTATTTTATTTTGTAATGTTGCAACTCTTTATTAATCTTTTTGATTGTTCTTTTGGCCTCTTAGGAAATAATTTCTATGAATACAGGACGTATTGCTTGGCTGGCCCAATACAACTGAAGACTTTTTATAATTTCCAGTTGAGCAGAAGTTGGTGGGAAGAAAAGAGGGGCGGTTAAGAATATACAGAGCACTCTTAATCACCCAGTGTGGATGTCCAAAGAACCAGAAGTCTTCTGTTACAGATGGAAAAAGTATTATAAGGACCTCAGGTGCATTTTGATGTTGGTGGAGGATGTCAAATAAACTGGTCAACAGTAGACTGTCTCCATGTCTTGGAAAGGTGCTGTGAGGTAGATTTTCTTATGCTGATCATAGATTTCCCTGTCTGTTTCACCAAAGATAAAGGAGCCTCTTTCTTTCTGCTGCCTGTCCTTCTTTTAGTACTGTGTATTTATCATTTGTAGTCCTTCCTCCCAGTAATGTTCTTACTCCCTGAGAAGTCCTAGTCTTAGCTTGTTGAGCTTTTCATTTGCGGGCAAAAAACATCTCTCAGCAGGTGCTGAATATGAAATTATTCAATTCAGTGGTTAAAATCTGGCAAACTGTAAGGTAGGAGGGTTGGATTTCAGCTATCTGTAGGTGGCACTGCCAGGCTTATGAAATTAGCCCATTATGGTTTGACTTTGGAGAAGGCCATAGACTTGTTCATCTTGAACTCAGCTATAGAAATGCATAACTGTGGTGAAGTATTTGGAACTGCTGAAAACTAAGTTGTGTAGATGCTATGAAAGGCTGAGATAGACTAGAAAAATGCTTGAACACATAATATTAATAAAATTTAAAAAGAGGTAGAAGTTCTTTGTAAGTATTTTGTATTCGTTAAACAGAAGGAAGTATGTTTTAATTTTTAATAATTTTTAATAATTAAAAAAAATTATTCCAGTTACTTGGAACATATTAAAATGAGTAGTTGTCTGCAAGCAAGAATCTTCACTACCCATTGTCTGATAGGACTAGAAGTAAAATTCTTCTTATTAAAAATAACTCTTGTATATTCCTTGGGACAGTTCTGTAAAAAAGGGAAATCCTGAGCATTGAAGGTTTACTATTTTTATGGTGCTATTTTGGTAATTGTCCTTGTTTTCCTATTCATGATGAGTGTTAAATGAATGACCTGACAATTTTAGGGCTGTTAAGTTATTTAATGCCACCATCATATTTTAACTGGTGGCACTTTAATGATAAGTACTTAGCATAGGGCTTGCTGAACTGAGAGGATGGCAAACTTTAAGCAGGAGGCTAGAACCTTAGCTTCAGTTTAGTTTACAGATTGCAACCAACACAATACTGAACAGGTATAGGAAAAAACCCCACCAAAGTGTAGGAAAACAGCTAATTATAGTAATTGCAGCTGGTTTCAAAGTACTTCTAACAGTTTGTGCATAATGCTTACTTGAAAGCATCAAATGGGCGCTAGTTGTGAAATAGAACACCTGTTTGTTGTTGAGCATGTGTTTATGCAGATGATTTTTGTTGTCAAAGCACCTTGATGTAGAGTAGTCCTGTTTACATTTACATTCTCCCCAAAGGATTAACAGTGTTCTCTCAATAAATTTACAGTCTATTCTCCTCTCAAAGGCTGCTGTTTGGAGGGTGGTGTGAACAAGGCAACAAGTGCTTGCTAATCACTTGAATATACATAATTAGCGACAGTCTGGTGCACTGGAGTCTTTGTACAGCCACAGCAATACTGATTGGCAGCAGCAGATAACAATAGTCGTGGCAAGGTGGTATTTGTTGAATATTTGAAGGTGTTTTTCTTTTATATTTGCAGTAGGCATTTTGAGTTAATTACACCATTATTCTGGAACACACTTACGATGTTATTTTAATGTCAGAGTTAAAGATCAGTCATGTGGCCTGTTGTACACAAAGGAATAAGACCTTTAGTAAATTCTTTACTTCATTTGAGACTAAGATGGATTCTTTTTTTCTTCCTTCATAATTCTATGAGACTAAGATGGATTCAATTTTTTTTTCTTCTAAGTTTTGTATAACCCAACGTCAAACTGGAAAGTATGACTAAAAATTTGGGAGGTTAATGTATGTGATGATACTCTTATATTCAGCAGTGATTAGTTTTATAACTGGTTCTCTGACAGGTTCAGTACTTTGGAAAATCATTGATGATAAATTTTATGGGTGACATAGACAGTAATTAATAAATAACATTGGGAAAATTATTTGGATTGCTTTTCATGTTTGTTATGTTCAAACAAAATGTGTTTTAATATGGCTAAATGCTTAACATCAATTTAACTAAAGGGAGAATACTACAACAAGTAGACTATGAGCATCTAGAAAATCAGATGAGTCACTGTGTATTTGGCAAGGTTAATTTGTATGAAAGTCATCAAAGTTCCTCTTATTGACAAGGTAGCAGTCTTTGTGTATAAGTTAGAGGCTTTGAATATTGTATCTTGGATTTAGTCAGGCTTCTGATATTCTGTGAATTACATTTTCTTAAGGAAAAAAGGATTCATGCATTAGATGAAACAACTGTGAGGTTTGTCTCTAAGAGCAAAACTGTTAGAAGACTGTGCTGAATAATTATTAAAGGTTCCATATCAAAATAGAAGTAAATATGGAGCAGAATTTGTTAGGCTCTTTCTTGACTTCTGCCTAAGCAGTACTTTCATTGACGTGGTGAGTAATGGCAAAGAAAATGGTTCATAATTTTTTGAGGTGTCTCCAAAATGAAAGGGACTGCAGGTGTGCTGGAGGATGGGGTTAGAATTCTGAATGGTATTGCTAATGTGGAGACGTGGTTTGCGTGAGGAGCTGGAAGCTGTTCAGGGGGATCAAGTTTGACATGCACTCTAGAATGATCTTCTTTAGAAAGAAGTTAATGGAGAATGAGTGGCTAGGTAAGAAGCTCTTCAGAAAAATAAGTCCATTAAGTACTATGGATGACAAACTGGGCATTAATTGTATCTTGCTGTTGTGAAGAAGGCAAACACATGAGTGCATGATCAGGGATAGAACCTGCAGGATGCATCTTGCTGCTCCATTGGGCACTTCAGGTCTTAGTTGTACAAATGCATCCATTTCTGGGTGCTGCAGTTCAAGATTATAAAGACTATTATACAGAGATCAGCAGTGAGAGAGATCAGTGAATTAGGGACCTATGAGTATAGGCTGAATGAATTCCAATTACTGAGGTTAAATAAGAAAAGAGAAGTGATAATATGATGTGTTCTTCATGTGCACACTGAGAAAAGAAATTGTGGTTTTAAATTGTTGCAATGCAGTTTGAATTACAAACCAGGAAATCTTTTTTGAAGTAAGCACATCATGAGAAATAGCCAAGTGAGTCGTACCAATGGCCCATCCAGCTCAGCATTCTGTCTGCTGTGGTGGCAGAGGGGGATGTGCTGTTTAGAGAGAGCTTGCAAGTTTGGCCCATTTCTTGCTTCTCATTCCCCTTGCACTTTCCTAATGTTCAGAATTGTTGCATTAGTAATGTTAGATGGCATATCTGTGGATGTGTTTCACCAGGGGCCCTAACTATTGCAATGTGATGTTTGGTGAACAGCAGCTCTGCACTTACCTTCTGCCTTCATGATTTTGTGAACTTCAACCTTTTCCTCTCCAAACTAAAGAGCTCCTGTCTTTTCACCCTGTCTTTGAAAAAGTGGCTGTTCCAACCCCTGGATCACTTTGGTTTCCTTTCTCTGTGATTTCTCATAATTCCGCTACATTCATCTTGAGACTTGGAGACAAGACTGTAATGAAGGTGTGGGCACTGTTTGCTGGATCAGGAAATGACATCCTTTCTCTTGTTCTCAGTATCCTTTCTGACATGCCCAATGTTCCATCAGGTTTTTTTTGGCTGTTGCTTACATGCACTTACTATGTCATGGAGCTGTCAGCGATGAATCCAGGACTCAAGTAAAATATAATTTATGATTCTAAAGTAAACATTGTTAGGCATAGTTTGTATTATTTTTTCCTAGATACATTACCTCACATTTATGTACCCAATGTTCAGTTATAATCTTTGCCCACTCAGTTTTGTGAGATTAGATCCTTCTGTTCTCCTATGCCATAGATGTGGCTATTGACTATTGGCTGCAGTGTAGTATCATCTGTAAGCTGTCTCAGATCACACCTCTGTCCAGGTCATTGAGGAAGATATCATACGAAAATCATGCCAACCTTGGTTGCTGGGGGGACCTCCTGATTCTTTCTTATGCTGACATATTTTATCCCAATTTAGGATAAAATGACATATCTTCCCAATTTAGGTAGCTTTTCATGCTTCTCACTGATGTTTTCCCCACAGTCATCTTTCAACTTTTCCATTATGACATTCAAGTGAACCTTGGCAGGTGGGAAGGGGAGAAAGCTGGAAGGGAGAATTACTTTATTTTCTTTCTTAGTTATGGCAGCCATTTTTTCTGGCCTCAGTATTGTCATTAATATTCTGCTTCTTTGTAATGTCTTTTGAGCTAGTTCTTTCCCTTTTTAATAACTACTTTTCTTATTTTTGCCTATGTTTTTCTGTTAATGGCGAATACTTACATATCAGATTTATTTGGGCAGCTTTCTCCCACCCCAGTGCTAACCCCACTCATGAATCTGGGAGAGGGAGAATCTTGTACTTGAAAATAAATATTATTTTAAAATCAATAATAGCTACAAGTAATAATAAAGCAGTTTGTATCCTGTTTGCAGATTCAGGGAGATCTGTGGACTACTTTGGAAGAGTGTACAAAAGCTTACTGAGAAAAAACTAACCAAATTGTCCAGGGTGTAAGGCATAGAATTTTTTTTTTTTTTATATTTAGGACACTATATTTCTGCTGGAAAATGGTGGAGTTCCATGAACTGAAAAAAATGGAAATCTATTGTATGAAATAAAATATTTGAGTTCTTAAATGCTTGATAATTCTTGATAATTCTTGATAGTTCCTAGCCAAGTAATTCAGAAAATGGTTTCCTTGAAGCTTTTCAAGATGCATAGTAAGAACACTGAGAAGTAAATTAGCATATGGAATGTGAATTCATGGTTCCATTCCAGTTTCTCTTTTAATATTTAATATTTAAATGAATATTTACATGCCAGAGAGGAAGAAAATAGAGAAGAAAAATGATAGTGTTTTCAGCATTGGAGAGGATGCCTCTGAAACTTGAGATTCTGAGAGCCTGTGTGGTAATTGAGGAATATGGGATTGCCTTGCCATGAGAAAGAACCTCAGTGCAAAAATGTAAAGGAGCCCTTTAATGTAGCAGCTTAAAGAGCTCTGTGACTGAAGGTTGAATTCAGTTGGATCCAGAACCAGGATGAGGATGATTAAGAGAATGATTGAAAAATATTAAGAAGAATATTTTGATACCATCAAACCAGAGTGGATTTGGGTAGATAAGCATTTAAAAAAACAAATAGTTTTTTGCCAGTACCTGCATAATGGGAGAAAATTCTGTCACCTGTCTTTTTTGAAGAACTCATACTGAACTGATGAGATGTTCCTGCTCATCTTAAAATATATGATGCCATGAATAAAAATCATAAAATGTCCTATACAGATTTACACATGAGATACTCAGATTAGCACTGAAATGTAAATTTGGTGAGAATTTGTCCAAGACTTGCTCAGAGTGTTATTTAAATGAAACAGTAAAAATCCAGTTGCTCTTTGCTGAAGTCCCTCCTGACATGCTGTTTGAGAAACACTGCATCAATATTAAAAGATAAAATTATTCTAGTTTCTGGTGTGTTTCATGGTCTTTCTTAGCTGGGCTCTGCTTTTGCCACCAGTTTGGCACTTTCCTACAGAGTATCATGGAAAGTTGGAGCTCTCTTACTGAATGTGGAATGTCTGCATAGCTCAGTTGCTGTGGTTTTTTGTTTTCTCATTGTATTGTTAAACCCATTAGGTCCACATTTTTCTAAGTGAAGGTACTGATTCATGGTAATGAAGTAATTTCTTCATATTGTCTTGTCATATTAAGTAAATGGAGTTCTTTAAAGTCACTGTAAAGGCACTTTATTTAGTGTGCTTTGTGTTCTTGAGTTCAGAATCTTTGTGGTGGCACATGACAGATGTAGGGAGCTAAAGGTGTTGTGTAAGTCAGTTCATTGTTTTCCTTAAGTGAAAGCAGGAGTGTTACTATTTTTGCACTTTCACCTAAGGAGCAAAATTTCATGAAAGATGAGACTGGGCAAGAGGAGCATCCTTTTACAGTGAGAGAGGCAACAAGAAGCTGTTGGTGTCTGCCTGGGTGTTTGTACAATCAGCAGCAGGTACACATGCAGCCCTCCCACTTGTTACTCACCAGGTCCTTTAGGCAGATGTCCGTGCACTGTGTCATGGAGAGAGGGAAGTTTTGAAACCAGTATCTAAAGGATGATTTAATATTTATATCTAATCAGATCAAATGGTACACTGCTAATGAAGGGGGAGGTTCAGGTAGACCCTGCCTGGAACATAGAGCCCTTGATGCCTTGTGGTGAATGAAGATGATTTGCCAGCTGATGGGGTCAGTCTATCTGATCTTGCAGGAAGCTGTTCTATTTCTGCCTTGCTCCACACCCTCTTTTTTTTTTAACTGATTGGGCTAGTGAGCTGCTCAAGTGGCAAATCAGACAAGGAAGACCACTGGGGAGCAGGACTGGAAGGAGGAGGAGAATGAGGAGCAGTTTCTCCTCAGCTGGATCAACTGAGGTGTTGTCACAGGGAGGAGTAGAAGGCTTAGACAAGCTTCATTTGAGAAGCCCTTTCTTTGAGCTGGAGGTGCAAGCAGAACTCCCTTGTGTTTTTAAGCTCCATCACAGAAAGGGGTTTAAATTAAGGTAAAACCTTCCTGAGCCTCAGATATTGTCAGCATTTTGAATTTAAGGAATTCTAGAGGTGTGATTAAATCACTTTATTTTGCAGGTTTTAATGCTGGCAAATCAGATATATTTATCAAAGATGAGTTATTTATTGTAACAAATGAACAGATAGAAGATCTTAATCAGAATTAGTATAAAAGCTAAAAAATACCAGTCAACTATAGTGTAATGTAAATGATGTAGTGCACTATATTAAAGTAATTATGTTAAAGCAATTACATTAAAGCTAGTGAAAGAAACATTAGGTGGAGGTTTTGATGTACCTCACCACACTCCAGGCATGAGTACTTCTCTCTCTTTCTCTCAATACCTGGGAGATAACTGTAGAGAGGCATCCCAAACTCCACAGGAGAAACTCTAGACATTTCAAGAAAGGGATGTGGAAGAATCTGACTTGTATAAAAGCAGACTGGACTTTTATGGTGTAAAGAGGTTGACCTGCCAGTCATAGGCCTCCAGGTCAGTTTAGCAGCTTATCTGTCAAGTCTCACTTCAAAGGGACAGATGTGTGTTTGAAGCTGGTAAGCCAGGCCAGCCTTTTAGCATATTCAGCACCAAAAAATAACACTATGGTGCCACAGTAGCTCCCCATAGAGAGCTTGCATTGCTTTGTCTTCTGACCAGATTCCAGGCCAAGAAGATCAGCTTTTTCAGGGCAAAGCATTTTGCTACAGATTTAGGGAAAAATTTCACCTATAATACACTGAAGGGTTTTATTGGAGCTAGGGGAGTCTGAAAAACCATGTTTGTTTCAGAATCTTGTAGAGGGCTAGAGTTTTTCTGTAGCTACTGATCATTGATCCCTTGACACACGCCCTTCTTCTGCTGCTTACGAAAATGATAAGTACATTAGAGAACAGCCAGACCTCTGGGAAATGTTTCTCCCCTTAATCATGGATTGTCCGAAGAGAGGTTACTGTTTGTAAATGAATAATTATATCACTAACTTACAGTCATTCTCTATCAAATTGTTATCTGCTGTTACAAGACCAAGCTGTCAATGAAAACTCAATATTCTTAAATATTAAGACTAAATGTGCCTAATGTACCTAAACTAAATAGTTGAGATATAAAATTTAACTGCATTAAACTGTAGACATTCAGAAGAAAAGGTTTTGTTGAAACTGTTTCAGCTGTGCTGCTGATGCTTGGCATTCCTGTGTGCACACTCAGTAAGCAGAAACGTGGAAGTCTCTTAGAGGAGATGAAAAATTTGTGTCACTTCTCCTGATGTGGAACCTGTATTCCCTGGTGAACGTCAGCATGGAAAAATGCATCAGCATCATAACGGGCTCATCTGCAGCAGCACCCCCGGCAGACAAAGCAGCGTTTTACCTCTCGGGATTAACAAACATGTGGCAGCTTTGGTAGTGCTGTTTGGTAGTCAGGTGATAGACTGGCCATATGTCCTCATACCTCATTCTGGCATCAGATTTTTTTTTTTTTTCCCCTCTTTGAAATTTGAAATAAAAGCATAGCTTTATTTGGTTGTTGTTTGTTCCAGGTCTTATGTCACAGGCATGAAATTCTAAGAGATCTTTTAAGAAGTTCTGTACCCAAGTTTTTCCCACTCTAAGTATTGGAAAGGACATACAGAAGTTATTATAGAATGTAGATGACTTGCATCCTAAGAAGCTTAGGCATCTAGTTAGGCTCTAAATAGGAAGATGGATGTTTAAGAGTTCTTTGGGCACCTGCACAGCTCAAATCCCTTCCCATAGTACAGCTTGGTCCTTCTGACAGTGCCATGCTCCCAAATTGCATAGGAAAAAAAGAGAGAAGGACAAGGCTCTCTTCAGTCAATTAAAACTTTCATCCAGGTGTTTAAGAGTCCCCATCTCTGTCTCTGGGGTTTGGACCAGTGATGTGAGGATTTGACAAAGGAAAAATAATTGTTTAATAGTGTTTTGCAGTGAGGAGAAATGGAAGATATTACTGGCTTCAAAGTATCATGAAGTTAAAATATTGAATTTAAAAATAACTGCAAGCATGGAGAAGTTGTGTTTTCTGTCTTGTAGTACTTTATCACTGGCATTTCAGTACTCTGAGGAGATAATTTGTAGTTCATTTAAAGCAAATTAGAAAATATGAGTGTTACATCAGTGTAATGAAAACATCATTATTAAAGGCTGAAGGAAACACTAAGTATGGATTTTGCCTCACTCTTACATAGTTTTCTATATCCATTACAGATCAGGCCCTTCTATTTCAGCTATTTAGATTTTACCTAATTTGCTATTTTTAAAGAGAATTTCAGCCATGATACTTAAGGAATTCTCTAATCCATTAAAATAAAAGCAAAACACACAACTACCTTCAATAATGCTTTAATTAAAATGGACATTTCTGAACCTTCTACAGACAATACCTGCTCAGATGTGACAGCATTTGTGACATCACCAGTACAGACTTGCACAAGGATTTTCAAGTCAGTGTTGTAAGTTTCCATTTTGTTTTTGCTAATTAGAGAATTGTGCTGTTTATTTTCTAGAGGGAAAAAAGTCACTAAAAGCCTATCAAATTTGTTTACTTAATTCAATAGAAATGCAAATATATTTTTTTGAAAATTACAGTTCCTTATTGGTCCCTATTATTTTGGTGTCACAAATGTTAAATATTTGGTGCCAGTTAATTATTGTATGTATAATCAGAATTTCAGAAAAGCCAGATGTAGAAGAAGATTATCAGTGTTTTCTCATGTATGAAATTTCACTTCTGCATTGAATAAATTAATTGTAGAGTTTGCTGAGTAAGGTCGTCCTATAAGTTATTAGACTGTTTTGGAGGCTAAGTCCTTAAGCATTTTTCAGTAGTCAGATTAGGAATAAATTGTATGCTAACAGCAGAGAAAACACAAGATTGGTCTGTTAGTGAAAAAAAGAGTAACAAAGTTCATCCTGAGCTTGGTGAGATAAATTTATATGCCTTGTCCAGGTCAGTCAACTTTCATTTCCATCTTGTGGCTGGAATTTTGGGGGTAATATTTTATAGCTGTGTTTTAAAGGTTTTTAAAATTACTGAAAAGGATGCAAAAATTTTGTGCTAGTAAAATGGCAGAGTGAAAATTTTGTATTTTTGCTTCTCTGTCAAGCTTTCTTATAATTAAGAGGCTGGAAAGACTTGAAAAAAAAGACTTTTAAACACTTCATTTGCTTGAATATTTGTTGCAATTGTAATATATAATAAAATAGTGCAAAATAAATTAATGTAAAACGTATATTAGAACTGAGCTGTGTTATGGTTCTTATGGGGGAGTTTTGAGCTGTTTTATCAAATTTAAGGCAGTGAAAGCTTTTACAAATATGTAGAATTCTGAGGTTATAAATGAGTTGGGGATTTCTTTTTTTTTGCTTCTTTAATTTTAATCTGTAAATTTAAGAAACTACTGACCAAGTTGTTCTTATCTTTTTAGCACTGCTGTTAGGATAAGACATATTTCATAGCTAACTCAAAATTTCCATTTATATTGGGATCTCTAAATTGCTAAGATTTTGTAATATTATTACATTGTAATTACTATTTCACAAACACACGTAGAAGTATTGTATTTCTAGTGTTTCAAATTGTGCATTTTAAGTGATTTTTCACTGATTTGTCAGAGTACAGGGATTTGTATAGCTTTCACATTTTTAATTTATAACTTCTGTATATATGAGTAGAGTAAATGACAGAATATATTCCGACACGTATGTCAGGATGTAATTTGGTTGTATAGAATGTGCAATTGTATTAGGGAAGTTCTTGGTTTAGTAGTTTGTCAGAACCATCATGGCATCATTGCTTAGAGCTGCAGTTGATCTTAGAAACTTGAGTCACTTGAACCTGATTTTCTAGCTTGACTGGAAAACAAGAATTGCACTCACAACAAAACTCAAAGGCAGAGCAGCAGTCCGATTAATTGGTAGTTAATCTTGCCTAAGTTCATGCTGATGCCCCTTCTCCTTTGCATCTTTCTTGCCTCCAGCCAATTACTCCCATCTTTGCTCTGTGCTGATACTAGCTGTACAGTGAGTGACCTGAAATTGTTTTGATCTGATCAAAACCTTTTTTCTTGGGGTGTGCTTTTTTTACACCTGTCTCAGCCGTGTGGGTGCCAGTGCTGATGCAGTGGAGTGGGAC
Source organism: Urocynchramus pylzowi (assembly GCA_013397555.1). Taxonomy (NCBI): domain Eukaryota; kingdom Metazoa; phylum Chordata; class Aves; order Passeriformes; family Fringillidae; genus Urocynchramus; species Urocynchramus pylzowi. The sequence goes on from VZRH01003887.1 coordinate 379,423, forward strand.
GTGGGACACACTGCATGCTTCCTTGCAGCTGCTCCTCACCTTCCCAAGTGGACTGCCCTGCTATTACTATCATTACTGGATTTGAGGTGAACCAAAGAGGCCAAGGACTGGGACTTTCATTCACCATCAGTACTCCTGGCTAGTACCTGATTTGTGCTAGAACAAAAGATGCATAGCAATTAAAGGAAGAACATGCCTATGTTGAATGTTTACTCCGAATTCATGATTGTGAGAATTTTATTCTTTAAGAAAAAGTGCTCACACAAATTTGGAAATGTGTCACAGCATTCAAGGAGAGGCTGGCTTTTCCTAAAGGTTCTGGTAGGATTGGGTGCTGAATTGGTGGAAGAGTGGTGGCACTGCCATGGTGGAAACGGTTAGTTTTGTGGTGAATTTATAGCATTCAGCTAGGACTGTGGATACAGAATGTTTGAAATTCTTTTCCTGAACTCTTCTGAAAATGTGTTGCAGTTAAATGGCTGATACTCTGCCATTGGCCATTTGTGTTGTTAAACCCTTTTGTCGTAGTCCTTCCTTTGAAAATGAAGCCTAATCCAGTCTTTCTCTCCTCACTCTGCTTCTCTTGCTTCTCTCTAACTTGGGTTATTTCTCTGTGTGTGTGTTTTATCTCTGAAGCTCTTCTGTTGTCTTGTCATTTAAAAAAAAATGTAGTTCTCAAAACTAATTTATTCATTTACCTTGGACTAATATTTACAGTGTTTGTAAAATTCTGTAACTTTACAAATGCAAATATTTTCCTTTCTTCTCAGTGTTGCATACTTAAACAAGGGTTATATTAATTGTTCTTTAGTGGTTAATTTAAAACTAAACAGTGTGTGAGCATTTCAGGTTATTTCTGTAATTGTTTATTAATTCAAGTAATTCTTCACTGTATTTCATCTGGTGTTTCTCAGCTCACTGGCATAGAGTTGCCACTCTGAAATTCTTCACATTCTTAATAAATTCGAATAGTTTTACTGTCAGGTAGTGTATGCAGTGGTAACCCTAGATCATTGTATATATTGACTGAAAATGCTCCTAACAGAGAACTGTCAAACTTCATGGATTGAAAGTTGAACATAAGACTATATAATCCTATTTTAATCTCATTTTACCCAATTTACTTTCTCTGTTCTGTTCCACCACATATTTTCTTTTCTATTTTTTTCATTCTCACAATTAGTTTCTTTAAACTTATTAAAAGCTTTTGTTAAAAGATGAAATAAACTGTGTCAGTCTCCATCCATTTTATTTTCTTGACATTCTTAAAGATAGCCCATATGATGGGCATCATTTTTCTACTCTAAAGCAGTGTTGCCTTGTTTATCTTACATAAGTTTGTGTTATTTGTGTGATTAAAACTAGAATTTTAAACAGTTTTCTTTGATTGCCATCCAGCCAAGTGACTTGAAATTTTCAAGGTTTTTTTAAACTTTTTTTTTTACTTTTTTTTTTTCCCCTTGGGGCTGTGGGGTATAATTCTCCATTTAGAATCCTTCAGTTGAACTGTTATCAGTGAAGGGTAGCTGTTTTTTGCCTGTAGCTTTCACCTCACTTACAATTTCTTAGTAACTGTGAATGTATTCTGCCTAGTTCTGGGACTCTAGTACTTAACAGTCAGCTCCAATGCCTCCTTTTTTGATCTAGAGTGATTGAAAGTATTTTGCTGTTACCTGAAGTAGATTCTGCTGTTGTCTTCTGAGGTAAAAACCAATAGAAAGAAAACATTCTGGTTTTTTGCAAGTGTATTATGCTCAGCTGCAGACTTCATTTTGTCTGGTTAATTTTTCCCCAAATTTTCAACTCCTAATCTATTTGAGGTTTATTTCCCTTGCTTGGAAGTTTACTACCTCTTATTTTCTGAACGCAGCACTTTAAGATTGATTAATTTTACCATTTCACTACAGTGTTTCTTTATGTAAAGAAACCTACGTTTTCCCAGCTCCACTCAGCTGGTTCCTTATCTTGTGTGATTCCATTATGATTTGGTTGTAAGAATGGGGTGAAAAGCTGGAAGTATGTGCTAAGAAACAAGCAGATCCTAAGGGCTGCATGGTATATTTTCCAAATTTTGCAGGTCCTTATGAATTAAGCGTTTGGTTTATTAACAATAATATTTCAAAGGATGATCCAGGAAGAAAATGGGGGTGAAGGTGAGGGAGTGGATTTCAAGTCTTTGTCTCCCTCCCGTACCCTGTGTTGAAGTTCAGTTTCACCTTTAATTTACTGAGTGGTTCCTATCCATCCAAATATGATGGAACTCAAATATTTTGTGGTTACTCTTAAATGGTTCTTGACTTAATTCCTTTATGGAATCATGGATGAGAAGAAAAATACTTCCTGCTCATATGTTTTAGATCCAACAGTATCAAGGAGTATTAGTATCAATCAATTACGTCTCTGAACTTTATCATGTGTGTTATTTAGCCAGTTTGAGAGAAATAAAAAAAGTCCTTGAAGTGGACACTATTTAAATTCGGGGGCATGGGATTTTCCAATTAATTGGATTGCTATGGTAGGCCAGTATATTAAGCACAGGCAGTTTTGCTGCTAATTACACACAACTTCTCTGGAGTATCGGATATTCAGATCCATTTTATGAATATGGTAGGGAGAATAACAACTGTAAAACAAAGCACTGTGCATGTAAGTGACTGTTAGCGTGTATTTCAGAAGGGATAAATGCTCACCATATGGTACAATTACTGTGTCCAAGTTTTCAAATTAGCTTCTCTCATCCTCCTTATTACTGTCTTTAAAAAGAGAGGAAAAAAACCCAACATGATTTATCTACTCTGCAGCAGAACTCTTGACGCAAAACAGCAGCCCAGTTCTGTCCAGTTTTTTTTCCTAGCATAATAGAGGCTGTCGGACTTTTTTATACTAATTACTGTGTGAGCCTCAGATGAACCCCCTTCAATTCACAGGGCTTTGTTAAGGGAGGAGCTGTCAATGTGTCTGCCCGTTTGCAGCTGTGCTGTGGCTTTAGCTTGCTTAACATTATGCTGCTTTTTAGACTTGACAGAAGGGATTTTTTTTTTTTTTTTTTTT
>VZRH01003887.1:382505-460419 GCA_013397555.1 Urocynchramus pylzowi
TTTTTTTTTTTTTTTTTTTTTTTTTATTAAGGCAAAGCAGCCTTGTAGCGAAATGGTTTAAGCAGCTGCATTGTGGGGAAGCACAAAGAAGTTATTATTGTGTCTGTTTAGGGGGGTTGGATGGAGGGGGGAGATATTCGGCTGCTGTTGATGCCGATTGTTGACTTGCCATCTGCCAGATAGGGAGAAGAAAAAAATGACAGCTCCAGCAGGGTGTTCAAGAGGTTGTTTGGAGAGACGCATAAACATGTGCAGATGTCGAACTGAATAATGGCAAGAACTTGAGACGGTTTATGATGCTGCTGTTGTGTGTGCATATACAGAATGAATGTATGTGGAGATTTGGTTAGGAGGAGGGTACATATTAATTATCATTGTCCCCCACCGCCTCCTTTGCTGCTGTTAATTAGTTCAGGAGTTTAATATCTTCCCTCCCTCCGTTGTTTATTCCTAAAAAGAGCCTTTTCTTGCAATAGGGAAGAAAACTTTTGGTTTCTCCATGTGGTGAGCTGAAAAAAAACCAAAAACCCAAAGCAACAACTTAACAAATTTGGTGCTTGTGGACGTAGAACGAGTGATGTAGTTATTTCAGTTTCAGACATTTGGGGGACAGGTGCTTTGCAAGTTCTTACATAGCTTTGTCTGCTGCAAGACTGGTACATTGCATACCCCTACTTCTGCATCCTGAGCTTTTCTTATGCAGAAAGTGCCAATTGGTGATTGTCTTGTATTATAGAGTATGCTAGGGGTTAGAATGAGATTAACAACTAATTTTCTCTTACGCTTGATCTTATTTTCAGTTCTTTCTCTGAAGGCAAGGAGCTGGTCAGGCATAACTTATATTTTTCTGTTTGACAGTTGCACATAAAATAAATTTGGATTGCTCCATAGGAATATAGTTTTCTTTCTTTCACTAAAATCCTTTCTTATTTCTTGTTCAGTGATTATGGTGAGTTTCCAGGATACTGAGAAAGAAATGTGAGAAAGGATATAAGCATAGAGGGAAATTAAGTTAGCCCAGAAAGGCTAAATGAAAGCATTGTCATAGAGGTGATCTCTTACTTAGAAGATAAAAGTGGAAACTTTAAAATAATGCATTTTCTTCTCTAATATTACGTGACATTCAACATTCAGATATCTGCACTGAACTGAAAAATTGTAAGAGTGATTGAGGTGCATTGTGGATATGGATTGCAGACATGTCTTCGTGTTATCAGTGTGTATCAGGGTTTTTTGGTAATTTACAGCACGACTTAAATATTATTGGAATGAACCTTACCAGTGCTTCCCACCAAGCCCTTACCAAAAGTCAAGGAACTCCTTTTTATTGTGTCTTCCATCTTAAATCTAATAAGCATCTGTAGGTCCTTGATAACAATAACTACTGATGGGAGCATTTGATGTGCCCTTCTGTCATCACTGTGGCAGAGTGGGAGATGTCACTTTTGGATTATGTCAGTTTTAACTGAAAATTCAGGTGTGGCTGCCTCCTGCCCAAATACTGATTTCTGCATCTGAGCCTAGACAGAGGTCACCAGCACTGCAAATGGAGATTTGCTTTTTGCCTGTTAGTTGGGTTGTTGGTTCTTCTTCCCACAATTGTGGTGTTTTATGTGTTCATCACTGCTGGTGGGAAGCTCGGTTACTCTGGGCAGTGCTGCAAGGCTGCATATCATGAAGCACTTCATGCAACCAAAGAGATCTCCTGATGTGTGCAGCAGTAATGGGGTGTTCCAGCTCAAGCACTTCGAGGAATGCTTGGGTTTATCTCATACTGATTTTTGCAAATGATACAGGTTAAGCAACAAAGCAAAAAGGTTGACTTCAGTGATGTGCCTTGAGGAAGAAACGTAGGTGAATGGTGTTGGTGCTGGCTTTTTGGCACCTAGCAAAGTTTGAGGTGAGGAGCACACCTAGTGACAAGGAGAAAGTTCAGAGGAGCTATTTTAAAATTATTGCAATGTGCCAGTTTTAAAAGTGAGACAGTTTGCTTTGTGAAAACATTCTAGCAAGTGTACCAGTTTTAAGGGGTGAAAAGTCACATAATTTTTGACAACGCATGTGTTTGTTAAAGAAATTCAGTTGAATGATAATGCTATTGTCAAACTCACCATATTCTTTTGCAAACAATGGACAGTTTGAAATCTCTTGTGTAAATCAGTGTTAGCTGTTTTACAAAACACTGTAAGTAGATAATATGAAGAAGATGTTTAACTCAACTTGGCCACATGTAAAAAGTGTTTGTATTTTAATCATCTGACTTAATACATTTTTACCAAGTACATGAATTTAAATTGTTGCTGCTGTAACTGACTGTCTTATTCACTGTAATTTGTAGATTAATATTTGTATGCTTGTCCTACTATTAAAATATTTTCAAAACCTGAAAAAGATCCTTAGGTTTACTAGCACTTAATAAAAGCAGAAGAGAAGAAAGTAGTATTTTTTTTGTTATACAAAGTACCACTTGATGCTGATAGTGCTATATAAAAATATAAATATATATATTTAAAAGTGCTGAGAACATTAGCTACAAAAATAAGTGAAACAATATTTAGAATGCTTGCATTTACACAAATACAGCTTAACACTATTAAAATAAAAAAAACTGCTCTGAAAAGCATTTAAATTGTGCAGCATTTTTGGGCTTTTATCCTATATTGCCTTGTTCAAGAGACATACTTAGGAAATGTGAGCAGCATTCCTAAATGTTTCCAGAATACAGACCTTGGTTTTCCATTCCTGAATAGCAAGCATATTTAGAAAATATTGATCACCTTTGTTGCTCAGAGATGCTGATGCAATACAGGACTCTGTTGTTCCAGACAGCATGTGCTAATAGCAACTGCTATTTAATTTATTTATTGTTCTAATTCTTATCCTTCAAGAATGAAGGGGAAGTGAGAGTGATGTTGAAACTGGCAAGTTTTTCTTCCTGCTGGCTCACAATGGGCATGGTAAAGGTCAATTCTCAATTTGTCAGGATGTCAGCTCACTCAGTATTTCTGGTATGATTTTTTAAAAGGACAAAATTGCATGCATATGAAAATGAACATTTATTTTCCATGTGTTGCCAAAACATATTAATAATTTTGAGTGGATATTGTAGATGCCCAATTTCAAAACTGCATTTATGTGTGAATAATAGTATGTCTGTCTCTTTGTTATTGAATACTTTCCTCTGGATTTTTTTTCATGTTTTAGAGAAAAGATTATTAATGCAACAGGAAATCATTGAATAAATAGCAGGGGCTGAAGTGCTGCTGCATTTGTACAAGATAGGACAATGACTCACTCCACCAGTCATAATGAAAAAACCATGGTGGCTGGTGATTTGAACCCTGGAACCCTGGAATATGTTGGTACATTGCATTCACAACGTGGGAGGAAGAAAAGCCCACAGTAAGAGCAGGGAGAATCTTTCCCTGGACTGGGGAGATTGGTCCTCCCCATCACTTGAGCTGCAGAGGTGCACCTGAAACCGTGGAGAGCTGCTCCACGGCTTCTCCCTGCCTGCGACTGCACCTCTGCTTGGAAGGAATCTGCTTTGCTAGGAGGAGCCCTTCTCCTTGGTCAGTACTTAGTGCTGCTTCAGGAACAAAGAGTCTACTGTTTGCCAGCTCTTCAGTGCATCTGGGCTGGCATGGAGGACAGAGGGTTGTCCCTGCTTTCCTCCCCCCTTGCTCAGCTGAGGCACTTCTGGAGCTCACACCCGAGGCTGCTCGCTGCCTTCTGCAGAATATTAACATCTGTGGAGTTTCCTCTGGTTTCTGGCCACATACCTGTAAATAGCTGGGCATAAATTGAGCAGTCTTCTCTCTGAGCTGAATTATTGAGATGTTGTGGACAGCGAAAGGTACTTGAACTTTCTCACCTAAACTTTGCAAGTTTTAATTTGCAAGAAACTTAATGGAAGCCTAGCTGGGGTATAAGCTAATGGCCACATGTATCATGAAATGTTTCCTGTTTCTCAGCTGGGACTGGAAAAATTCATTTGTCTAATTCAAGTGCAGATGTGCTCAAAATGTCATTCAGCATTACTGGGAACTGTGGGAAAACAGTTAGTATAAATAAATAATCACCATCTCACAGGGTAAGAGAGAATCAGAAAGTGGTAGTTTCAAATTCTGCTTTTCTTTGAACTGCCAGCAAATACTTATGAGAGGGCATCTAATAAAAATACCTTTTAAAACACTAAGGCACGTTAAACAAAATCATAGTTTCATTTAAATTTTTACTATACAATAAGATTTTGTAAAATACTTTGCTTAATATATTATTGCATACTTACACTAGACTGAAGGACATAAATTAGGAGGATAGGTATATTTTTTAGTTATCTTAAACATTCATTTTTTACAAAAGCTTTGAACTGTGCTGTGAATTTCTTATAATGAAATTAAAAATAAGTAAATATTCCAACAGAAGTGCTTTGCATTTACTTAGTATCTACTGACTTAATCAAATAGTCTGCTGGTGCTTCCAATCGTGTGTTAGGTAACACTGCCCTCAGAGGGCCAAGGTAAGGAAATTCAATCTCAAAACCACTGGCATTATTTCTGATAATTTTATTTGATCTGACATTAATTACAATTGTTTCTTAAAAAAAAATTGCATGTCATTGTGTGATTTACTTTTATATAATGTTGCTTAATACTCTTAGATAAATTCAGTTTTTTCCCCCTATATTTATTAAATGTTATTGTAGGGCATTTGATCTAACAAAAAAAGTGCCTTAAGAAAAAAAAAGGGGAGAAAATGTTTGTGTATTATTTCTATTAAATCCATTTGAGTAAATTAATGAAACAGATAAGAGGCAGAATTTTGGTGTGTTCTCTTTTTGGAGGGTTTTTTCCCCTCATTTTTTTTTTCCCCCCTTAAATCTCACTTATGTCTGTGTGGCAGCTGTTGCTTCTTTTAAGGAAGCAAGTTTTTGAACTCAGGTTTCTGTTGCTTATCAGCACTGTATATTAAAGACATTTCCTTCACACCTCTGAAACCATTTACATATTGAAAAATGTAGATGTTTTGCCAAAGTGTTTTTTTAAAAATACATTTTAAAGTAATAAGATTATTTTAAAATTACTGATTAATTTTTCAATAATTGCTAAATTTCCATATGCTTAAGGATTACAAATGGTGAGACTAAAAACAGCAACTGCTGAATCTGAGGTGAAATACGTGTTTGAAGAGAGAGTTTGAGTTGTGAGGTAAAATTAAAAAAAAATTGCAAACTTTTGGGTGGTACATTTGTCTAACACAGATTTTTTTTTACTAATACGATTTCTTAGAAAGCTCTCCTTTCTGAAGCTTCTCAACAACAGGAAAACTACCAGGATTGCATCACTGGAATAAATATATTTTCTGAAATGTCCTGAAGGCAGGTTTCTTGTTACTGGCTGTCAAAGGCAAAAAAAGAAAAATCATTAAGGCTGCAGTACAGAGGCAAATAAAGAGGCAGCCACGAGGGTCATGTTCTAAACAAACCTTCATTAAGCACTCTTTGTTACTGTTGTTTGCCAGTGTATTATTAAATACAACATTAATTAAAGAGTTTCATGTTACGAGGGTGCTTTTTGCATGAAGATCAGATTGAATTTTCATGTGCTTCATGAATATACTACTGTTTTACTTAATCTTTTGGGTGTATTCCCTCAGTAGTTATTAAAAAAGCAGACCCCAACAACATAAAATTTGTATTTTGTGTGTATGTATTTATTGTCTGTATGTATCAGCAAGATGCATATTCTAGTGCCACTTCCCTCAAGTAGCTTAAAAGACTTTGCCTAGAATTAAAATGATGTAGGAATTACTTGGCTTTCTTTGCTGCAGTAGTTGCAATTAGAGACCTCTTCTTACTGTCTAATAAACAGATCCTAAAAGAATGTGGTTTTCAACTTAGAAGGGTGTAAATTTAGGCAAAACAATAATTTAACTTACATTAACTCAGCAGGAAGCAGGGTACAAACTGATTATTGCTCTATGGCAGATCCACTGCTTTTTTAAATACTGCAGCTCCATTTTATTAAATTGTCAGGATATCTTGTGTTTTGGTTAGCCTGCCTGAACTTCCCTCTCATAGAATTACTCTTCATTTGATTTAAGAAATTTCACATGAGAATTTCCTCTAGTTTACTTGTGTTGAGGTATTTAATAAACATACATTGCAAATATCTTTAAAGTGATTTAATATTGATAATACTGGGAAATACCCTTTTTTAATGCAGGGCTGCTAAGTTAGAAGACATGTGGAAGTATTTTTTCTTTTCAAATACTCTGGTTTGCTTTAGCATTTTTTGTATGGTGAATTTCTTTCAAGGGATATCAGTAAGCATGTCTATTAAGGAGTATGGACTAAAATGTTTTTCTATCTTTAGGCAGGTTATGTAAAAGGAATGCAGTTATAAGAAAGCACCTAGAGTGCATCTTGAGAGCCCTTAAACCACTTGAGCAGCTAAGTGAACTGGTCACTGATACCACTGGTTAGTCTTCAGAAGTGTTCACCCATTTGCTAATTAAATTACAAAATAAATATAGGGCAGATGATAAATAATTCACATATAGGCCTTGGAGAGGAATTAGAATATTGGTATTTTCATAACAAAACCAGGGTTTGTGTGTGTGCTTGTTCGTATAGATGTTTTGAAAAAGTAGTCTGAGCATGACTCATGTTGGGAAACCACTTGGGAGAAACATTCTTCAAAGAAATATGTCTGTGAAAGAAATATATGGATCCTTATGAAGCCATAGTGGTTTACAATTGCTTTGAAATTGCTTTTTCTGTGTCTTGCTCTAGTTTGTAGAGTGAAGACAGAGATACAGCTATGCTCATAGGTAGACTGGTACATACCTGTCCTATGATTAGCTTTTATCCAGGGTTGCTAACTCTCTTCAGAGGAACTTGAAAGTGCTGTTCTACTCTTCTAATGGTTCTTCTCCAGGCATAGCAACAGCTGCATAACTCAGTAGGTGATTCAAAATGTGTCCAGTATTCTGATTAAGAGAATCTGTATTTGACTGCCACTGAGTACTCAACCTAAAGTGTTGTCCTAAGAGGTGAAGAGGGAGTAAGCATCAGAGAAGTGTGTGCTGGGCCTGTGAGGCCACCTGTTAGAAGGGTCTCCTTTTCCAACAGGTTTCATTCTGGAGAGTGTATGTAAGCAAACAAAGGCTGCCATTCTTTCCTGAGTGACTATGAAGTGTACTTACCCTATCAGCCCTGATCCGTAGAGCAGAATCTGCTTATCTCCCTCTCCAGTTTATTCCTTGCTGAAAGGAGGACTGTCTTTGAAACCTGAGCCCTTGGATGGCTGACCTGCTTTAGGCATGTTGATATTGTCTCCATGCTGCTCTTGAATTCTTCAGCAGGTTTAGGTGCCTGCCTTCTAGGAAAGACTAAGGTCTGGATAGATTGCAAACCCAGTAACAGGCACTTTCTCGCACTTACTCTTAAAATGAAATGAGATATAATTTATTAGAAAAATACAAAAGATTGTCTTTCCCATCTCTTTTAAGAAAACCACTAGGGTGTTAATATTTTTAAAACTTATATTGGATGATCTGATACATAAGTGTTTGTTTTGGCTTCAACTTTTGAGTCCATGCAGATTTCAGAAAATTTGTTGCAGGGCATATTTTAAATATTTTAAAAATATGACTCATATCTTAGGCCTATGGTTATTTCATGTTCAAGTATTCAGCAAAATTAATTTATTGCTTTTCATGTAATTCTGATACAATTTTTCACTTTTGTTGATATTAAAGTTACACATTTGTTTTCCCACACTGCATTTGTGTTTCTTCTTCAGTTTACAAAGTATCTTGTACCTGTTTGTTTTGGTTTGGTTTCTATTGCATTCTTTCATGTTAACTGGGATTTCCTGCTGTGAAATGAGCTCAGACTGGAGGTATCAGTAGGGACATTCCCAGCCAAACTAGAACCTGAGGCCTGAGATAAAGTTCTGCATCAATACGAGTGTAACTAGTGCCATATCTGCTCTATTCATTTAGTGGGCAAGTTAAGTCACACTCGGACTTTTTCAATTCTTTCCACCTATGTGAAAATGTCTGTATTGCAAAGTCAAGCAAGTACCCTGCTATAGAGAAGCAGATCTGTCATGGGTTGATGCTGGTGCACCCATGAAGATATATTTTCCCAAATGGCTGCTGTGAGATGTGACCAGAAACAGAGCAAAGCAGTCTCCAGCTTAGGAATAAAGAAAGTAAACTTTATTAACCTACAATATAATAAAAAAAACCACACACAAAATTCAGAATGGACACCTTCCAAAACACTCCTCCTCCCCCCACCCAATTCCACCACAACACAATGAGACAAAACCTTAAATTCACAATCCAGTTACCATCCCTCAAATAATCAGTTCTCAGTCCATTACCACCCCTCAGACAATCAACTTCCAGTTCATCAAGGAGAGAGGAGTTTGCACCATAGTTTTCCCCAGGAAACACAGTTGGAACCCCTTATGTTTCCATTCAATCTTCCTTCCATGTCCAGTGCTCTCACCACTGTTCATGGACCAAAACTGCTTTTAGCATTCCTTTTAAGGATGCTTTGCCCAGTTCCAAAAAGAGCAACAGTCTTTCACCTTCAGGACACTAGTCCCCCCATATTCACTCCCCTGGGGCACGGGGATCTCAAGAACAGAGATCTCCTTCTCCTCTGGAGGCAGAGGGCTCCACCACACCCTCCTCCTCTGTCTTTGTTCACTCCACTCCTTCACATAACATCACTACACCACTGCACTCTCTTGGCTCCCAGCCATTGCCTCCCCCTAGATGCAGTGTCTGAGTTACATGAAGAAATTGGTTCAGTCCAATGGCTATGCAAGAAAAAGTCCAGCCAAAGGCCACTCCATCATCTCCTCCCACCTAGGATTCTTCCCATCTTCTTCTGACATTTTTCACTTGCTCAAACTTTCACCACACTTGCCCATTTCCTTCTATTTCATATCTGTCTCTCTTCTCATTCAAATCAAGGAGGATCAGCGTTTGCGAAGTTTCCATTGTCCAGGAACAAAAAGGGTTGAAATCTCAGCCTCTGTCTGTCCAGGACTCCCACAGCTGGGCACTTTCTTGGCCCTCCCCTTCTCCTTCTCAGCCATGGTGCAGCACATGATATCAAATTTCAAGGTGGCACAGACTCTCTCTCTCTCTCTCCTGGGTGGGGTGTCTGCCCGAAGCATCTCCTCCACCCTTCTGTCCTGCAGGGGCTCTGGCCTCCCTCACCCCAGGCCACAGGGCTTCCTCCTTCCCCACCCAGCCATGGGCTGGGCAGGGGAGGCTTCAGGCCTCTTCACCCCTCTGGAACAGAGAGAGAGAGTTCCCTGGGGAGTGCTCTGCTTTTAACCTCCTGTGTTCTCAGAGGCGTATCCAGGTCTTCAGTGGCCACACCAGGTGCCAATATTCAAATCTGGCCACTGATTGGTTTGACTACAACTTCCCAAAAAACTCACTTCCTTGTCAAACCACTATAAGGACTGAATAGGAAGAGTTTTGCTACATAAGCCAGCCTGAATAGTCCAGTGTTAATTATTCTTTTCTCTTCTCCATCCTGTATTCCATACTCGCCTTCTCTGCTTAAGTACATGAAAATTGGACATGTTAGTGGAGTAGTTGGATTTGTTAAGGCATGGGTATTGTCAAAATCCCTGCAAGCTGTGCTCAAGTTCATCAAGGCCATATCAGCAATTCCCATGTTGAACTTCCGTGACAATTAGTTGATTGCTGTGATGGAAAGGTGAAGGTGCAATTAATGAATTTTTAGATTACCCTTTAATGTAGTAGCCTCCATGTTAGACAGATATAAACTTCTTCCTGACTTTGGAATGGCCTAAAAGCTGTGTAGCTACAGTTAACAAGGTGCTGAGGTGGTGAAGGGCACTGCCAGGCTGGGGCTTAGCCCAGGAGCAGTGCAGCCCCCGGGGTGGTTCGTTCTGAGCATCTCACAAGTGAGAAGTCCTAGGTTCCTTGTTGGAAATTCTGCATTGTTAATACACTTTTTTTCTGAAAATGTTCACATGTATAATGATGAAAGTGACTTTAAATAAAGCTTTAGTAATAGTCTTTATTTATTCTGCAGAATATATAGAAATCAATGATGAGGGAAGTTGGGCAAATCTAAACTAACCTGTACTGAACTGAGTAATTGCACTGTAAAAATGAAATTGTTGCTGAATCCTGGTGTGACATTGTAAAGTATAATAGCATTAAGGAAATTTTTCACCCTTGAGAGCAAATAAGTGGCATTAATTAAGGGATTGTGTGTTCTGTATGTTTCTGATCCTAAATTCCTCATAGATTCAGAATGCAGAATCTTTTGCTCAGGCTGGGGTAGGGGAAATGTGTCATGGTAGGTTTATTGGTGGTCTTACCTCTTAGAAGGTAGTTGGCTTCTACTTTTTATTGTTTATTCCTTTTGCTTTCAGTTATATTTTTAAAGTCTATTTTGTGTAGGTTTTTACATTACTCTCAATTTCCTTGTATTTGCTTAGTGTATGTTTTGAGAAAATTAATGGCTTTTGGTTTGGCTCAGCAGGGTAAGTGTTCTACCTTGTAGCAGTTTAGATTTCATTTGGTTATCAAAAGTCAAGCTGTAGAGTTTGGTTTTTTCCCCTGAAAAAAAAATTTAATTATTTATGGTGTAAACATGCAGGATATTTGAAAAGTATAGTGTGATAAAATTCAGAATTATACAACGTTAGTATATCATATTTGTGGCTTCTTATTCCAGAGGCATTGTTGTACACTCCAGGCTTACCATTGCAATGCAATTTTCCCTTCTTTTGGACAGAGTTAAGGTTTTCTCTGTAAATTGAAAACATCTGAAAAGATTTTGGTATAATTAATATTTGATGCTGATAATATGATATGTTTTTTAATATTCAAGTTTGGGGTTTTTTCTACAGTGTTAATGAACTTTTTTTTTTCTTCTCCTTTAGGAGAATATATAAAAAACTGGCGGCCAAGATACTTCCTGCTAAAGACAGATGGCTCTTTCATAGGCTATAAGGAGAAGCCCCAGGATGTGGATCTGCCATATCCACTCAACAACTTTTCAGTGGCAAGTATGTATTTCCAGTATTTATTATTCTCTCAGCATATTGACAGATTATCAGCTACATATTGCTTCGTGTATAATTCAGAATTTATTGGTAACACTGCAAGTTTAATGCCATGTGCCATAATAATGTACCACTAATCTTACATCCAGCTCTACAAGATGTATTTACAGCAGCATGGAAGACCCATGTGTTAGTTTTTGAATGTTTTTTAGATGTCTAAGTTCTCATTTTTTGTGTGTGTGTCTGAAGTGTCTCTAAATAACAATGACATTTGGCAAGTGATTGCTGTAAGAAGAAAATTCCTGGAAAGTTTACCTTTATTTATATCACTGACCTCATCTCTGTTTTTCATTAGTATCTCTCAATTCACTTGAAAACTCAAATTAATTAGAAAATTATCTAGACTTTCAAATGACACAAAATCATGCTAAGTTATTTTTCTCTTGGATAATCAGGTAATCAGCTCTCCAGCCTGGTTAATGAGTAATTTCAAGCAATCAGACAATTTGCATATATTAACAAAGCCACAAAGTGTGTATCTGTTGGATAAAGTGAAGATTGCATGTTTTCCAAGAATGTTTCTAAAAGACAAATTTGTGGGGTTTTTGATCTGTCAGAGTGAGATTGGTGAGTGTTTCTGAACAGAAGTGAAAGTATTTGAGGAGAAAATTAAAGGGGCAAAAAAAAAATCTCTCTGAGTTGCGAATATCACAGCTAGAAACTTTCAGAGGAACAGTAGAGAACTTACCCAATTTCTTTCAAAATTGTATTAAGTGTACTGCAATACAAAAAGTGGCAGTGTTTAGTTTTATGGAGGGATACAGGAGCCACCACAGGAGTATTGGTATGTAGGGAAAGGGTTCCCTTCATCTTCACTGGTGAAGATGGAACAAATGCTACTGAGACTGAATTTTCCTATTTTCTTGATAAAATTGTACTTGAGACTGACTCAGCCTTTGTGTACACAAAGTAATTTGTGTATTTTATTTGGTAAGAAAATAATCTTGTGCTTCAAGCCCATGTCTCATCTCACAGCTAGAAGAGGAAAACTTTGCATATTCTGATTGCAATAGAAAATGATATTGATTGTGCAAACTGTCTATTAGTGTTAGAGGCTGGTTTTGCCTTGTTGATATTCAGCATAAAAACAGTGATATCTTTAAGTTGTTCGCATGAGTAGAAATTGACTAAATCATAGGCCATTATTCATTCATTACTTATTGCTCTGCATATTCTAACTACTCTTCTTTAGCAGGTAATATTTTTCTAGATGCTTTTTCCCTGGTTTGCAGCAGAATGACAATTTCTACAATTTTTTTTAGGGCCTTTTTGTCCTACTTTACTATTTTCTTCATTGCAAATTCTGTCTTCCCTTGCTGCAGCAACTAGAAGGGTGATCCAAATGGTAGTTCTGCTAAGAAAAGAAATACATCATTAGCAATTATTATAGTATATTTACCAGTGTGTTGGTACTGCTTTTAGTTGAGGTTTTTTTTTGTTCCCAGAGGTTCTGTTATGTAATTCTGATATTAGAATGCCGTCCCTGAACTTTGCCTTGATGGAAATTGAAAGATTTCACATTGTTTTCCAAAATGACACCATCACCACCCCCACCACCCCCCCTCCAAAAAAAAAAAATCCTTTCTGCAAGGATTTCTGCAAAAAATCCAACTAGCAAGTCTCATAGGTCTGATTCTTAGGCTGTGTAAGCTAAAGGAACAATCATGCAATATTAATTGAAAAAGTCCAGTTTTGATAAGCGTGACTTTTTCTGTTTTTCTGACGTAAAGGCGTAAATTTATCAGAAATGTTTGCTGATCAGTGCAAGAATAGGGAAATGTAACACCCATCAAAAGGATCTCATGAAATTAAATGGAGTGCCTGTGAAGAATTCACAGGATGAAAAGCAAACCAGGCTGGTATTACGCTTTAAATTGCAAGGGACTGTAAGTTTTTTATCATCTATTTTATCTGTCTGAAGATGAGATCATCAGTAGGGCAAATAAACAAACAAAATTGCTGTATGAATGGATCACATCTCATGGGAAGTACCTGGTAAATGTCAAGAACTGGTCTCACGGCCTCTGATCCAAGAGTTTCTGAGCTGCTGCAGTAGGTTTGTGGCCACAAGCAGCGCAACATATTTTTCCTGTAATAGTGAAGTACGTTTTTCATAAATTACTAGCCAGGCAGATGGAGTGTGAGATCACTGTTAATACCATCTTGATTAGGTTGGCAGGGACTTAAAGATATGTCTTTACAGTCCTATCTTCATGTAATCTTTGTAGCTATCTGTAAAGTGAGAGTGTCTACTTTTTGCTCTCCAAATGATAGACATCTTTGGCTCTTGCTTGCAATTTGTTATTTAAGCAGAAAAGGCCAAGGCTGTGGTATTATTTTCGTAGAACTGTTGGAGTTAAACATGGGAATGTTTGCACAGTTCTACTTTGTATGATACTTGTTGTGTAGTTTAAAACTTTCTTAAGCAGCTTTGTCAAGCTAGCTACTACCATCATGCAGATACTTTCCCAGCAGTGTCCCCTGCCTTCCACTCCTGTGACATGAGCTTTACATTGCAAAAGTAAAGCTCTTTCTCAGGCATAGTGTCATTTCCCCTAGTGTGGCTCCCTGATTCTTTCCAAGATAACTTTAAAGTTCCACACCTAAGCATTTCTCTTTCTTTGGTCTTTTGTCATCTGTGAACTCCATTGGGAATGAGGAGAAGGCTGGAGAGAATGATGTTATTTTACAGACTGCTAAAAGTGCTTCCAGTGGTAAATATTACTTTGCTAATAGAGCCTCTCTCATTGGGGAATGTTTTGTCATAGAATGAAGTGTTCAGAGGCCTTTTCCTTGGAGTGTTCTGGGAGGAAATGTAGGGGAAGTAATTTGGGGGTGTGTGTGTAAACAGACAGACTCTTACTTGGAGAGGGAGAGACTGAGGCAGCACACACGTACTTCAGTCCTTTGCCAGCCACCCAAAATGCAGGGGAGCCATGTGGGCCTGAAATGGAGATGAGATATCTCTCTTCCTTGGAGTACTGACGATGAAACACAGTTGAGTGAAGGGTATGACAAAGTGGGGTTGGGTGGAGCTGAGCCCTGGGGAAGGACACAGGTTGGCTTTAGGTGTCCTGAATGGACTTCACCAGCCTGTGACCACTACTCTGCCAACTTTGGGTTCACAGGAAAGGCAGCTATGGGCACCCTGCACTGCATCTTGGAGCTGCTGTAAGGTTGCAGGGTGAACAAATCAGCCAGATTTGGTGACACTGAACGGTGTGTAGGAATCACTGGTTCCTCTCCTGTGGAGCCAGCTTATTTTATACCTAACAAAACCACCTTCTTTTAAATGGGAGTTGTGAGAGCTGTGTATTTGAAGTAGGCTGTTAGTCCCTTAATGCTCATGCCTTGACACTGAGACTCACAAGAAGCTCTGCTGTGGTATCTTACCGAGCACTTGAAGATAAATGAAGGCGGTGTAATTACATGGGTGGGAAGTTCATTGTGAAAACTTTAAACCGGGTGATACTGGTTTTCAGGGGTAAATTCAGAGGTGTGAGCTTACTGGAATTGTCTGGTTCAAAATCAGTTCAGCTCTTTTCAGGTAGAGAGGAGCAGTTGCAAGTAATCAAACTGCTGTAGCTTGTACAGATACTCTTGATTGACTGAGTCATGGTAACTGAGTGGGTGGTGCATTCCTAGCCCACTTCAACTGCAAAATAAAATATGTTAATTTAAATTGCTTTTGCTTAGGCATTTATGCAGTCAGAACCAGTTTAAAAATAATTCTGGATTCAGTTGGTTTGACTTCTCTGTACAGGCAAAGGACTGATAAAAATGTCCTGTATTTTAAAACTCTATTATGCTTCTTTGAGAACAAAACTAATACTCTGGGTAACAGGATGTATTTCCCAATGCCCTCCCACCCCCTCAAAAAAATCCAACATGGCCTCATATCTCTGTTTTCAACTGGCCCACTGCTGAATAAGTGGAATAAATGCTGCTTTATGTAAACCACTTTGGTGTTTGATTGTCATCATTATTTGGGGGAGCAGAGTGGGGAAAAATTCTACTTTACTTCTACTTGAGGAAGATTTGCGACTTCACTGATTTAAGAAAACCTCAACTTCTCACATGCACAGTGAGTGTGTAGGTAATCACACAGCACATTTGGGATGAAGTGTCTCTAAAAATTGGCCCTTTGCCTTCATTTTGATCTTTACATGGGGAATAATTGGGAAGAGCTGTATCCCTTCACAGTATCCTTTGAACCTTGGCCAAAAATGATGTCACCTGGAACTTTTTTCCTATCTTGAAAGATGCTTTCTAATGCTTTCTAAGCACTCTGGTACACATACACTTTTTATTGTCTTTAAAAAGAAAAAGCAATTTATTATTATATTATTACAATGAAAACATAACCTTTTATAAACTTTATTTTTATTTTCTCTGTGGAAGTGATTATCAAAAACCTTGGCTATTCTAAATGGAGAATCTGTGCTACTTTTTCATAGTCTTAGCTTTTCAGTGGACCAAAGATAATATTTTATTATTTTTAGGATTTAAAAATCTTCAAAACAGAAAAATTGAAAGGTTTCAGGGGAATAATGTTAGGACTTAAAGAATTCTGAAGACATTTTTTAAAGAAATGGGTAGGGAAATATGTATGTCTGTTATAAGTGAGATTAATTTATGTATCAAAATACTTCGGCAGTAGACACGACCTTGTGTGCAACTCCAGAAATAACTTTTCAATGAGATTTAAGTCCATTTTTAAAAATTTGTTACAATACTGGATTACATGAACCCAGAGATGAGATATAACTGTACTTATAATTACAGTGTGAGTCTGATTCCAAAGTAACAGTAGTAGAATTGAATAAGTAATGTTCATTCAATATTGAAAATACTTGTGGAGAAAAAGTTAATGTACGTGTTATATACTGCATTTGCAAATACATCTGTGTATGTAATTCAAACTCAAATCTATTGTGTATAGGAAATATTTCCATCTCTGTTGGATGGATAAATGTTTGGGAGGCTTTAAAATTGCTTTTTGAATGTTTTCTAGGTGGTATAGTCAGTATCCTGTTCTTTTGACTTAGAAGTTTGTAGCCAGGTCTGAAAGTTTTTATGCCAGTGTGATATACCCAGCTGCTTAAATAAAACTGGGGTGTTTGCATGAAAGACAGGGAAGGATGTATAATTTTACTGTCTTCCATTAAAACAGAGTAAAGCCTAGGCAAAACCCATGCAGAAATCTTCTATTTCCATTCGCTGTCTTTGCATGAAGGGGCAAATGACAAACTGGTTGTAGTGGCACAAAGACGTAGATGCTACTTTGGTACTTTTTGAAGTATTGGAAATAAAAGACTTTGCAGCATGATGAACTGCACAAAGTTTGATTTTTTTACATCTTTAAGGAATATAATTGAGGGTTTTTTTCTTTTGTCATATTTGTTATTATGTTTTCAAAGTACATATAAGTACTTGTCATGAGCCAAGCCCCACAGAAGTAGGATTTTTACCCATACAGAACAAAAAGTCAATCCCTGCTCCAAAATACTAAAATTCCAAATATAAAACAAGTGACAGCAGATGGATGCAAACAGATGGGGGGAGTATGAGAAAACTATGAGACAGTATTAGCCTGTAGTACAGGCAGTGGTCTCAGCACATCAACAACTAATCCATTGTCAAGGTTAGATTTTTACTCTCATCTCCTGTCTTTTCTTCCTCCCTCCTTCACTCCCTCCTGTTTTTAAAGGCATGGTGAAGGAGAGTTTTAAGGAGGCTTTTAAAGAGACCTAGTATGACAAACAGAGAGCAATTAGAAATGCTTTAGAGAACTGATGATGAAATTGTAACAGTAAAGGGATGGGGGGCATTTTGATACTGAATAAAAAATGATAACAAGGATGAGAGTAGGCTGTGGGGACAGACAATGTTGAACAGCTACCTATATTGATGTGATAGAGCTGGGTAAGGAATGGAAAATACCAAAAAAAGAGTGATGTGGTCAAGGGAACAATGGACAAAATCTATTATGAGCACTTTTGGGAATAGCATTTTTAGGGTAAACCTGTATTTGTTTGGATCAAAGAAGAGATACTAAATTGTTCACATAAATGTCTGTGTGACCAAATTTAAGTTTAGGGTGATACTCCCCCTAGATAAGATGTAGTATGAAGGAACAAAGCCTTTTGGAAAACCTCAGAGAAGCAGATTTCCCTTAGGGAGTGAGTAAACATGTGGGAGAATTAAAAGGGGACCAAGCTAAGGGTGTGTGTATGGGTACACTTATGTTTGTTCCTATATGTAAAATTCATGGATTTTCATGTGTGTGTGAGCAAAAAATCTGTGTATCTGCCTCTGTGTTATAAAAATGATCTATTAGTTCTGCTAGTTGTCTACTATTTGTCTAACAAAAAAGGTCATCAGAGAAGTGTAGGTTTGGAGTGCAGAGTAGCAACAACAGAAAAAGGTATTTGTAAGGAGTGTGTTCATTAAATTTTGATATGAGAAAGAAAAATTAGATTACCAATTACATAGGCAAAGGTTGGGACAAAATTGTTTATTTTGTAAAGGAAAGATCAAGAGAAAAATAAGAAATCAAGGTTAAATTATTATGCAAATAGATGCATAGAGAGATATAGATCTGTGTAAAGACAGCACTCTCCCTATATGTTAAAAAGTGCAAACATTATAAATAATGCAAGCAGTGGCTTGATACTATTTTTTTAATATAATTTGATAATCACGGGAAGTTATCCTCTGTGCTAAAACTCAGTCTGTATTGTCTGTATTAGAAATAATTTCTCAGATACGCAACCTTCTGTTCATCTTTTAGTACAATTTTTTATGGCTGCTTGAATGTTTAGTATTCTTGTCTAGCCATATCAACACATTCTGCTGAAGTTGAAACCTTTCATATATGAAATAATAAAATGGTATTAGTGTTATATTTTTTTTAATGCTGAATGACTGCATTTAGGAAACGAGTGCTGGTGATTATACAGTTAAAGTTATAGAATTCAAACTTTAAACTTTTTAATAAAATCTGAACAGATGATCTGTGCTTTTTTTTTTTTTTNAAAGATGTTTTTTGTTTTTTTTTTTTTTTTTTTTTTGGAACTGGCAGGTTTCAGGCCCTCTAATTGGCTTCCCAGCTTTGCAGAGTAATTACAGCTTCAAGCAAACTTTGTCATCTGTGGTTCAGAATGGTGTAAAGTAAACAGAACGTTTTGAAATACAGTTTGTAGTTAGAGTTGCTCAGGAGAGTTTAACTAGCATAACTACTTAATTTAGACAGTAGCAGTTATTTGAAAAAGATAGTCTAGCATTTTAAAATTGTCAGGTTGGTTGTTGATATGAAGACAAAAGTTAAGCTCTGGTATGTACCTGACTTTGTTTTGTTTTTTAAAAGGATAATTTCAATAATTGAGAAACATTAATTGCATTTCTTTTTTCTGTTTTGATTTAATTTTTTTTCAATTTTCGGTATACATCCAAAAATGGCCAAAGGAGTGCTATGCACTTGTTGGAACAGAGTTGTCATTCTCTGTTACTGTTTTTGTATTTTGCTGCTTTGAACAAGTGTTCTCCCTCAAGGTACTTCCTTCCCTCTAATATTAAAGGAAAAGTTCCCATGACCGATGTTTCATCCCACAAAGACAGAAAGCTCTAGGAATAAAATGTGTAATTCCAAGTTGTAGATGGCTAGCATACAAGAACACAAAGTTGAGTCTGTCTGTTTACTGGCTTACTCATCTTTTTGAATGATAATTTAGACTTCCAACTGTTTTGAGTTGAGATTCAGTCCTTTAATTACATATGTTTATGTATAGTAGCAAACTTGAAGACATTATGGTAGAATGTTCTCTACTCTTGGTAATGACCCAACTATCACTCGAGCATTCGGAGCCAGCTCTCAGTAGCCAGTTTCGCTCTTTCTTCTGTGCTTTTGTATCTTCCAAACTATTCACTCAATCTTAAACTACTATGGTTTTTCCACTAATTAGTAGAAAAATATTTTGGTAATTAGCAGTAACTGTGTATTACAGCACTTATTCATCTTAATAGATTTTTTCCTCCTACTAGTAGGTGAAAGATATTCATAGACAAGTTTTTATTTCTGTTGCAGTCAGGGCAGGAATAGTGTTCATCCCATACATTTGTATGCAGCAGCACATGAAACATGTGGGGCTACTAAATATCAGCAGACTGAAGTTATTTTTATTTACTTGAGAAGAATGGGTGGTACACCTCTTTTGGGAATACACTGGTCCTCCACTTCTTTCTGAAACCCTTTTTGCTTCATATGGGATGAATATGAATGTATTCAATTTTAACCTTCCATGAGGAAATCAAATCTTTAGCCACTTGTAATGGAATATTACCAAAGCTAATTTAGTTTTGCTAAATTTTATTTTCCAATAATTTCCTCCAGTGATAGTGAAATGGCATTTTTGGGGGTTATTTGTCTGGAGGTTTTTTTGTTTTCCGTATCATTTTCAATTCTTAAGGATTTTTAGTACCTTTCATTGATTTAATTAATCATCTGTAATGAAAACTCAGAATATTTTTTTTATAATAATGTTTTTTTATTATTTATAATGTTAATAAATATTTTGTTCTTGTTAATTATGTGCATAATCACTTTGAGGGTTGACTGAAAAAATGTAATATAAGTAGTATATTAGATACAGATTTACTTAAAGTACATACCATATACTTTTATGATATATTATATATATACTATATGTCTATTATATACTATATACTATATATATATACACACACTATACTATATAGTATATATATAAAATATATACTATACTATATATATTGTATTTTATACATATATGGGTGAAGACCATATTATACATACATTTGGACATAAGCAGATGTAATTCTATTAGTTCCATTTTTTTTATACATGAGTTGGAAAACTTAAATAATGCAATTTAAATGTGTGCATACTTGTATATATTGGCAAAGAGAAAATAAATGGTGGAATTCAAAATCTTCAGTTCCATCACAGGCATTGGAGAGGATGTGCCTTTTGATTGGTACAGATTTTTCTGCAGATTTGTCTCTGCACCTTTTTTCCTTCAGACTGTCCTAACACAGTCAGCTCATATTTTTCTCTGGCAGCTTTTTTCACCTTCCTTCCTCCAAACTAGGTACTCTAGTTTGGCTATATTCTAGCTGTCCCCATGCTTTTCTTTCTCATATAGGTTCCAGTCTTTTTCCTGTCCTGTTACCACTTTCTTCCCTTTATTCCCTAGTCTTTTGTTCCTAACAGCTCTCCTGTAAATAACTTGCTGTATGCCATCTTTCTGCATTGGATTTTGCCTCAGTGAGGTACTTTCTTTTTCATACTGTCTGAGGAAGAGGGTAAGGCATTGTCAATATAAGTGAGATGCTTTCAATTTAGCATGTGGAGAGGCAGTAGATAGCGGTAGCCTCTGAATTATACTCAATGCCTAGATTTCAATGATTTTATGCTTTAGTAATTGTTACTGTAATTTTTTACCCTCCTCCCACTGCACTCTTATCCCTCCCACATGTAGTGTGGCCAGATGCCTTACATTTTCACAGGAATACTAAAAGGATATCAAAGGTCTTGATTTGCCAAGTTTTAAGTCTCTTCTCCAAAAAGCAGCATTTTCCAGCAGTGTGCAGCTTTAGGCAGACACCCAGTAAAGAAAATTTCAGCCTACATGATTGAAGTGTGATAGAATTAAAGATGGGAGGATGGTTTTGTCAGGAGTAAGATGAGATAATCTTAGAGCAGACAATGGTTTTAGTCTCTTCTGATAGAAAGGTAGCCCCGCATGTTCCTTGGAATTTCAGCTGAGGAAGTTAAAAAAAAAAGCCTGTTAACCTTCCCTTCACTGTCACCATGATCATAGCAGCTCTACTTCATCGTGCTTCTGTCTGCCTTGTTTCTTTTCCAACTTCTGTGTTAAACTTCTTCCTATGTCCATCCTGCTGTAGATCTTTCTTCTACATGTTGAACATGGCTCTCATTCCATCCAAGACCTAGCAGAGTCTGTGTAAGCGATGAGGGTGAACTACTGTTTCTCTTTTTTAATGAAATGTTTGTTAAATGGAATGTCATCTCTGTTCCTGACAGTGAGCAGTCTGACTTACATAATAATTTATAGATGCATGGTGAATATATAAGTTTGTTCATCAAGGGATAGACATGTGCACAGGACAATTCACTCCTCTTTTATTTCTCATACCTGTGTCTGTCAAGCTTCTGAGGTGTTCTGCTAAGCTGCAGAAAAAAATACTATTGATAGACATATCCACTTCCACACTTCTTTGTTTTTTCAAATAAAAAAAATTGCAGTAGATGATAGTTGAGGTTTCAGGATCCTGAATTTGTCAAGAGAAAATATGTCAAGCCAAAATAATTTATTTCTGTGAAAGGAAAGCTTGCCTTGTTAAGTGGTACATGTCATATGACTTCTGCAAAGCGTTGACATTAACTGGAATAAAGAATAGTAAGCTACATAAGTAAAAGGTGTGGGTCAACTGGTAGGTGGTAGCTATATCAAAAAGAAGTTACAGCAGATTGTAGGTGAACAGGAATTCATTTACCATATCATTATTGATTGATTTGTGAACCTGATGAATCATTTTAGATCACACACACACATTTGATCTGGACCAGCTTTGAACAAGTGATAATATTCCAGACATGAGATGTGATGGTTTGTGTCTGCGTTGTGGTAGCTGCAGGAAAACGAGTAACACTTTTGACAGAGTAACCTTAGCTTCTCAAAAATGTTTAAATGTATTTGCATGAATAAGGAGTTTTAGTTTGTCAGAGTTTTGCAGCTGTAATGTTTGGTGCAGCACCACAGAACTGGTACACAGCAACACCGAACCATTGCCTGAATCGCCAGCGTTGTGGTCTTGCCACAAAGGAGTAATAAGTTGTCTTAATATGTCTGGAATTGTGGAATAAGGAAGACCTCGGATCTGAAAGCGCAGCTGGTGAGGGACACATCGACTGAACTGACTTAAAGAAGACTGAAGAGAGATAAAACAGTGTTCAAATGTCTAAAAGGGATGGCTGCTGGAAAGATGAAGTAATTTAGTCAAAAGGACAAGAAACAGTATGCTGAAATTATAGGAACGTTGCATTAAATCCTAGGAAAAATCTTACAGTGATAAAAATAGTTAATTTCTTTATAGTTGGATATAATAGTTTGCTTACAGGGGTTTTGAAATTAGTACTTTCTGGGGATTTTAGAAAGAGTGTAGAGAAATGCTTTCAAGAAATAGCATAGGTAGATCTGGTTCTGCCCTAGGGCACAAAGAGAATTAGATGATTTCCTGGGGCAGCCCCACTGGTGGTGTGTGTGGGGTTTTTCTATATTTAATAATCAGACTAATTTAAACATCTGAATTTTCTTAGGCTATTTTATAATAAACCTTACCCTGAAGTGACAGTACTATCAGTAATTGTGACATGGTTACCATTGAAGGGAAATGTCATATTCCTCCTGCTGGGTGCAGATGGAAAAATATGCCAGTGGCTACTGCTGTTTCCTTGGCATGCTATAGCAATCCAGGATCTAATACTCTTCTTAGCCTCATAACACAGACCAAGTTAACAAATGGAGATGGCACTGTTTATATGGACAATGATACAAGTTCCATCAATTCCTCTGACTGCTTGTTTCACCTGCTTTATTGTTACCTGCTACCTTTTGTTCAAACCTGTGGTTCTATTGCTGTTCTGTATTTCCTTGTGTGCTGGATAGGTCCTGAATGGTGATACATGAGCTGAATGAATTTCATCTAAGTAATTTTATTTGCTTTTCATCCATTAACTGGCAATGTATAAAAACGGCAATGTCATGTATTTGTCTAGAATGTCAGCTAATGAAAACAGAGCGACCAAAGCCGAACACTTTCATTATCAGATGTCTTCAGTGGACCACTGTCATAGAGAGGACGTTCCATGTAGACACTCCAGAGGAACGGTGAGGGTTTTATTCTTGTTTTCTTTTTCACAATCCTTGTGCAGAAGCCTCAGCAGAGTCTCTGCTGGGCCTGCACAGCAGTCAGCACTTGCAACTGTGATATTCTGAGCAGTTAAAGATTTTTAAGTCAGCTTCTGTAAAATATTATCTGAGCTCATAACTAGAGTAAGAGTTGCCTGTGAGTAGGTGGGATGAGTGTGTTCAAATAAGCCAAAACTATGTCATGATATGTCTCTGAAGTGTTAAATTTTGAACATCCAAAGCCTGGATTGAAATATTTCCAGCCTTGCTGTCTTACTCCTCCTAATGTGCTCCTTTCTTTTGGCACAGAAAGCAGCATGCTTATTATAATTTATTTTATGTTGGCTTATTAGTTTTTCTTGTTTTGATAAACATTCACAAATGCTTAAGAATTAACTTTTTTAATGCATCAAAAAGTTTTTTAATGCATGTAGGAGATATGAGATAAGGCACTCAAGTTTTCCATACTCTGTCTAGGATTAGAATAACTGAATCTTCCCACTGTGGACATCTGTCTTTTTGAGACCAGTACTATGATCTGGCTATCATTTTTTTGTATCAGTAAATAAACAACAGCTTTGCTTTTTCTATTGTTTCACTTAGAGTATTTTTTTATTCTACCTTGGTACTGTGTCTCCACCCTGTCTTTTTTTCTGTGCAGTGTAGTAGCTCACACTGCATTCATTAATAAAGACCACAAAAATATCCCATATCCCTTACTGGCTGAGCAAAAGGCAGCAGGTGGTGTGCTTGGTGTGGGGTATGACCTGCTCAAGGGCTGCCTGGTGTGTCTGTGCTGCTCTGCTGGCCCTGCTTGTCCCTCCACAGAAACCATCACCTGGGCCTGCCCCTCAATGCAGCCACAGGTTTTTAGGATGCTTGTAGGAATTTAGTTGTCTTTTCCTTTTCTGAGGGAAATTTGCGGAAAAGCCTGTAAGTTGAGTTTTAAGAGGAGACAGACAAAGACTTGAACATATAATGTGGTTTAATAAATATTTTTCTTTTTTTTTTTTTTTCTGTGAAAATGTCTTGAAGCAAGGGGGAATACCAAAAAGTCTCTTAAAAGAGCAATTTATTATTATGAGATACTGTTTCATAAGAGATGACATCCTATGCTCTCAGGTATATTGTACCTGGAACAGTGTTTTCAAGTTTCCACTAGTAAAATACTTACAGAATCAGAAGTTGCTAATTCTTGAAGTTACCCATGTAGTGTTCCTTTCTGGTCAACTTCACCCCCTTTAAGAAAAAGCAGGATTTGGAAGGAAATTGAAGTGATTGATCAGTATGAGTCTTCTGCTGTGTAACATAAGAACCGAACATTGAAGCAATGTAGCATGTGAAAAACTTTATGAACTATGTAATATGTTTTATGAGTTTCTAATAGAGGTGTTGGCTTGTTCATGATAGGGAAGAATGGACAGAAGCAATCCAGGCTGTAGCAGACAGACTTCAGAGGCAAGAAGAGGAGAGGATGAACTGTAGTCCAACTTCTCAGATAGACAATATAGGAGAAGAAGAGATGGATGCTTCAACAACCCATCACAAAAGAAAGGTAATGACCTTAAAAAATAACTTTTGAGTATGGTCTAGTTGCGTAATGCAATATGCAGGGAATAGTATTTCAACATAAATTTCAGTGTATTATAAGATCAAAGTATTTATTTATTTTAATAAAGCTGAACTGCTCTAGTTTTGTTTATTGGTTAAGCTGATATGGCACTTCTGAAAACAAAGTGCAACCATTCAGGCGCGTGCTAACATTCTTCATATTGTTTGACTATTGTTTCATCCTTTTGTTTGTTTGCTATTTTAGAAGTATGGTAATAAAATATTTTCTTTAGAGAAGTACTTTTGCCCCTTTTCTCACGCAAATAATACCAGTACAAAGTAGATAATTTGCATGAGAAAGGCTAGCAGGATCTGGCTTTTAATGACCTTGGTTTTTGCTAACTTGGGAAATAACTTTGCTTTAGTTTTCAGTGAAGTAAGAGAAAACAGCATTTCATTTTTCTGTGGTCCTTTACAGCTTTTGGTGTAAGTAGGAACATGTACATTGCTGGCTATAACATACTCGTGGTTGCATCTCCAGAGTCAACAGGTTAAACACACAACCAAGAGTGTGTTTTAAAAATCTGATGCCACTCAAAGTTTGCTTATGTGTCTCCATTTTGTCCTGTATAGACTACTCAAACTCATGTCTCTCATTTGCTATACAGACTTGACATGACTCAAGAAATTCACAGAAATTGCATGAAAAAATAATAACCAGTTTACCTAGGACTGACTTTACTTTTTCTAGCTAGAAGCGAAACCTGTAGAAAACTAAGCATAAGTCTGCTGACAGAGCAAAACAGTCTTATGGCTCACATAACTGAATGCCTTTGAGTAATGAACAATACAAGAAATGGTGAACATTTCTCTATTTACTAATAGAGCATGTTTTATTTGTTGTGCTACATTAAGCAAGAACCATAGAAAAGTCAGGGCTGAGAGCTATACCTTTCAGAATATAAAAAGATGTCATAGGTAGCTTTAGTTCTATCATGTCCTAATTTTTAAGAACTTGAGTTTGCAGTCCAAACAGAGTTCTTTTATGCAGTTTCATTGTATGCAAATTTCTAACCTTTGTCTACTGTAGAAAAAGGTAAAATCAATTACATAGAGCTGTAACAATACTCTGAATATACATTGTCAGGCTGACTTTAAACCTTTAGCCTGATGGCATGGATATTTAATGACTCTGCTCCAGGGTAAAATATAAGTGACAGAAAGACAGAGGCAGTGTTTAAGATGTGTTAGCCTTGTGAGAGGCAGTGTGATTATGTGGAAGGGATTTGGGTCTGCTCTGTTAAAGATCTGAGCACTGTTCCAAGCCTGTGTATCCTCTTAGTGGAGTACAAAACCACTGCATAACAACACTCATTTTCCAGGTGTCAAAATTAATGCTGTCTGATACAAGTAGTTTATCTGAAATGTGCTCTTCTTGTTCACAGTGCAGTGTGTTTTCTCATACAACAAAAGGGGTTGTGGGAACAGGGGTAGGGGGATCAGTTTTGTTTCTGTCTTGCCACTTGTGCTTTAAGAAATGCTGAAATAATATGCTGGGACAGTGTATGGGCAGTGCTACGGAATATTTAATGGCTTTGGCAACAAGCCAAAAGGAAAGTCTACAAAACAAAGGTGAAATGAAGAATATTCATATTCAACATCTAATAATAGAGCAAAATAACAGAATTAGAAAAAAAAAAAAAAAGAGACAAATGATAATGTAAGAAAGTAAAAAAAAAGGAAAAAAAATTTGAAACAATAGAGCCAAAACTCAGAATCCCACAGCAGATTTCTATCTGTTAGAAGATGTTAGTGAAAGATGCTCAAAGTTTTTAGAATAAAAAATATGAAGTGACCATTATAACAGGGAATTGCCGCTGCCTCTAACTTCTTTGAAATTGTGAAAAATAGATCTTTTAAAAACTGCTTCTGTTTTGTAGAAATGTCTCTGAAAAGCTGTTGTTTAAGCTTTCATAGTTGTTAATGTAATCAGAACCATTTCAGTTATGATGACTTAATGCATTTTTATTGATTTTTTTCTTTTTTTTTTGTATTGGATTTCTTTCCTTTCAGGGATTTTTACACAATGTGTCCTTTTTTGACAAAAGCTTGTTTTGTCACCTGATTTTACATCTAAGCCCAGTGAATTTTGCTTGTGCATGCACCAGATGGTATACATATGAGTAGAAAAGCATAATCAGATTAAGAGACAAGACAGAGAGGACTTGGGCCTGTTCTCCTCTGAAAAGGTAGCAAAAAGAAAACAGCCTTTAGGACGTGAAACTTGATTTGAATAAACACGACAGCTACATCCCTGCTTAGATTAGCTGGAAGAACCAGAAGCACTGCTTCTTTTCCCCAATTTTTAAAAATGCTGTCAATGTGCAATTCAAGTTTTACTCATCACTGAAATTTGTAATACTCAAAATTCTTAGCAAACTACTTTTATTTCTTGCTGTACTATTACTTCTTAGTAGACTTTTTCCCTGATGAAATCAGGTGAAAACTCCACATGGTCTAATAATTGTGCACATCGGGAATTTAAAAAAGAAAAAGGAGTTTCTTTGGTAGGAATTTTCAACCCCTACGTTAGGATGTATTTTTTTGAACAGATCATCCATAGGGGATGGTGTGTTTAGATGGTCAACAGATATTTCCTTAGGGGAGTGAAAAGGTTTTATAGAAAGCTGAACATCATGTTGTTTTGGTTAGTGCAGTCTCCTGTGGCTTCATTGCTTTTTCTTTGTTTACAAATTTGATTTGCAAGATGAATAAAGAACAGATTTTTCAGAGGAAGCCTAAAAGTAATGTAATGAAGAAAAAGATTCAAAACTTGGAGTACAGTAAGAATGAAAAACTAGGGAAAATCATGAAGGAGAAAGAATCCAATCTTACGGGAGCCTCCAAAATTACCATCTTCCTTCAGGTTTAGGAAGTATTTCCATTTTTCCACCAGTTTTCAATACACCCCTAGCTATGGCATCTGTGTTTTTATCTCCCAAGGTCTTGTGTTCTTTGGCAGACTTTTTGAGTTACCCTGCACTGCGTATCATCTCTAAGCCTTCTGCTAAGCTTCTAAGGAATGAGAGCATCAGGAGACTTTATTCTTAGAACTAACACTACCACCATAATGTGCTGTTAAGCCATGGTTCAAAATCTTGCAAACCTATTACCTTTCTCTTATAAATATACATATATTTTTAACTTGTTTTCACTGAGCTTGCATCTAGATTCATGACTGCTTTGCTGAACGTTATGTAAGCAAATTTTGGGCAAATCAGTCTTTCAATTTGACTGACCTTCTGCCCTTAGCATCAAATCCATGTCTGCGGTCAGTTGAGCCGAGATCCTCCTTCTGTGTATGGGCAAAGGGCAGCTGCTCTGACCTGGTTTTGTTCAGACTCTGATGGTAACTCTCTAATTCCAGTGTCTTAGAGAAAATCAGAAATGTTGGAGAAGTTACTTCTTTGAGGCTGCTTGTGATCTCATAAATTTGTGACTGTTAGAGGGATAGGTTGTTACAGTCATTCAGCTCACAGTCACTCAGTCACAGCTCAGTATTTTTTATCAATAAAGCTGTCAGCCATTGTTTGTCAGGGAGCATGATAGCTTATGACTGAAGGATTCTGCCCTGAATTACTCATCTTCTGCCTGAACTGTGTTTTGAATGCATTTTTAATTTTTCATTTTGTCAATATTCACTGCTTTGGCTCAAAGGAAATTGTTTTCTGCTTGATAGTTGTCACAGAAGCATCGAGTAGATAACCTGACTTTCCAAAGTGCTGAATTGAAAGTGATGGCTGAGAAGTCTTACCTTTAGTTGATTGAAAACGAGGAGCCTCACAATGTTGTGATCCCAGCTTTACATTACTACATCATGCACTGCGAGTTATCACACATTACAATAGTTTTTGGAAAAATTGACTCTTCAAGGATTTGTCTGTAGTGATAAACTTTAGCTTTACATTCAGTTGTGTAAAGTGAGTTTCCTTTAGGTAAAAACTATACCGAGTCTTTGAAATCTGTTACCCATATTTCTTGCTGGGATAAATGCAGTTTTGTTCCTCCTGATTGTTGTCCTGTTCTTTTGAGACTTTCTAAGCCTTCTGATGTTTACATTCTTGTAATGGAGTTTCTCACGCACTTTCATGTAAATAATAATTGTTTACATTCTTCTATGTAAGAGGACAATTTTGATGGACTGTTAATCTGACCAGTGTGATTGGAAAGGTGACAATGTCATCCTCCAATCCACTGTCACTTTTAGAATTCTATAAATGTTGAGGTCTGAAAAATAAAGTTCTCTTTTCCTGTTCCTGTTCGGATGCTGGAACAGTGTACATGAGTCATGTTATTTTGTGTCACAGCGGTGAGACCTGACGTGAGGTGGTGTGGGCAGCAATGCAAGATCTGTCAGTGCAAAATGTTTGTGTGAGCATCAAGGTTAGTTTGCTACCCAATCAACAGTTAGATGGGAGAAATATTTAATTCCTATTGATATAGCTAGAAAATGGATATATGGGAAGCATCTTCTTCTTAATGAAGCTTTGAAACACCCAGGTATCCAGGGGTTAAATGGAGTGTTGAAGACCTTCTGCAGCTTTGAAGTTGCAGGTTGAACACTTAAAAGCTAAGGAATTGCACATTAATGCGGATGGTGGATGGAACTTCAGTTCAACCTCTTATGTGATCACATTGCAAACTGACTCTGAGTGAACAACATAAATTACTTTCAGAGTTTGTCTACAGCAATTTCAGATCCACAGTAGTAGTATCATGCACTTGAGCTTAAAAGAATAAATAATTTCAGAAGGTAATTTTGCCCTTTTTTCTCTCGCACAAGTGAATATATTTTGCTGCTATTTGCGGTCGCACACCAGGGATATGCCCAATGCCTCTACACCTGGAATGTGTGTGAAATATGTAGGCAGTGTTAAGAGGTATTTCTGGTAGAGATAAGGAAAGTACTAATTCTCTTGTGGAAAATACAAGTAGAAATTTATCAGTAGCAGTATTCATATATATATATAATATATGAATATATAATTTAGCAGTATTCAGCACAACTGCCTAAGGCCATGACTAGTGATAGAAAGAGGCACTGAGAAGACGAAAGATAAGGAATGATCTTTTTTGCTCACAAAACAGGATTAAGTCTATTTAACTTAGCAATACTGAGACTCAGAGTATAATTACTCTTTAAAAATGGTTTGAGGTGTGCTTTTCACAAAGGAGGAAAGGTCATTGATATTGTGGGACAGTGCTTTAACAAGAATAGGGGAGTGTATTTCCTTTCAGGATTTGTAGCTGCTTTTCTCCAGTTGCAAAACTCAATAGTTTTGTGGTGCTGCAACCAAGCCACCGACACAGCACAATGAAAGATGTGCTGTAGAAGCACACAGTGACTGGCCAAGTAAATTCTGCTGTCAATTCAAGGCAGCCCTGTGCAGTCACTGTGCTCTCAGTATTGTTCTGTTTTTTGTCTACATTCTGATCTTTGCATCTAATGCATAGACCGTGGAGTTGATGCTTCTGAACTGACTGTGAAATGAACTTGTAAAAGTAAGAGGATTATTGACTCAAACTTTGGGCTCGGGAAAGTGGCTGTATTGCTTTGGGATCTGAGATCATCTGGTCATATTCTTACCGTGTGTGACACACCAATTGAGCTGATCAACCT
Source organism: Urocynchramus pylzowi (assembly GCA_013397555.1). Classification (NCBI taxonomy): domain Eukaryota; kingdom Metazoa; phylum Chordata; class Aves; order Passeriformes; family Fringillidae; genus Urocynchramus; species Urocynchramus pylzowi. Next base: position 412,850 of record VZRH01003887.1, read on the forward strand.
ACTAGGCTCGATTTGTCTGTTGTTGGAACCAGCTCTTGGATGTACTGTGTTAAACCTGCAAAACTAGGGCAGTAACAGTCACAGGAAGGATGAAAACTTGCCACCTCCTTTTCAGAGCCAGAATGATTAATGTAAATGCCATGTAATTGTAATCTGTATTGAAATTTAAAAAAGTCTAATTCTAATGCAAAGGCTGCTGTAAAGTCTTACAGGTACAACATTTGAGTGAGGATCCTGTATGTTTCAAAAAAGCCATCAGTGCAGTGGTTGGTGTTATGCAAAACCTACTGATACACCATGTTTGCGTGTCCCTGGTAACGCAGGAGTTGATGAACTTTCTTAAATGTGATGCATTCTTGAAATGCTGCTTTAGGCTAAAGCTTTGTCCTGTGTGTGCTTTATAAAAATAAAAGTGTGTGCAGTACTTGGCTTTAGAGAATTTATATTAATACTACTGAATGATTTATCCTGCTGGTTTAATAACAGCAATTAGCTGCCTTCTTTGCCTTGGTGAAAAGCAGCAAGAGCTCAGCCCCTCCCCAAACTGGAAGACGGGTAGGGGAAGCAGAATGAAACCCCCATAATCCAAGGGAAAAGGTTCAGTGATCTGATCCATGCTGTAGTGTGTCCAGAGAGGGGCTACAGAGCTGGTGAAATGTCCAGGGCAAAGTCTTATGAGGAGCAGCTGAGGGAGCTGTGGATGTTTAGCCTTGAGAAGGAGTCTCAGAGGGGATCTTATTGTTCTTTACAGCTGCCTGAAGGGAGGTTATAGCCAGAGGAGGGGGATTGATCTCTTTTCCCAAGTAAGAAGTGATGGAATGAAAGAAAGTGGCCTCAAGTTGCTCCAGGAGAGGTTTAGAGTGGATATTAGGAAAAATTTCTTCATCGAAAGAGTTGTCAAGCATTGAAACAGGCTGCCCATGGAAGTGGCAGAGTCACCATCCCTGTAGCTATTGAGAAGACATGTAGATGTGGCATTTAAGGACCTGCTTTAGTGGCAGACTTGGTAGTGTTGGATTAACAGCAGGACTTGATGATCTTAAAGGTTTTTCTCAACCTAAACAATTCTGTGATTACAAACTTAATCACAGAATTGGGCCTATTTTTGTAAACTTCTTATTTTGTCGGTAACAGGGTTTGGTTATATGTTAGAATTGGATAATCTAAGTCTTGCTAATCCTTGCTCTTCGTTCCTTATAGACAATGAATGATTTTGACTACTTAAAGCTACTGGGCAAAGGCACGTTTGGCAAAGTTATCCTGGTCCGAGAGAAGGCTAGTGGCAAATACTATGCTATGAAGATTTTGAAAAAAGAAGTAATTATTGCAAAGGTAAGAAAGTTTACATTTTTAGTATTGGGTCATTTTAAAGAGTGGAATAATCGATATTTAATACATAAGGTGAATTGATTTTTGAGGATAACTTAGTTTCATTGAAGTATTTGTGTATCTTCAGAAAACAAGAATGCAAAAAAAAAAAAAAGTATAACCATTTTGCATGCCTTTTCCCAGTATTTTATAATCTGGAATGTCCTAAAGCACCTGGAAAGTTTACTGGGCAGCAAGATAGTGCAATCTGAGTTTATACAACAAAAAGTACATTGTGGGGCATATTGGATACTTCACATTTTTTTCTAAGTCAGTTGCAGGTTTATTCAGATAAACACATTTAATTGAATGGGCCTGTGCTCTGTTCCTGCTATGTTGTATAAGATTGCTATGCATGGGATTAACTGTTCTATTTTTTCAGTTTTTGAGAAATAGGAAAAGTCTGAAGCTGATGGCTGAAGTTGTGGTTTAAACTGGCATTGTCCAATCACTTAAACTTGATTAGTGTCACTGGCTCTTGTGTGTGGTCATAATATCACTCAAGCTTAAATTTAGATCATCTACTCTGAGCTTTGTTTCAAGCAATTCTGAAGTTTGAATCCCACTTCCACAGAAGAAGTGGAAAGCACGAAACCTACATACATTTATCAACATGACACACAATTAAAAATAATCCCAATTATTGAATGAGGATGTTTCAAAGAATGTGGATTTGAGTGATATTTTTGAATCTTTGAGGCTAACAATATCAGTGTCCATAAAAACTGAATGTGAATGGGTAAATACTATTTTACATAGATTAAATATTAAAATATCCTTCGGATTTGTATGGTTTTCATATTGACTTATGGAAACAGGGCTTACAAGGGCCTTGCAGTCTATGTTCATTGTCTGTCACTCACTTTCTGATAGCTTTAGAATGTGTAGATCAGTTGCAATTAAATTTGGCAGAGGAGTGGAGGCCTCAAAGACAATTATATTTCCTTGAGTATCATTATAACTAGCCCTGTTACAGAGGGAGAGACTTAAATTTATGTCTTCAGCAGTGAAGAGACTGACCTATGAGTTCTACGTGCCCTCAGCAGCTGGCTGGTGTGCCGTGGCAGCCTGGTCTGCATGTGCAAGGTTTGGGCTAACAGCAGCAAAGAGTGCCCTTTACTTCTTCATAGTCAGGAGACCCAGGAAGAGCAGAGGCTATTGCTGCTGCACTCCTCTGGTTCTGCATGGGAAGGAGCACCTCAGTGGCCCTCCTTGGAAGACCTGGCAGCAATCTCTGTGGTTTGCCCTGTGGGTCTCAGAGCCTGTCTGGTTGCTGCGTGCTGAGCCTCAGTCTCTAGCCTGACATCCTTGACCAGTGTTCTGCTCACCCCTGGCATCTGGGGATCCTCAGGAGATCTTGTGAGCTCCTTTTCTGCAGCTGCTGGCTTGTATCCTTTCAGCCTTCAGAGCATTTCAGCTTGTTTCTTTGTACCAATAACATACCGAACAGATTTTTAAATTTTAGGGGTTTTCTAATTATTTTGTTGCCTGCTACATTATCACTGACTTTTTAGAATGGATTAAAGCTGATTATTGGGAAACTTTGTCTAAGGTGAGCAAAAAAAATCTTGTTCATAGAAGGATGTATAAAGGTAGAGAAATTTTGAAGAAATCAGAGATGGAGCTGTTTAAGTTTGAATTTAGCCCAGTCAGGCTGTGAACATGCTATGGGGATTTATCAATAGCATTAAGCTCTGGAAATCAGTGCTAAGGATATGGTCACTAGGTAGAATAGATCTGCAGTCCCAATTCAGCATGTAAGTGTTATAATATACATGGTAGAATCACAGAATGGCTTTGGTTGGAAGGCACCTAAAAAATCATCTTGTTCCAATCCCCCTGCTGTGGGCAGGGACACCTTCCACTAGACCAGGTTGCTGAAAGCCCCATCCAACCTGGCCTTGATCACCTCCAAGGATGGGACATTCACAGTTGCTCTGGGCAACCTGTTCCTGGTGTCTGACCACTGTCTCATTAAAGAATTTCTCCCTAGCATTTAATCTAAATCTCTCTCCTTTCAGTTTAAGACTATTCCCTCTTGTCCTATTGCTGTCTGCCTATGCAAAAAGTAGCCCTATAAAAGCCCAAAGCATAGTATGAAGCAGAAAAGGGGTGCATTGACAGCTGTATAGCATCTGCCCAGTTTAGACAGTTTAGACTAAATCTGTTTATCCTGTTTACATGACAGATTAATACCACACTTACAAGGAAATTACTACAAGTATTATAGACTCCTGAAGCAATTCTAGAAAAACTAGAATTGGCCTTTATAAATAGATGGCCTTTGCCATCTTTTTATGCCATATATGTGGTGAACCACAGAGGTTTAAAAATAAATAAATAGATAAATGAACCTTTTGTGCTTGTTTTTCTCCTTGAAGTGTGGTTTTTTTGTTTTAGTGTTTCCCCCTGTATATCATTGTAGTGTATATACTCAGCGTTGCACTGCTATTCAGCTAAATGGCATCATAATTTATTACTGCTGACTCTGTTGTTGTTGTTCAACTTCCTATTTTGACAATTTTTAAAGTCTAATTTAAAACTCCTGACATCTGTGTTTACTTTCCAGTTTAATAATACCTTATCTTTAGAGCATAGTCTGATAAGCCTGTGTGTAGTACAATAATGTTATATTGGTATTATTTGTGGCAATAATAATGTGTACTCTGACTAAATATATTTACTTCTGTAGGTTTACAGTTGAAGTTTGAGTCACACCGGGGTAGTCTTTAGTTCAGTGTAACACAAAGCTCAGCAGTAGCTTAGCACTACAGAAAATGGCTCCACCCTCCCAGTGGCTCCTGGGCCTTTCAGGCCTGGCCCCTGGCAGCCTGGGGAGGGGGATTCACAGCATGTGTTGCCTGCAGAATTGTATAAAATGGCTGTGCCATTTATTGTATATTATATATACAATATATAATTGTATATAATTCATACTGTGAATCCCCTAGGCACTGTGCTTTTCTCCCTAGCCCTCAGGAGCTGCTCGTGCTGTCTCTCAGGGCGAGCCCTCTGCCTGCCGTCCTCGTCCCCTCTGCCAGCCCAGCTCTGCTCTCTGCACACCTGGTGGTGTGACAGCCCTGCCCCTGGGGCCTCGCTGCCACCCCCAGGCTCCTTCTTTGCCCCCTGCATGGTGCCCACCCCAGGGGCTGGTGACAGGGCCTGTGAGGGAGCAGGGAACAAATATGGATGAGCTTGCCAGGAAGCAAACACCCACAGCTACTGCTCAGTTGCCTTCTCTTGCTTTGTATGGAGCTCGTTTTTATCTTTCCCATTCGGGCTCACAGACAGGAGAGTGTCAGTGTCTGTCTCCAAAGTGCCTCTTTTCCAAATTGTGGCTGGAAATGAGTTGGGGGTTGTGTGGACATCTCCCATTCCCAAGGATGAGCCCAATGTCCTTAGGGATGCTCAGCCTGCTCAGAGGAGCACTGCTCACCGCTGGGCTCCTAAGGACAGCTTGGGTGGATAAAAACAAAACCAACACCAAACCAAGTGAAAGTTTAAAACCAGAAAACCTGACTTGACTTAACACTTGGCTGGATGAGACTGGGTTTTATATTTGCCTGTCAGTTCCTCCTTGTGTACATGTCTCGCACATTGCTTTAGTCTCTCTGTAGATACATTGTTCAGGTGATTCATACCAGAGCTGTGAAGTTGTGATGACTATGTTTTTAAGCTATCAAATCCAATATTGTAATTTCTTTCTTCTCTGAATTGAGTGTAAAGACTTCATTTTAAAACAACTAAATAAGAAAACCAAATAAAATATGATAAATCATTTTTTTGGTCAAATATTTCCTCAAAAAATGTGAAGATTCATTCATCTTTCAAAACTGTACTGTTGCTCTCTCTTTTTGAAAGTGTTGACCTTTTCCTTATAATTAATTAAATAACAATTTTATATCTTAATTCAGACCTACTTCTTCTCCTCTTTATTTCTCAGGATGAAGTGGCTCATACTCTTACAGAAAGCAGAGTATTGAAAAACACCAGACACCCTTTTTTAACAGTAAGTATTGGGAACTAGTTTTAAGTACGTTAGCAAGTAATATTTAACATCCATTATGAACATATTTTACAAATTTTGAATTCTTTCTCATGATGATTTGTAAACAATCAGTAGCTATCTGGTGCTTATGATATCCTTTATCAGGATATGTAATTAAGAATTCAGAAATAAAATTTCTAATAAATTTGTAAAGCTTTACTGTACTGAAAATAAATTTAATTGTAGAAATGTGTAACTGTTGTGCAATTTCTTGCAGTTTTTTGTATATGAACACTTCTAAAATAAAAGTTATTAATTCAGAGAGGTGTAAGTATTTTTTACCAATAAAATATAATTAAGAATTCAGTAAAACAATAAAAATAACTATTTGATTTGTTCAAAATAAGTAGCTCACCGAGCCAAAAAACTCAAACCCCATACCTTTGTCTTCATAAGTTTAATATTTAATAGAAGGGAAAGAATGAAAAGATGAAAATTTTGAGGCTCATGACAAATTGCAATTAATTGGTCTAACTTTGCAGGTGACTTTCTTCTGTAGAAGTAATTCTGATTCCTCTTATTTGAGAATATATTAAAAAATATTTCCCTTTATTTCAAAATATAATGAACATGCTTTTTGAGACAGGGATTTTTTTTTTTTAATTAAAATTTCAAACTAAAGCATGGAAGCTCTCCTATTAAGAAAAAGTTAGCTTTTTTTGGAAAGCAGAGGATTGCATTTACATTGGTGGGCCAAAATATCCTTGGAAATTCAGTAAAGATGAAAGAGGGCAATGTTTCTTGAACTAGAGTGTAATGGTAAGCAGGAGTAGGGGTACCACCTATCAAAATATGCAACAACGGTACTGCAGTTGTATCTTCTTATCTTTCTGTTATTCTTCAGCAAGTTTTGTATTGAAATATGCAGTTTAGTCACATGTAGTTCTACTACATTTCATTTCTTTCAGGCCAAGCCTTCATCTGTAGATTTTCTGTGGTATCAGTGATAAGTCAACATTGGTAAATCAAAATTTTTAATCTAGATCATAACATCTGTTACAACTTTGAAATTATATGGAAATTAATATATTAATTTGGCACTTAGCATTCTTAACATTCCATAATGTGAAACTAGAAATTCCTTGCTTTGGAAATGAAAGCATGCTGGATGTTAAGATGACTTTTAAAATTTCATTTGGGAGAAATGAAAAAGAATATGATAATCTCTCTCTTCATGGGCTCTGTGGAAGTGGACATCATAAACTACAGTGAGTGGAAATAGCTGGTACTGTATGAAATCGTGTGTTTTAGTACCCATTTAATACTTTCTTGTAATAAGCATGATGTTTTCATATCAGTGGACATGTAGCAGAGGTGAAGAAACACTTAAAAGTTTTTGTTTTTAATTCATCTCAAACTCCAGAAAGAAAGTTACACTTTTAATTACTCTTAAAGTTCTTAGCAAAATCAGAACTTTCTACTTAAAAAGATAAAATTTTGTTACAGTTTAAGTGCAAGATGTTGGGATAATATAAGATGATAACTGGTTTGATTTTGCTGTTTTCTTTGCAAGTCCTTGAAATATTCCTTCCAGACAAAGGATCGTTTGTGTTTTGTGATGGAGTATGTTAATGGTGGAGAGGTAAGTTTAAGAAAGATGTTCTGCACTTGTAACAGTAAGGCTGTCTTTGGATTACACTTTTAAGGTTATATGTTTTCCTTGCATTTTTGCTTTCTAGTATCATTAAAGGGCTTTTATAAAAAAAATAGAACTGTTTTATTTTAAAAAAATAGTTGATATTTAAAAGTTATTATAGTTGATATATAAAAATTATTTTGATAACTTTTCTTTCAAAACTAGTTCCTCTTCTGAAAAAATTAGACTTTTGTATAGTGGGAGATAATTTAATGCTAGAGAAATAATTAAATATACTTGGTTATTGTTCTTTTTATTTAAGCATGTTGTAGCATGTTCTGGCATGAAACAGTCATAATCCAATGTAAACAAGCAAGAATAATGTTGACAAGTGTTACTTTTGTTTTAATATGAAATGTGTGCTCTCTTTGCTGTAACTATTCAAATATCTATTGGAAGTGAGTGGAGCATTCATGTTTTTCATTGCTTCTCTCCACTTCACTTGCTGGGTACTCTGGAAATTTCAACTAAAGCACTGAACTTCTAAGAGTGTTGTTAGCTTTGAAGCCATTGCTGTCCTCCAGCTGTTTACTAAAGAATTAAATATCAAAAATCATACCCAGCAAATGGAATTAGAGATATGCAATCGAAGAAGAGGGCTTTTATCTACCTTTTAGATGCTGTTTGCTATTCAAACTGTGTCTTGTTACAACATGAACTGGGGGATTTTCCTTATTTTGTCAACTATATGCTTCATGATAATGTCAAAAGACTAAGTGTTTTCATTAGGAGTTCTTTTTAATTAAAAAACTTCTTCATTCAGGAAGAAGTGGCATGATACATAATGTTTTGCATTATGTTTTAGCTGTCTTCTCCTGCAATAGAACTGCTTAGCTATAATGCCAATGCCTGCAGCCCATTGGATCCTAACTTGTCCTTGGCCATCCTCTACTAGCCATGCCTAAATATGGAGCTGTAGGGTTCTCATATGGGAGGATGGCATGTTTAACTCAATGTATAAACCCAATTCTGCACATCGCAGGCGTTGATACAAAAATCTCCCTGGGCAGTAAAGGGATAACAGCCTTCCCTTGCACCCTCAGCTGGCTTATTTGACATTGAATTTACATCACCAATATCAAGTCAATGCTTTCTGCAATGAATTTTAAGTATTGTCTTATAAACTAGCTAATTCTTCATGGTTTTCCTCTGTGTAAGATCTTACTGCATTTCTGTTATCTCTGGGGAGGCAGTTTGAAAGTTGAATTTAGCTATTTGTCTTTTTTTCCATCCTGTTTGAACGCAGAGCAGAGCCCACAGAGGATGTTTTCAACTCCTTTCTTATGATTGAGGATGCTCTGGCTGTATTTTGGTCAATTGTAGTTCAGTCAATGCATTTCTCTGCATTGGGTGGTGCAACTCTGTGGCTACAACTTCAAGTGTCGTGTGTCATGGGTTTGTAGGGGGCAGCCTGCTTTTGCTTTGGGGATTGCAATTGCAAGGTACTCGTGCCAGGATTGGGTTACTTTCTTCCAGGTATGGTGCTGCTGTTTGTCAGTGTTGCTCATGTAATTTGCTGATGGTTCTCTAATTCAGTGAAGCTAACTCTGAAGTTTTGCCACAGTGGGAGAAAATGGCCTTTTGGGAGTAGGCAGTATTCTTTGAGGAAACTCTCTTGATTTGCCCATTCTCTTTGATTAGAGATCTGGAATAGTAAGTTGGACAAACTGTCTTTTTTAATAGGAAAATCTTTAATCTTACCACATTTTCTTGTGAATTTCAGACTTTAGTCAGTGTCTTCCAAAAAATACAGAGGATTTAATATTTTAAAAATTGGCTTATTATTAACTTGGAGTCACTGAAAGTAAGTTGCTCAACGTTTAGCCAGCATTTTAGCTTATATGATACACAGACTTTTTTCTTTTGCTTCTTCTATCTACTATTCTGTTTGTGTTTCAAGGAAGTTATATTTCCCTATATATTCTGACTGTTCAAGGTGTTGAAAATTCATCTTTTAATTATGTCCTTCCACTGGGAAATTGGCTGTAAATGTACAGTGTTGTTTTTGATTCTCTCCAGTGCTGTGCTACCTTTAGTGTGTTTCTGTTTAAAACTCCTTTAGATTACATATTTCTTTTTAGGTAAGCTGTTGTGCCTGAGTCAATTTGTTGGGAATTTTCATGGATTATGTCTTTCAGGAGCACTATTATCCAAACAGTTCTCCTCATGAAGGAGCTTTTGGAAGTTTGTATACATATTCTTGTCTCCTACTCAGGTGAAAGCAAGAAAATGCCACCATTTAGGCTTCTGTCCTAGTACAGTAATAAAAACTGGTCAGCAGTAGGAGTCTTTGTTTCCTCTTTCTATGGGTAGAAAAGAAAACAGTTAAGGAAGGGGGCACAGAACTTCATACTGGAGGAGAAGTGGTTGTGTTAAAAAACTGTAAGCAAGAATCTTTTATATATATTAAAAATTTAAATCCATGATGAAGCTAATGTCCCTCTACAGTAGTAACAATTTATCTTTGCCTTACTTTGCCTATGTAACTTCAAGCTGGTTGGGCTTAGTTAATAAGAGGACATGTTACAATGAAAATGTAGCTGAATCAGGTTAACTGGTTCATGTGTGTGCTCTTTTACAGTGAACAAAGCATTACAATAAAGAATTGTCCTTCAGATTCCATTAAAAAATCCCCCAGCATGTTATGTACTTGAATATACTGAAGATAATCATTAGAGGATATTTTTTTTCAAACATTTTATTCAGATGAAAATATTGAATACGTTTTCCTTATACTGAGGATGTTTTTCCTGCTGCTGAATGTACAATCTTAAAATAATTGTTGTGGGCCAAAAGCTTAACTTTTTCTTCATTTGTTGTGCTTTTAGACTCCATGGGTGAAATGTTTACCAATGTCTATTGATCATAAACTATGTTGCAGTGTATAGCTAGAAGGATATGTCTGCCACTGTAATGACTTTTCATTACCTTTGCTGTACTGAAGGAATTATGTTAAAGTAACATTAAGAAATTGAAATTAGATTTTAAGAAACAAATATTTATCTGGCTTAGCTGAGTTGACCAAATGGCTCTTTATTTTTGGGGAATAATTTTGGAGTGTACATTTTCCAATTTTTATTTCCAGTATTTTGCTTTAAAGGTTGAAAATGTTTTAGGAATTAAATCTATTACATACATTACTCTGCAGAGTACACTGATTCAGCTGACTAATAAGTTGATTAACTTCCTCGCTCTGCATTTAAGGATAATTCTAGATTTCATACTTTGTAACAAATTTAATTGGTAATTAAATTTATAATAAAATTAGATCCTAAAATTTGTTCAGATGGTTCTCTACATAAGAATTCTGAATCTCTGTTCCTCTTGGCAATTTTGTTGCACAGCTCTTTCTTCAATTCATTAGGCAAGAGAGAACTAAATGGCTTGACGTAATTGAACAAGTGCTATTACTGTCTAGAAAAAAAAAAAAAAGAAGAAAAAGACTGAGGATTTGCAACCTACTTAACAAAAAATAAGTAAACAAGAGAATGTTCCTTAGCCTTAAATTATGATAGTCCATGATAAGGGTGCTATATTTTTTTGGGTATAGAATGTGCCAAGAAGCAGTACAAAGTCTGAAACAATAAATAAATAATTTGAAATTTCAAGGTTGCTGTTGCAAGTGCTTTGCAAAATCAACACTCAAATATAAAATGCAGAGCTGAGCAAACCCAGTACACAACAGAAGAGCCAGATATTCAACTTAGAACATGCTAAGTAGGTCACTAGTGTGTGTACAACTTTAATGTACCAATTGATACAAGGTTGTGTCTTTTGTCTATTTGGCATGCTTGGATTTGCAGCTGAATATACTTCTATGTTTGAGCTTCGTTTAAATTTTTCCCATTACATTTTTTTATTAGGAAAAACCCCATGGCAGCATTGTTGTTCAGTTTTTAAAGGCATACCAGGAAATTTGTAGCTCCAGTCCTCACTGTAACAATAGCACCCTTGTGTATGCCATCAAAAATGTTATGTGCAAAATGGCTTTCTTTGTGCCAAAGCTATTTCTGTTGCAATTCCAGTGATTTTATAGCACATACTTAATAACTGTAAATCAATAAATAGTGAAAATGTTGGAAACCATTTTTTTTAACCTTCCATCACATTTCTTCTTTTCCTTCTTTGACTTGGTAAATATAATCTTCCTATTCTGACAATTGTAAATAAAACACAGTGGCAGAATTATTCTGAAATATTGAACCAGCTAATTAATTAGCTGAAAATTATGCTGTAATCCCCCTATAATCTCCTTGCTTTCTCTATTATAATTTTAGAATCTGCTTAATATCTTTAACATATATCTGAGTGTATGAATGTGCTTTTAATGTGCATTTTTATATCTAAATGTACATTCTTCATTCAAAGCTAGCAAGTATGGTTTGGTGACAGCTCTGTTAGCTGCTATAATAATGTGAAGAAGAGTGACTGTGGTGTCACATATACATTAAAATAAGCTGACTCAGAAGCTCACAGTTTCTTTGACAAACACAACTGCTGTTAGTTTCTAGCTGGTCATTTTACTTTGAAGTTGGTGTTTTTAATTAATGTCAATAATTCTGTTGGAAATAAACACTAAAGAAAGTAGATATTTTTGGATGTTAATTTGTCAGACTATCAACTTTTAGATTCAGATTTGGGACACTTTAAATGGAAACTAAAACAAAAATGTCGGTGACAAATCCTGAAGTTTCAGAATTTTCTAAGGCTCCTGTTCAGCTACTGCATTAGTCATTTTCAAACAGAAAATTGCAATAGTCCTTTGGAATAGATATGAACTGTAGGGCTAACTGGCAGTTACAAATTTTCAGAGTGTGCTGACCTATATTTTTAATTACTTTTAATCCATCAAAACAAAAAAAAAAACACTCTTGAAAATGAGTAGCACTAACTCATTATTTATGAGAGACCATGAAAGAGACATAAAGGCATAAATTGTGTAAATTTTGTATTTTGCTCTATGTGAATGAAATTCTACTTAGCAGTATTTGTTTCCTATTTAAATACTACAGAAATGTGTGGCAATGACCACACAAACTGGGAGATATACTTGTTCTTTTCCCAGTTTGGTAATGCATGAGGCATTTCATGAAGTCAGACTTGGTTGCTTAGTGTGGGTGGGTCTTGTGATTGTCCTGACCACTGGGCAGCCATCAGTACAGACAGCAGGTCACTACAGAGAGTAGTCCCACCAGAATTGGTGTCTAAACAGGTGAGCAACAGGAGCAATAGACACACCTGCAAAAAAAGATCCTCCTTGTCATGTAGGTTTGCCTTTTTTATACAGGGTGTTTTGAGCACTGGAAGAAAAGTTGAAAGGGGAATCCAGATACAATGAACAAAATTTTAAATATTTTCTTTAAAAATATTTAATATCATAGTGCTGTTTCTGTATCCTGTGAAGTCTCTGCTTATACAGATATATTCTGCCAAAAGGCTCAGTTTACTGGGAATTTTGTTTAGGCTAAGACAAAAGTGATATATCTATTATAAATTACAATTCTCAGGAAAGAAGTTGACTTCTAGTTCATAGCAGTGACTTTTTAATTATGTTTTGAAAAGTCACAGGATTATCAAAGTTTGAAGCAACCTCGAAGATTATTTAGTCCAACCATCAACCAAGCACCACCATAATCACCCCTAAACCCTGTCCCCAAGTGCCATGTCCAGCAGCTTACCCACTGAAAATATCTACAGTAATTCCTACACTGTTGTATGCCTTGTGGATAGTGTAGATTTTCTAAAGGCATAAAGTAGAGTGTGATGAAGACAGATTAAGCACATCATTTGCTTTTTTTTTTTATTGGTTAGCTTTTGGGTAATTTTTAACCTACGTTGTAATTTCACAGTTCTCATCTACTTGATACTTTAAACAGTGAAAAAAAAAAACCCAAACCCAAGCCTGTATGCATAGCTGTTGCAGATTTCACTGTCTATGTTTAATTTATAAATGATAACATTTTTTATTTCTGTTTTGTTGATTGTTAGCTCCTGTGGTGAAGCCAAAAACATTGTAACATGACTGATCTGATCTTAAGGAGAATACAGAACTATACTCACTAATCTTTGCTTGAGGAATTACCCAAACCTGCTTTATGAAGTAATTAAAACTCACCACTTTAGAAAACATTTGAATTGAATAGCTAAAATGTGCTTTTTTAGATGTTGTTCCAGGTTCTGAGGGTGATGTTTTATCCATTAAGATACTGACAACCTTGCAGAGATTTATCTTACACTTTTTCATTGCAGCTGAAATTGCTGGCAGTACACAATGACTATTATTTTTTGCTGAAAGACTTTAAAGTGCCTGCAAAATGCTGTTACTTCAAAAGTATTAAAGAAGAGACAAAACACCCAAACCAATGTTTACATTGTAGCAAATAAATAAATACACAGATTTGTTTTTCTAAGGCCTAAGCATTGTTGATTTGCTTTTTCTAGTGACTACTAGTGCTAGCAGTATGACTGCGTTGTTTGTAAAATGCCAGTTCCCTGCTCAGTCCGAGTCTATTGAAAAACTAGACCTTTTTCAGTTCAAAGAAAAGTTACTAAAGCACTGAAAAACATGAGGCAGAACCAAAATCTGTACATTTTAGTGATATTTCTCAGTGGCTTAAAGCAAAAATCTGAGGAAGTAGCAGAGGGAGAAGTACCGAATGCTGCTGTTGCGTTCTTTTTCTTTTTTTTTTTTTTTTTTCCTCTGGTAACTGAAGGTTAAATGAGTAGCAAGCAGAATGCCTTAAACAAGATTGGTATATTGATTAAAACGCTGATTTAACAGCTCGCTTTCTCCCTTTGGAAACCTGGAAAAGATAAGCCAGCTGCTGTCTAAGAGTGCTGAGTGTCCACTGAGAGTACACTATCTATCATCACAATATGGTGATGAGAGGTGTTTTATGTTTGTGTTAATTTCCCCCACTAAATCAGTAATTATTACAATCCTGTCCCTGCTGTTTACCCTGCAGCTGTTTTTCCATTTGTCGAGAGAGCGGGTGTTCTCAGAGGACCGCACACGCTTCTATGGTGCAGAAATTGTCTCTGCCCTGGACTATCTGCATTCTGGGAAGATTGTGTACCGTGATCTCAAGGTAAAAAAAGAAAGAAAAAAAAAGTAATCAAATTTTTGTTTTTGCAGAGACTATGGGGACAAACACAAAGTAATTATAAAGTTGCACTATTCAGAGTTAATGGGAAAAAAAAATCTGTGTTGAGTTTTAAGTTCTGTGTGTGCTGGAGGAAGTTGTTTGATATAGTAATCTCTAGATGGGTACATTCCCTGACTTTAACTTGATTATAAAATGAAACAGGATAGCATAGTAGCAACTATGAAGGAGATTTAAACTTTTGATCCTCACCCTCCCTACCCCCTGCCCTGTTACTCATAACTTAACTTAGATTTCAGCACAAATCTCAAATCCAATTCTCAATGTCCCCAAACAAGGGAAGTGGTGAATTGGGACAATGTGACTACATTCTGTTTATCTCAGCAATGAGGTGTTTCTGTATGCATTGGAAACATGTAAAATAATTCAGAATACTTCAACAGAAAATAAATTTATTTCAGCATTGATTTAAAAATTATTTTGTTTTTTGTATCTTGAGAAAGATTCCTGTTATTGGAATGTAGGTTGTTTTAGACTTGCCAGCATATACAGTTGCCTGGTACTCTGTTGCTCCAGGTACTCTGTTACACACGATGACCATGTTCTAGGGAAAAATAACCTCTGTTTTCAACAGGAATATTTTCTAACTTGTGTAGGAGGAACCTCTAAATTCCATTATGAGACAATTTTGTTTCTGTGTCAAGCCTTTAATTTCATGTACAGGAAATTGTGCTTTCCTGTTGTACATGCACAGTAGTGGAATTCATTCATGCAATCCTTTCTACAGAAACCCAGGAGAAGGAGGCAGTGGTAGGCAAGTTCTGCTCAGGGAGGCAAACAGAAAAAAAAATACTGGGCTACCTGTTTGTAGCAGAATCTGTTGTAATAATGTGAAATGCTGTGAAATGCTGTGAAAATATAGAATTGTCTGGTCAAGGAATGATAGGTGATAGTTTCTTATTTAAATTCTTAATAATAAAGAAAGAGGAGTTTGACATCATTAATCTACTATTTTTTGTGTTGTCTTCTTTGCATTTTCTTTGTAACACACTTAGACTCAACAGGAAATCTATAGTTTTGATTGTATTTCAAGCTTTATGCAGACTTAAAATGACAGGGCTATGGTTGTTCTATGCTGGTATTTTCACTATATGCCTTGTAATTAGTAAAAAATCCAAACCATTTTCTGTTGAGAAAAGTTGTTCAGAATGTTTTTCTTGGTATCAGCTCTATCTGTATTTTAAGTACAGCTAATTGAAACCTTTTGGGAAAGTGATATTAGCCATTATTCTGAATGCTTTCACATTTCAAAGCAAGGATCATATATTTAAAAAGCAATGCAAAGCATACAGAGGTATAAATTCACAATTTAATAAGTGTCCTTTGCAAGTAGACAAGGAGGAATTTACCTCAGGGGTGTTTTTATCAGTAGCTGCCCTATCCCAAATTCTGTCTATTATTGAAAAGGTTCTGGAAGTTGGAGGTATTTTAAGGATTTATGGATACAGGCTGTTTCATGACAGTATAGAAAGTAAAAGGTATCTTGATCAGTGGCTGTCATGTTAGACCAAAGGAAACCTCTGAAGTCATTGACCTGAGATTTACTATTGTGAACTGTATTTAAGTATTAACTAATTATGTAACTTGTGTGGCAGTTAACACTGTTAAATGCTAATATAATATGGTAGATGCTGTATTTTTTTTTAATTACAAAAGAATTACATTATTTTGCAAAGAATAACTCTTTTTTTTTACAAAATTGATGTAATGCATTGATCTGTCCTGTTAAGAAATGCTAAGGGAATATTTTTCTCCCTAACACACAGTTAGAAAATCTAATGTTGGATAAAGATGGACACATAAAAATTACAGATTTTGGACTTTGCAAAGAAGGAATCACAGACGCAGCAACTATGAAAACATTCTGTGGTACTCCAGAATACCTGGCACCTGAGGTATGATTTAGAATATTTTCTTATAATACTGTATAAAATGTTTTTTTTTTTCCTTTTAATTTTAGACAGTCTGCCTGATTAATACTCTATAGCTGTTATTCAGAATGGAATGTGCTGCTGTTCTTTGTGGTAATTGTATATATATTGATGCTCTGCTTCTTAGTGCTTAAAAAGGCCTCTAATGTACATTTTTCTTCTTATGTTTGCCTTCCTCTGTTAAAGTTTTTATCTTCCAATGATTTCTTCAAAAATAATCTTCCATCTGTCTGTCACTTGGAACATATGATCCTGCTTAACTGAGCTGTGTAACTAGCATTTATATAGCCTCAGTGGAGGCGAGGGGGAATAGGAAGCTACTGAGTTTGATGGGTTTTATCTGATTTCCCCGGTTGCAGGGAGAGGGAGTTGAAATTTTAGATATTTCTGCTAAAAGCAGTTGAGTATGTCAACCTCAAAAGGTGGGCACCAAAACTGGCTGTTTCCTAGTATGTGAGCAGAAGTGGCATCCCAGAGTATGCCACCCATCCTTTCCATTAGCTGGCACTCACACTCCTTAAGGATTGATAAAAAGACAGACATCAAGACATTGCTTTGGTTCCCCATGCAGGAACTTTGATTGCAGCTCTGGTTTGGCCACTTGAGAATCTGTTGTGGAAGCTCAAGTCATCCAAATGATCTTCTCCAGTATTATTAGTGCTGACAGCTCTGCCACTGGTGCCTGCTGAAAAATGGCAAGAGAAGCACCACCAACATTGTGTTTTGGCCCTGCCTGGCTTCAGTCAACAGTACTGATTGTGGTGCTCAGAAATGTCACTTTGCCTTTCCTCAGGGGCTGCCAAATACAACTCCAGTACTAATATGAAAGACAACCTAATTTTCACTTAATGCTAAGGATTATGTGGATGCTGAGTTAGCCCTTATTTCCATTCTTGTCAGCATTCAAGATTTCTAATTGACATAGTGCTCACCTCATACTGAGATAACTTTCTAGTCAACCTAAAGGGCTTTAAAAAGCCCTTCAGTCCTACTATTTCATTGAAGAATGTTTTAAAGAGTTTTCAGAGGGATTTCCCACCTCTTGCAGCAACTCTGCACTACAATAAAATTCTAGTTACTATGTATTGCCTTTGAAGAACTACCTGCCTGAGTTTGAAGGGAAGAGGCACTGATTAGACACAGGTCTTTATTCTCTTACTTTCAGCAGCACTGAATCCTGAGTAGCAGCCACAAGCCCTGGAGCCTGTTTCAACAAGCAATTTTGATTGCATTTAGTTTTTTATTCTAAGCCTTGAAATGAAGAAATGTCAAAGAAACAGGTACATATCACCTTCTGGATAGTGCTGGCTGGAAATTAACATTTTAGGGTGGCTTGGTACATGTGTTTGAGAGTCTTTTTAAATCTCTTGAAGTCCCTTTCAGTTTGCAGTCACAGAGGAAATTGAAACTGCTAATACTTGGCTATAAGTCAATATATATATGATAGGTAGGGTTACTGAATCCATTCTGAATGATAGCAAGATATTTTGATATGTTCTTTCTCCAACAGTAAAGGAAACATCAGTATTTTTAGGAGCCACTAACTTTCTCTTCATACACCTGGTACTATCTTCCTTGACTCATTTGAAAACATGTTAGCTCTCTTTCTCTTTTTCGAACTTGGTTTTAGACACTCTGTGCAAGTTTCTTGATCCAGTTTGCTTTTCTATTCTCTAGAAGTCCCACTTCTCTGCTCTCCCTCCCATTATGAGTGTTTTTGGAGACATGCCCTGTAAAAATCTGTTTTGAAGGCAATTGATTCTTCATTAACCTTGGGAACAAGGGAACTCATTCCCTTTTCCCTCAGAGATACAGGGTTTTGAGCAAGCAACCTAGACAGGTTACTGATAGGGCAGGAGGAGACTCAACACCTTTATGTGGATGGCTGCTCACCTGAGACAATTGATCTGTTTTTGTCAGGGCAGCTGACTGATGAAGGGACCGCCAAGAGCCGGGGTCCTCCAGTCTGTGCACATGCTTCAGAGAACCAGTGCTCAGAAATCACTTCTCTTTGCAGTTCAGGCCACAGAAATAATTTTCAGATTTACTAACTTGTGGCAAACTTCAGAGCATGAGAGCCTGATGTTACAACTGGACTGTAATCTTGTTACCACGCTGAATTCCTGCCTGTCTATCCCAAGACAAATGGCAGCATATACTTATGTTTTGCCTGATCATGGTATGTTTTAAAGGCAGATACCTCTCAACCTTTCTTTAGAGGCAAGATATTAATTCTCCAATTATATGGAGAAATCTAATCATCATCTGTCCTTTTAATAATATCTTTGCATCCTTTTTTTTTCATCTGTGTCAGCTGTGAATGATGCATCCCTTCTTCAGGTTTTTAGTTCAGTTTCCCATGTACTTTCTGGCTGCTGATAGAGAGCACCAGAGCAGTGTAACACACAGGGGCAGCCTGGGACTGCTGCCTACCACCCCAGGAGGCAGCTGACCAGGAACGTTGCACTGGTGGGAATCTATACCCACCCTGAAAACTGACTTAATATTTCCTTTTGTAGTAATTGTGGTTTCAGTTCCAAACTTGGTTTTCCCAATACCTTTTGCACCATTGTTTGAGGCATAGAGTTCTGCTCACTATTCCATCTTTTTGCAAAAACTAGGTTGCAGATGCTTCCAACTGTAAAAGAGGGAAGGAAGTAGCTAAGACAGATTAAGGTATATTTCCTCCTTGCATGACAGTCTCTGAGGTGAAGGTATCTTTGTGGGTTGATACAGAATTGTTACTCAGGGCAATTTCAGAATTACTCTTGATCAGTAAGTAAGACTACCTGTTGCTGCATTTTCCTCACAGACCTTCTGTTTCTGAGATCAAAATAGTCCTTCTGACCCTCTGTTGAAAAGACTCTTTCATCTCACATTGATAAGGCCTAACCTCTGGTACAGGACCTGACACTGACTGTGTAGATAATTAGGAGGTCCAGAAAAATGCCCCTGTCCATGCAGAGATCAAGTGGATGATGTGCTGCAGAAAAAAAACTGTGATGAACTTGCCGGATTGGAGTCAATTTTCATCTGTGGAGATAGAATTCTGGTCCATCACTGATTTATCATTTGTGGAATCCATATGGAAGTTAATATGTGCCTTCACCACACTCTGAGCTGTTCAGGGTATGCAGGGCTTCTGGCTAAGTGGTCCATAGGTGCATCCCCTTTCTATTCTCCTCTCCTCATCCTTCCCTGTTATCCAACACCAGCTTTCTATGGTCTAAAGAAAATTAAAATAGCACTGACTGTGTTCATCTTGCATCACTATGTGCTGAGCATAAAATACAGTAGAGCTATGAATATGTCCTCTAGGAAGAAAATAGTTGCCACTGCCAAATAGCAGGGCTTATATTTGTTAACAGTACAGATGTACATTTGTCACACTTATTGAAGAATGAGCAAGTAACTTTTTGTTTGTGAAATTTTATAGTTTTTTGAGAATAATTTGGTTGTATAATAGTGAAATTACCCTTATCATCTGCTGTAGAACTAGCACAAGCCTAATTTTTTTGTGTGTGCTTAAGTGTAGTGGTAATAGTTAATAATTCCCTTGGCTGTAAGAATCTATGACATTCCCCATTTGAAAAGTATAAAATAGGTTACAATTTCTCACTTGGTAGTTTTTCAGGACAAAGAGACTATTTCTTAAAAGTCTGTTTCCATTGTTATTCTTCAAAGTGAGCTGTCACATTAGGGATCATTGTGGTGTCAGAAGATCTTCGTAGATCCAATGAGAAAAAGATGAATTGTGATCCCATTTAGGTAACACAGATGTATGCTTGATTTTTTTCCAAAAAATGCTTTTTTTGCAGTTTTGGAGTGGCAAAGGCAGGACAGGACCACATGTCTTTTACCCGGAGTATCACTTGCTGAAAAAAGAAAGAATAAAACTGAGGAAAGTACTTGTAAATATACCTGTGAGTCTTTTAAAAGCAGTTTGGATTTTGTTAGTTTTGACTGTCAAGGATGAGACCTGCTAATAAAGATACAGACTGGTACAGACTCCCTTTAATAGAACATTCAGGAAATGAAGCTACTTGGGCAGAGAAATAAA
This sequence comes from Urocynchramus pylzowi, assembly GCA_013397555.1. NCBI lineage: Eukaryota > Metazoa > Chordata > Aves > Passeriformes > Fringillidae > Urocynchramus > Urocynchramus pylzowi. The sequence goes on from VZRH01003887.1 coordinate 433,056, forward strand.
ATTTCTTTGGGGTCTGATCACTTATAGGGATATTTCCTTGGATGAGGTAACAGTTTCTGGATCTGTGTATTTCAGTTCAAGTTCCTAGGACTTAAGTGCACAGTCTTTGTTATAGGAGAGAGTCAAATGCGGTACTAAGTCTTGGTGTCATGGGAGAGACAAGCTTTAAATACCAGAAATTGCTTTTGAACTTTTAAGTCTTCTTAATAACAGAAGAGAAGTTGTTTTGACTCTGCACAAGTCTGTAAGAGACTTCATGGATGTCATTCAAATGACTCTTAAAAGATGTAGATGATCAATGATGTGTAGGTCTATTCTAATAACAGGGAAAATGGAAGGATATCATCATGTTTTATTGGCATAAAAATACAGATTAGGTGGATGAATATGTATAAAAATGGTTCTATATAGTTTATGCAGTTACAGTCACTCAAGGGTATGTGACAATGAACAAGAAAGGAGCAAATTCATAGCCTTTACCCCTAGACAGAAGATGTGCATGTCCTGTAACTTATTTTAAAGTAAGACCAGTTAGGATTAAGGAAATATTAAGATCAATTATACAATGCTTATTTGGCCAGTTTGTTTTGGTTTTGGTTTTTTTTTTTTTTTTAAGTGATTGTTCTTCTGAAAGTGGGAGTGAGAGAGAGATCATGTGTAATCAATTATTTCCCTGAGAAAATCTCAGAGGAGTGAAGGATAGAACTCTTATCAAGAGGCAGCTGCTGTCTCTCCTCACACTGCATGTAATTTCTTATTTACAGCTGTTCTTCTTAGGAAGGATATGGCTTTGATACAATCTAGAACCTGGCCATCAAAGTGCAGTGGCTGAATTTCAGCAAGGGAAAGCAGGCATGCTTATAACAAGAAAACCCAAACTTTTCCATGTTTTCAGGAATTGAAGTGAATTTTCTAAGAGTGTTGTGGTATATACAGATTACAAAAAGCTGACAATAGAGTCAGAAAAAGCATTTTGTCATTTGTGCAGCTATACATTTATTTTTGTTCTTTTAACAGCTGTTTGGATTGAATCAGGATATTTTGCCAAAGGCAGTCTGATAATATTTTGGAGTAAGACTATGATGATCTACCACATAACCTGTCTCATAAGAGTTGAAACTGTGTGTGTAGGCAGAGAGGGAACTGCTGAAATGCTCTGAGACAGGCTAACAACGGGGATGGATGCTTCCAGGTTTTGCAGGCATCATTACAAAGCATTGTTCTTAACAGGGATTTTAATGCAGATAGAAGTTGCTATGCCACTGTTAAAGAAGAGCTCCTTAAAGTGCTGGGAGAAGCAGGAAGGCACTTGTTTGCAAACAGCTTGATGAAAGCAGTCAACACTGTGGGTAAACTGAGGCAGGCCAGTTGAGAGAGATCAGCTAAGGTGAGGATGTTAAAGCTTCAGCTCATTCCACTACAGAGAAAAGGAAGTTGCATGGGTAGTGCAGCTGAAGCCTCTTTCCCCTTTTTCTCCCTCTTCCCCCTTTTTCCCTTTTTCTCATGCAGTAGAGAAAAGAATTTGAGTACACTGAAGGAGGATAGTGAGGGAAGCTAATAGGAGGGAAAGTAAATGAATGAAATGAAATTAATGTAATGATGTCACAGGTAGAATGACAGATCAGAAAACACAGATTAGAGATTAGAATATTTTTTTAAAGGGGAAAAATGTGATTTTGGGCAGGAAATGCAGTTTGGACTAAAGATGATTATGTTATTTTGTTTATCTTTTTTAAGTAGGAACTGATCAGGTGTGTTGCAGGGAGACACAAATGGCAGGAAGAATTGATGAGCAACTTGAAACTGAAGAGAAGCTTACTGAAGAGTTGTTTGGTTAGGAATACAGAGGAACTGAGGGACAGAATAATTTTTGTCGTGACTTACGCAATTTCCTTTTAATCTCCTTGTCTGTTAAATTTCATTTGGATTTGAAGATAATTGAGGCATCAAAGTAATGTGCCTTTTGAAGTTCTCTGCAACTTTTTATAAATAGTATGTATGTGCCATTGTTTTCCACCTCTAGAGCTAGTGGAAAAGGGAATTTGTGGAAATGGCATAAATTAAGGGAAGGCTGCTGTTAAGGTGTTGCGACATGCATATACATTCACAAGGTTTTAATACTTAAAGGTGTGAACTTCTAAGACTTGGAGAAAAAGAGATGGTTGAAAAGAAACTTCATGTTGAGCTCAGTTTTCCATTGTGCTCTGGAGGGCAAGTTCTCACTCAAATTTTGTTACCTCTGGTAAGCACACTAATGGAAGATTGATTGTTAGGGTTTATCTAGGGAAAGGACAAGCAGTTCTTGTTTTTATTGTGCTTCTTTTTATTTTGTACACTTTCTTTAATGTTAACTCTTTCTTTAGAGAAAGGATAATGAGACACACTACCAATTGTCTGCAATGATAAAAACATACTGGTGTTCTGCTTCATATGGTTTTGCTGAAGACCTGATAGGCCTGTAGTGGTGCTATTCTAAAAAGATGGAAAAAATTTCTGTATGAAATTCTCATAGAGTAAGGTTTATGCATTTTTAGATGATTGGAGGTAAGTTTTTTTCTCCAACTTTAGTCTTGTTTTGTTCTTTTCCTGTGAAAACTGTATTGGGAAATGCATTTACAAGCAGAAATGCTGTGTCATAGCACGATAGAGTCCTGGAATGAGACACCTGCATCATTCAGCTTTTGTGCCGTGACGGCATTTTCCAATTACTCTTCACCTAAAGCTTGAAGCAGTATCTGCTGCATAGTTAAGAAATTGCATTGTATTTCCATTCATTTCTACCCTTGGCTTAGTGTCTTTGCTTCTCCAGGCATTATCTATGAGATTTCCTACACCCTTGTAAATATGAGAGTCCTTTATCCTTGTCCTGTGGTAGCCTGGAGAGAAGAGTCAGGCTGTGCCTGTCCAGAAGTAGGCTGCTTGCAGCATCTTATCCTGTGCCTCAGGCAACATTGTGCAGACAGACTCAGTCAAGAGGGATGTGTGAACTCGTGTGGATATATTTCTGGGTTTTGTTCCTCCCTTTCAATACAGTCTTTTTAGTGCTGAGCTAATTATGTAGTCTCAGTTTTACTGTTGAGTTAGAGTACCTGATCAACTTTCCAACTGTAAAACAGTTTGAAAATCAAATGTAGCTTACATGCAAGACCCAACAAAATTAGAAGTGTTAAGTACGTTTTGGCAGTTCACTTTTATTATGCCCAGTCCTCAAATGTACCAGCAGACAATCATCTGAATGTTAGTTATTTTTCACATGCTTATGTGATCACACAAAAAGTACATGCTAAAAAGAAGCAGATGGTGACAGATGGGGAAGGTTGAATAAGGTGGTTTTGGAAACCTAGAAAAATGCACTTCTGTAATAGTGTAAAAATAAAATTTCTTTGATCGCCAAGTTAGAATGAACAAAATAGAGTGCCCTCCCCACCACCCCCCCAAGGAAAAACTCAATCCAAAACTTTACTGATAACAAGAAATGGAACCTATGAGTGTTCAATATATATTTAGCAAAGTATGTTGTTAGCAACATTTAGCAAAGTATAGTGTTGTTTTGTCCAAGGATAGAACATTAATTTTTATCAGCCAGAGACTTAGAAAGGTAGTAGTTTTATTCTTTCTTTTAAAATGATGAATTCAAATCAATTGTGTTCCATGCTCAAAGAATGCTGTCAAAAAGGTCATTCTTCATAATAATACATTGGCAGTGTTGCCGGTTATGATAATATTTTTCTTCTGATGTCACAAAAAGCTTTTAACCCTCTTATTGTAATGGTAAATAAATTAAATGTGTAATGAGGATATCTGTAGGGCCAGAGCTAATTTTTAATAGGCAGCATTACCTCTTTCTCATACAAGCAAATGTAAAGCTAAGTAAATAGAGAAGGTCTAATCAACAACAAAAAAATCATCTTTTGTGTGGACCCCATCTAAGGATGTGCCTTACTATGAGGGTTCAAGGTTTGCTTATTCATTTGCATTAATTTAATGAAATCTCAACATTTGTATCTATTGAGTTATATATAAAAAAAAAGTTTCTTTTAAAAAATTTCAATGATGACATTTATTTTATTCAATAAAATAATAAAGTATCTAACCTGATGAATATTAATTGCCGAGTCTTCTACCAACACTGATGAAATAATTAGTTTTTCTTTTTGTATTTCAGTAGGTGTTTGTCTTAACTTACACTATGAGGTGTTACTGTTTCCTGGTGAGGCAGAATGCTCTGCTTAAAAACCCAAAAAGCCTCAACTTCTGATAACCTGTTCTGATTTTCTTGAAAGTATAGCTAGTTTGCTCAGTACCTGAACAGTGTAGTTATTAAACAGTGCTGTGTTTTGCTTAGCTGATTTTTCTTTTGGCTTCAGAAGGATAGTTGAAATTTATTTTCTCTGTGTTTACCTAGATGCTTCATGCATAATCTGATTCTTAGCAGAGGCACAATAGAATTTCTTTTACCTGTGGAAGAGTGGTTTAGTGTTGGCTTGTTCTCTTGAACAGCTGTCTGTATATTTGGCAACATTTTGTTTCTGGGTGAGGACCAGTGAAGGGAGGGTGAGGAGAAACAGCATCTATGCCTGAAAATATTTTCCCTTGTGATTTATGGGAGATTCACAATATGGAATTTTCTCTTTACACTAGAGTTCCAAGCTCCAGATTATTTTTCTACATTGTGAGGAAATAAGAATGCAAGAAGTTGTTTTACCTTGAAGTGCTTGGATATAATGAAAATTCAAAATTGATCTTTTTTTTTCGGTTTGGTTATCACTTATCATGTTTTAGTGTCCCACATTCTGTCATCTTACGATCCTAAGTCATCAAAAATGCTCATGACTTGAATTTCAGCACTTTTGTCAGCTTGCTATTGCCAGTAGGCCCCTGAGATGGAAATGATGAAAGGTAGACAAGGCAGGGTATCCAGAGCAACATCATTTATTGGCAATAACTGTTACCAAAATCAAAAGCTAGGGAGCATTTAGATGAGGGTAGGAAAGCATTGTTTTGTTACACAGACAGAAGAATTGCTGCAACATCAGATAAATTAGCACAAAAATTAGACTTTCTCCTGGAAGCAGATAACCAATAATGTAAAAGAATTTGCATTTTCATACTACCTGGGTAATCTCACAAGTCACAAAAATCAGTTGTCCACATGCAGTATCAGACTTCTCAAGGGAAAAGATGTAAAAATATGCAAAAATAATGAAACAAACAGAATACTAGAAAAGGAGTTAGCTCAACACTGCCAGTAAACAAACTTTTGTATTCAAACCAGAACTTAAAAGCAGAGAGCAGTTTTCTAATAAAACATTTTTTTTGTAAAAAAAAGTAAGTATGACAATTCTTATGAAGACTGTCTCAATAAAATTGCTTGAAACTTTTTCATTAATTTTCATTTAATCAATAGAAACATTATTTCCATCTCAGCAAAAGCTTTTAGTTTTTCTGAGAGTAATGAAGCATAAACAAAAGCTGAACAAATGCCTTTCAACATCAGTAAATATTCAAAATAATTTCAGGAAGAAAGAGCATCTAGAAAGACATATCACAGTATTATCATTATTTATTACTTCTTACATGTCTTGCATCTTATGGCAGTGTATGTTTTAGAGACTACTGCTAGTGCAGTGATAATTAATACAGATATGAGCAGCTCTGCAGATTTTCTTCTAATGGTAGAGTGTGTACAGTTATGAGAGATGAGTGCCATCTTTTTGTAGACTGAAATTATATTTTGCTTTTATTTGCTGCCCTTCTATGAAAGGTGTCTTTTGAGGGGTCTTTTTAATGTGATGTGGTTGTTTTCTTGGCTTTTTTTTTTCCCCTGGTGTTACCACAGGTTTCTTACAGCCCTTGTTAGAATACTCCTTTTCATGTGTAGTAACTTAACTACTTTTTTCTTTTAGTTTTATTTTTTTAAAATTTTGAATTCTACTGAAATCTGTCTCTTCTAGGAGGTTAAGTGCATTAATTAGGATTGCATGCTCTTTACTCTAGGAATCTTTGCTTAATTCACATTTATAGCAGAATATACTGTATCTGATACAGCACGTGTACCAGCAAAAAAAAAAAAATTTGGTTTGCTATGTATTTTAAAAGGGTACATTACAAAAAGCTAGGTGAGATGGTCAAAATCTCAAATACAAAACTGTAATAGGAAGATAGTTTACATTAGGGCCAGAAGTAAAAAAAAAGTGCAAACTAGATACAAAATGGAGAAAAACTACCTGCAAAAACTAGAGCAGTGGAAAATCTCAGCTGTCTATTTCCCAGGGTATCTATAACCTTGACATTTTGTCTTTTCAGCTGTGTATAATAAAACCAATAAGCATTTATTTAAGTGTTTTTTTCACTATTGATGCAGCAACACTTCACTTTTCGTAGCAAGATACAGTTATAGTAACTGAATTGTATAATTCTTGGTGAACATACCCTTCTGCAGGATGGATTTTCATATATCTGGGTAAAAGTCTGTGTCTATAGAGAAGTGTACATTGCCTTTGTTCATTAGTGTTAGATTGTGTTAGATTAACAACAAACTTTCTCGTTGTTGTAGTTGGTACCACAATTGATGGAAAGTTCTAGCAAATACTTTTTTTTTTCCTAACTTCTGTTGAAGAATACGTGGGTGACTATTTGTTAACAGACCAACAACTATAGCAGTAGAAATGTGAGAAGGGTTACCAGGAATGCTTAAGGAACATACACTCCACCTGAACTGTAAGGTTAATTGAAAACAGTTTTTCCCCCCTTAAATTAACAGTACATTGGTGTATCCAAGTTCTCAGTTTTCTTTCACAACATAGGTGTGCAGACAGTTTGTTTAGATGTTTAAATATTTTCCCATCTGTTCTGTCAAAATTATTGATTGAGCAACAAGTTACTTGTGATGTCCTATCTAAAGGTCTATATCTAATGGATTAGGAGAAATATTAATAGGTCAAAAATGTAATGGCTTTTCCAGTAAGTTGCCTTGATTATCTAGCACAAATTATGAGTCCAATATTTTGACATTGTTCTTCTAGAGATAAAACCCAATGCTGACAACCCTTTGTATAGGATTGACAATGAATTTTACAAAAGCTTTCATGCTCAAGGTAGCTGCTAAATTTGTCTGTGTTTGCAGAGTCTCGAAGTTACAGCAACTAATTACCATTTAGAGGTGTTGGGAAATACAGCTCAGGATGGTGTGAATTTCTTCTGTACAACCAAAAATCTTCCAGGTGCTGCTCATCAGGGATGGTGTATTTCAAGAAAATGCAATAAAGACAGGATTAAGGGATTCTCTACATTGGGCTCAGTTTGTCTGAGGCAGTCATACCTCGTTCAGTGTTCTGTGATCAGTAAAGTATAGGAGAATTCTAGTTTCTACATTGGTCAAATAGAAGTACATGACTGACTTACAATGGTCACCTGTTATACTGCTGTCTCACCTCCTAAAAATTTTATTTTCACAGAAACTTGTAAAAACATTGCATGCATATGTATCAACTTCTCTTTGGCATTCAGTTGTCTGCTTCCTATATCTCTGCCCCAAGCCCTTGTAAATAGGAGTTTGCAGATATGTCTCAAGCTGTTGCCTCCAAAAAAACCTTTCACCTCTTAGCTACTGAAGCAATAAAGATAATAAAAGATATATTTTCACTGGTTTTCATCATAAAATTAAATGGACATCAAATTCTGTGGGCTGTATGTTAGGCTCTTAAAGGAGTGAGATGCGTAAAGCAAAGGACCTGGAGATGTATTGACTAATAAACCTAAAGATTAAAATCTACAGCCACTGGTGAAATAAAGGAAGAAGTCATTTCTGTGGGTTTTGTCTTCTGGGAAAGAGAAAACTTCCAGTGGTAGTAATAATCTTTTTTTCAAGTACAAGACAGTGGCTTCTCAGCATTGGGGAATAGATAGGATAGATAAGATAATGCTTTTTTTTGGTCAATAAATGTAAATACAAGAGTATTTTTCTTCATTGATCTGTAATTACTTGCCAAAAAATGAATTATTATGTGTAAGGGAAAAACATGATTGAATTACGGTGATTTTAGCAGTCCTGCAGAGTGTGTTGTCTTAGTCATCACAAAGGCAAAGGTTAGTCTGTGAACTGAATTGTTTATTTTGTACGTAGGGCTTTACAGACTGCTCTGTGTACAAAGCACTATCCCATTGTATACTTGGTCACTGCCAGTAATACTCTCCAGAAGTCCCAAGGTGTGCAGAGACAGTGGAATCACTACAGAATACTTTGTTTTCCCTTGTTTATGGCTATCTCAGTAAATTTTAAAAATTTAAATTTGTATTGTGACATTTTGAGCACAATACAAATGAAAATTTTAAGGTGATTAAATAGCTTTCCCTTAGCTGAAGCTCTAATATTGTCCAAAGCCTTTCAAAGATCCATAAAAGCACTGAAGTACCTGCAAATGCCTGGCAGCAGATGCCTGGCTAATGTTTCTTGCTTGTTAGAAAGTGCGTGTGTGTTACTTGACCTTTTGCATATTTATATAAGAAGAAAAAAAACAAACTTCAGTGGCACCTCTGCAGCTGTTTTTAAAAGCACCTGTGTAAACCCAGGCTGTGTCCTTGCACTGCAGGCGTAGGTGTGAGTTAGAGGAGCTACAATGCCTGTGAAAACTGTCGTGGTTTCAGTGCAGCAATGAGTTTATGCCCTCTTTGGAACCCTGTTATACTACAGGAGTGCTTTAGAGAAATGCAGGTTGGGAAGAGAAGCAGGGCCTTAATCTTCACCCTAAGTGAGCACAGCTGTTACAGCTGTCTGTGTGTGCAGGAAAAAACTGGCAGAGGCAGTGTAACTTCTGTGTCAGTGTAACTTTGGGGCAGAGATTGGCAAGCATTTCTTGCTGCAGCAGTGCCACACCTGATGCTGCCCATGTTCTCACTTGTGCTACTGCAACTGTTCACATGGCAATTGAGTGGCTTAAGTCAGTAAACTTGATTCAGGTGAAAAATAATCTAGGGTGAAACTTTTTCCCCATTTTTTTTTCTGATGTCTGATGTAGTGTGTAGTATAGTTTTGACAAGGTAAGGGAAGCTGTGGTGAGAGAACAGAAACAGGAGCCTGGATTAGGTTGGCACTGCCTCTGAAAGAACCAGTTGTTGAACTAGAGCCCTGAAAACAAGTGGAGTAAGATTTCCCCAAGTTGTAAAAATGATGGCAATTTTTTGAGTTTTATTTCCCATCATCTATGATATGATCCAGACTGAACTGCAGCAAGTCCACCTGCTTTGCTCAATGATGGGAAGTCACTTGGGTACAGTGATTGTGTCAGGGGTGGACGACTGTAGGTGTTATCCACACACTGATGTCACACTGTGCTGGAGCTCTTGTCTCCTAAGACCTCACCTAGATCTTGGCTTGGATTTTGGCACCACATGTGTGTGAAGAGGACGAAGGAAGGGAAATAGTAAATCTGAATGATGTGACTATTTAAACAAATTATGTGGAAGAAAACAAGAGAGTCCATCTTTACTGGGTGGAAACACGCCTGACCTGAGTATGTAGTCAGTGTAGGTGCTCTTCCTGAGCTCATGAGTTCTGTGTGATCCTTGTGTTGTACTGCCAGGAAATACCAATTGCTTTACAGCAGATACAGAGTGGTTGGCCTTGTGCCCTCTACAATGGTTTTAGTGGGCCTGCTGCCTGTCCTGCTGTGACCCTGAAGGGATTGGGCTGTTAGTGCAGAGCATTTGAGGGTCCTTATAGAAAGGGACAAGCATTGGCTAGTGGTGGAGGCAGCTCTTAAGGCAGAATACAGAGTCCAAGATCAAACTTTCCACGGTGTCTGTGTCTGGCTGGGTGCTTAGACTGATACCCTACATGTACAAGGATATTCCCCACTACTAGAGAGACAGCAGTATCACTCCTCACAACCAAAGGAAACTTTTCTAAAAGCAGGTATCTACTTCATGGTGGGCAAAAGATTGACTTATTTGTAGGTACAAAGCCTGCAGCTACGTGTCATGTTCATTTTAGCACTGAGTTGAAGCTTTCTTGACCTATGTTCAGTGTAATTAAAACCAAATCCCTCAAATCCAAGGACTGTTTTGAAAGGATTCTGTAATGCTAGGGCAGTGTGTACAGACATGTTCTCATGCTTACCCTAACTGCATAGATTTGCTTGTAGGAGCTGCTGGACTCCAGCACTTCACTTCCATTGATTTGACAGTCTACAAATCCTGGACATTCTAAACACCATGAAGATTTGAAATTACTTAAAGGAAATAATAGTGTATCTTCACTGTGAATGCATTATGCACAATTTTATTACATTTATATTAAAATAAGTTGAGATGTATTTTGCTTTATTTACACTATTTTCAGGCTGTTTCCCTTTTGCCTAAATGAAACCATTTTGATGCTCTTGCTTGTCTGGCTGGCTGTAAACCAGGTATTTAAACAAAAATAAAGAGTTGCCAGTTTTGCCAGCTGGGGATGAGAACCCGGCTGGTGATATGCGGGTTTGGGAGGCAGTTAATCCAGCTTTTATGCTTTTTTATGATTTTATGTAAAAAGAGGTTAAAAATCACATTTGGCTCTTTCTTTGTACCACTGCTTTGTTGCTGTTGTGGGAATGCAGCAAAAGGTTGTTCATACTTTTTATTATTATTAGGTAAAGTCCTGCATAAATTACGTAAAGCTGCAAATACAATTTGCTCTAGCTATTGGCCATGTGATTTGCCTTGTTCAGAGAACGATATGTTTTATTTTCCTCTTGCCTTCTTTTGTAAACCACACGTGCAAACCACACCTCAGCTTACTCATGAAAAGAATCTACCACTGTCTCACAATTTTATGTGTTTTGCTAGCTTCAAAAGAAAAGGCTAACTGTACAGATGAGAAAAACAGAAACAGTGCTAATAGCTATAGCAGAAAAATATATAATGCTTTTATTCTGTGGCAGAAGAAGTAGTGATTTAAAGACAAGAGTCACAGATTTCATATACAGTTTTTCGGCAAATAGCTTGCAATATGCTCCAGCTCATAAAACATTTAATTAATTTTAAAATGCAAGAGTTATTTTAGTTAGTTTTGTCATATGTACTTATTCAGATAATTTGTTGTATTTTACACTTTCCAAAATTTCACCCTCTATTTGGAAATATCAATGATGTAATGAGTCTGTTTGTTTTGGCACAGTTGTAAATCATATGTGTTAATGTGTTAATATTTATGATTTTTTAATCTTATATACACAAGAAGGATTTTTAATATACTTCTTTTCATCATGTTTCTGCTACTAATCCTTAAGGACAGTGAAAAGTAGCAGTATGAAAGCATTAATTACTGTGGGATTTCCAAAATTGCCATGCTGGATCAGACTGCATGTTGCCTCTGCTAACAACACATCCCAGATATTTGAGAGCAGGCTTGGGTTTACTGGGGGAGCAAGAGGAGAGGCAGAGAAATGAGCTCAACAGCCCTCTATTACCCGTTTTAGACAATTGCAAGATAATCTACTTACAGATAAAGTTATTTCTGATCTTGTAGAGATTGCCTTATTCATTAAAGATTGAAAGATTTGCTTTCACTACCAGGTATCCAAATGACTGCTCCTTGTATGCCCACTTACAGTTTGACTCTGGAGGAGCTCTTTGTGAGGGTGATTGCATGTGTCTGTGTGTTCTAAACAGTATTTTGTTTTCTGGGGATCAGTTTGTTGTTGGTTTGTTCTTTTCATAAAAATCAGTCATAGGGTGCTGCCTTTCAGAATCTGCCTTCTGTGATACATTAACAATTCTCTATAAAGAATTATTTACATTCTTTTCAAATGTATTTCTACTCTATTAGTTGCATTTCTTTGATTTTTCTGTTTGTTATTGTTTTAAGGTCTTTTGTTTCTTGTTTTAAAGTTTTTTGATAGCTCTTCTGCAGCAAATGTTGGCTATTTGACACACACAGTCATAGTGCCTCCTATGTTTTAAGATTTCTTGACTTCTGTTTCATCTTTTTTGTATGAAGGGGCATGATCTATTAGAAATTCATAAAAATTGGAATTATGTATTCAGTAACCTTCAATTTCCTTATTGCTTATGATTTTTATGGATGAGTACTGCTGTTATGTTGTCTCCATGTCTGCAATTTAATATGAAGGTGTATTAAGGTCAAGACAGACTGCTTAAATTTCTTATTCCAGTTCTCTGGCACTGCTGGGAGAAGGGCAGAGTGGAATAAGTTGTTTTTAGGTACATAACATTGGTGGCATCATGTTAACAAATTGTATAAACTTGACCAGTTTCTGTGTTTACACAGGACCCTATAAGCATAGTTTCATAGTAAACATAGTATTGTATAAACACTGCCATATTTTTTTGCATTGGCAAAGTTCAGCTGTTAGGACTATTTAATGGAATGTAATGAAACAGGCAGGAGAAAGGCATTGAGGACTTCTGATGTAAACAAAGATCAAAGATCTAAACTTGTCTTAATAAGATTAAAGTGGTTCTAAATTGGAGACTTTAGACAGGTGGGGTCAAAGAGAGGGAAGTGACTGAGCAAACAGATGCTTCACACTTCTAACTGAGGCGTTAGTGCCCATTTAGTACCTGTAGATAGTGACTCTTCCTAAAGCTGTGGATGATATAAATGGCGTGGTGGAGGACATAGGAAAGGGTAAAAAGAAGCCATGATTGTTTGGAGCAGGTCATTGTCAAATTTTAATTTTGCTTTTAGCAGTGCAGTGCCTGGTAAGCCTGGAATTTCAGTGAGCTCAGGTGTATGAGTCAGTGCTGCACTTTTGAGTCAGGTTCTGAGAGTTCTTTTAGCATACTGTGAAAATAAAGTCTCAGAAACACATTCATATAGAGATGCATCAAACAGACTGAAATGATGGTGTATGAAATAGTTTGTCTTAAAGATGCTTTTGGTTTCTGTCTCAGGTGTTAGAAGATAATGACTATGGTCGTGCAGTGGACTGGTGGGGATTAGGAGTTGTCATGTATGAGATGATGTGTGGAAGATTACCCTTCTACAACCAAGATCATGAGAAACTATTTGAACTGATATTAATGGAGGACATAAAATTTCCTCGAACTCTGTCTGCAGATGCAAAATCATTACTATCAGGCCTACTGATAAAGGATCCAAATAAACGGTAAGTGAAATTAATTGGCTATAAAGGCATAATAAATGCTCTAATTGTGCTGGGTAATGTAAAAATAGGTCTGTGGTGCCTGGTCTTCCTGGCTGAAGGAGCTGTCAGTCACAGGAAAGGGTCATATGCAGCCCTACAGTCTCAGATTTCCATTTTGTCAGTCCAGCAGGAAAAGCAAACTGTGACCAGCCAGCCAAATACAGGCAGAGTAGAGTAAAACTGTGTTTCTGTAGCAACTCCTAATGCTTTTTAACCTCCAAACAATCTGACCCATCAAATATATTAACCTTTAGAATTGGAAAGATGCTTCCTTGTAATTAATCTTTGCAGACAGTAGTGTTTATTACAGACTTTTATTTGGAAGCTTATTTATATTCAAGTTCTTGTGCTAGCTAATGCTAAATAGGAGAAGAACACAGAGATTAACTTAACTCAGCCTTTTTGTGAGCAGCTAGAAGATATTGAGAGAAGTCTGGAGACTGAAGGCTAACTGCCATGATTTGCCAAGATGTAGAGAATTTTACAATGAGTAGTTGAGAAACAAGGAGGAATACAGCTTGAAAATTAGAATAACTTGACACAGTTATTGCAAGACTGACGTAGTACTCCAGAATATTTTTGAAATTTGGCAGCAGGGTAATACCAAAACAAACTTTTTTCTTGGTTGAGGAAATTATTCCTCCGTACAATAAATGCTTTAGAAAGGAATTTATCTTATTAAAATGCTTGTCTTTAGAATTTGCCTTTATATCTTTAGCAGTTCTTTTTAATGAAACACACAATGTTTTTGTCACTCTTCTTGTTAACATTTAGCACGTATGGTCTGCTTATTTAGTTAAGAGTAGCTTTTTTTTCTGCTGCATCTTCCTTCTATTAGGGCAGTAAGATCCCCAGTCTCAGGGAGAAGTTAGATGAGAGCTGAGCAGTCTTGAAAGTCAATGTGCTGTTGAGAAGGACAGAAGTTCCCATCCCTGGATGTGGGGTTATTTCTCAACCAACAACAGCAGCTCAAGGGAGCTCACTCAGCTTGTCAAGTCAAAGTGGGCTTGCTAATGCAACAAGAAATGGCCAGTTCTCTCTTCTATTCTCATGTCAGGCTTAGCTTTTCTCCAGGTTAGGGAGCTGATTCTGCTCACAGTCATCAAGTGGGAATGATGCTGTAGATGCAAGTGGGAGAAGAGAGGTATGGTCAGGACACTTCTCTTTTGGCAGCAGTGACCATTTCTGTGAGCTCAAACCATCTTGGGCAAGTTCACCCAAAATAGGTGAAAACCACTTTCTAAGATGATTTACCAGACAGAGTCTTGCTTTAGCAAGCCACAGTGAGTAGTGTGGTTATTTACAATGGCCTTTAAATAACCTTCTCAGCAGGCCTACAATTTATTAATTTATACTAATTGACTCAGATTGAGACTATTTTATGGTAATTGGTTAATTGTTACAGCACCCAGATGCAACAGCAGTGAACACTGTATAAAAATGATGCACAAGTCGTTACTGATTCAGTGCCCAGCATGTCTTTGGCAAAATTTTATATCAGCATTATTAGGTTGGTTTGGGTTTTTTATAGTGCCAGGACATTAGCTGGGCTTCAAGCAAACTAAACTTAAGTATGTTTTTAAAATTAATGAATTACTAAAAAGCTCCTCATGGACAGTGACAAACACTGTAGTTGGAATAATCAAAAGGAATAGACCATGGCATGAGTACTTCCACTATTACCAATTCTCTTGAGATTGCCAGAATTCATACTAAACAGGTGAAATTAATTGGGTGAGAATTGTTCCCAGATAATCAAAAACAAATGGTCACTTTTCCAACCATAGCAATAACTTGATCTCCCTATAAAAGTTTAATATGTGTTTTTTTCCCCCCCACTTTCTGTAGACTTGGTGGAGGCCCAGATGATGCAAAAGAAATCATGCGTCATAGTTTCTTTGCTGGAGTAAACTGGCAAGATGTATATGATAAAAAGGTATGTCTTTATATGGCATTGAATAATCTGGCTTCTGCAAGGTGGTTTCAATGATAGCCATAGTCTGCTATTCTATGAGGTAGTAATTCTTTTCTTTGCAACTTTTTGTGTTAATACAAATGAATAATTATTCTGAACAAGGTGCACTTACCTAATCTTTGTGTTTTCAGTAATAATTTGTCAGTTCACCAGAAGTAAATTTTGCAAACCAACCTAAACCTTTTATTATGTAAATGTCCAAATTTTTTCCTTTTCTTTTTTCTTCCTAGGCTTTCAAGAGAAAAGTACATGTATGACTCAAGAAAATGTGAAAAATGTAATATAGTTTATCCCGAGTTGTCATTTTATTTCTGCTTTCTAGTGAAAAGTTGCTTTATGAAAAAGGGAAATTAAGTGATCCTAAGGAACTCGGAGCAAAAGTCTACTTTCTGATTGTTTGTGTATAAGTAGAAACCTTTTTCAAACTTAAAGACATAGCTAAGAAAATTAAAATAGTGTTAAAACACTAAGCCAAAACAGCTTGTGGAGAAAGCAAGTGCTGGGAATTAAATTGGAAAAGTTTTCTCCAAACCCAGTCCTGTTCCTGTATTGATCAACACTTTGAGAATTATTTTAGAAAATGAATTTATCTTACTTGGGAGTGAAACTCAATTCAACTTCAGTTGTTTTATATACAGAAACTGATTTTATCTCAGTATTTCTGTAGGAATTTACTTGTTGCTATAAACCCTTTCTATTTTGATAAAGACTTTTCTTTTTTCCCCAACTGTTTTACATTGTTAATCTGCCAGTTGAACTGCGTAATTTTAAAAGATAGTTTTTTCACCTTTTTTTTTTTTGCTTTGTTCAAATAAAAGGAAAATGGAAGACATACGACTGAGCAGAATATGTTTATGCTACAATGTCAATGATACAAACTGTTTTTTCAGTTGTTGTTGAACTGGAATTTTAAAAATGTGTGGTTGTTGGTGTGGTAACTTCTCTGACAAATACCGGAATTGAAATGAAAGCCTGTATATGATGATACAAAATATGGTACTCTGAAATTACTTGATACAAGTGTGATTTTTCCCTGGCAGTATCACAAGGTTTCAAGAAACTCTACAATAAATAATCAGAGCAAGTATATTAATCAGCTTACTTTATGAGCTCAACCACTGGTTGGTTATGTAAGGACGTTGTAGAGAAGCACTGTGAGGATAAAAACTAAAAATAGAAGTTGAGGACCTTTCTGGAGTAGAAAAAAAAACCCACTAAAATTAATAAGATTGCAATGTGCTAGGAGTGGGTGAGGAAAAAAAAAACCTGTTACATTATTCTTGCTCCCTTGAAAAACATTTCTTAATTATCTTACATTAGAAATAGAACTTTCAATTCTACACTGTGATCAGCATCTTACTTAGTTAAGAATATATAGATACTGTTAATTGCTTGTTCTTTGATTCATTTGCTCATTTCAAATGAGCATGGCAAATGTGTTTCTGTCAAGATCTTTTTTTGAGCTATTAAAATAAAAGGAGGCATTTTGCAGATTAAAAAAAAATATATAAAATATATAAATGCCAGCACTTTGCTTTTATGCTCGTGGAAGTGGATGTGGCTTATTGGAGTATTATAACTAGGGAAAAATCTAGTCATTCTTTGTTTACTGTGGACACTGTTGCTTTGAGAAACTAAATTTGCCAGTGAAATATCAGCTGAATTTCCTCAGTTGAACAGTTCACTTCAAGGATCATAGGAATTGCTTTTGTGCAGTATTAGCACACAGTGTGTCCTTTATGGAAAAACAAGTCATGAAAATGACTTCTGACAGTGTGCTTTTCTGTTTAATTAAAAATAGTTTTCTTCCTATTTGTTCCTTACAAAGCTGTTTGCCTGGTTAAAATATCCAGTTGTTCCCTCTGCACACACAGTCTTACACTCTGCAGACTTCAGGGCTGTGCTCTGAAATATAATCCTCAAACATAATAATAAGGTTAATGAACTTTCATCAAATATGTTCATTAGAATGCTTACATGAATATTTTTGAGATATTTTGGTATTCTAAAATAACTCAGAGAATCAAATAAATTTGATTTTTAAATAGGTTCATGCTTGCTTCTGTTGCTGTTTGTTGTTGGATGTAGAGTCTTCAGCAGTAGGGTCACTTGATGAAATTGATAGTGGATATAATTATTTGCATAGTAAAAATATTCCCAGTAATTTTGCCTGAGTTTTAAGCACCATGGCACTGTAATTTTCTGGCTGCATTTGAGGAGTGTGTTTCTGTTAGAAATGAAAGAACTGAAGTTCACTCTCAGAGTAATGGAAACCAAAAAATCATGTGTATTCTGAGTAGTTGCTGGGTGATAGTTTTGTACATGTGCACACTGTGCTCCTGTGCCTCTAATTTTATCTTTTTACTAGGTTATCACTTTCCTGGTGTGATTAGAAACAGAATTACATATCTCTAAACTATTTCACGTATTTCATGTGACAGACCACAGCTCTGTCAGGTCAAATGGATCCAAATGGTCAAATGGAATTGTTAGGTTTCTGATACTGCTAACTAGCTAACCTAATTTGGTATTATATAATGATAAAAAATATTGTATGGCACACTGGAGCAGAGAAGGTCGTTGCCTTTAGATGAAAAATGTATAGTAGTTAGCATTTGTGATCTGATGTATTTATTTTTGGCAGAAAAACCATGAGGGCATATGAAAGAGAGCAGCCTGTGCCAGGTTCTTCCTGTGATCATCTCAGCCCTGATGAGTTTTTATCTCTCTGCCTGAGTATGAGAAATTGAATAGTTTGGCAAACTCTGAAGACTTCAAAAGCCCATATACTAAATAAAATAGTTGTTTTATTTTTAGGTAGAATCAGGAAGCTGTTTGAAATGTCTCTGTTTCTCATGTAAGAATTGCTTTGGCATATTTTTATTTGGGTAGCAGACATACACTAAAGTTGTCACATGTTCTGTTTAGGGTCTTTCACTGAACAAAAAGCACATGGGCATTACTTAAAAGGTCAAAAATTAGGTATGTGTTCAGGCTTGCAGCTTGAAGCACTTGGTAGCCTCATGGTAAAGGAGGTCCAGACCTTTTATCGAAGCCTGGTTTTCTTTCTGCATATAATATGTATGAAAGATGAGAGAAACCATGTGGAAATTTGGGCTGAGATACATGTTCTGATTTGTGGTAATACCTCCTGTTGTCTCTGAAGAAAATTAGGAAGTGCCAGCAAATGAATCTGTTGGTGCTGGGAAGGGAGCAGGGACAAGTGGCGGCAGTGGTTGAAGCGGGAGGCCTGGCTTTGATGCAGGAGGTGCTTTTGGAGGCACCTCTCCTGCTGTAAAGGCAGTGACTTTCTGCAGGAAGTCTGACAGCTGCAAGAAGCTGTTCCTTACCCTTCAGGCTA
Source organism: Urocynchramus pylzowi (assembly GCA_013397555.1). Lineage (NCBI taxonomy): Eukaryota > Metazoa > Chordata > Aves > Passeriformes > Fringillidae > Urocynchramus > Urocynchramus pylzowi. The sequence goes on from VZRH01003887.1 coordinate 451,540, forward strand.
CCTTGGTTTACTCAAGACACAAGCCCAGCAAATTATGAAATCCCATAATCCAAGTCCTGGGTTCAGGCCTGGAAAAATCTGCAGTATAACCATGACCTTAAATGCACATTTAAGTACTTCTGTGTATCAGATTGTGAAGGGAAAGGATGGGAGGTTAATAGGAAAGTACCACCATATGGTTTTAGGTTGTTGCTATTTGAATCATACTATTTTCATACAATTATCTGCACTGCCACAAAACCTGCAGAAATTACCCTTGTTGGTTGCTTTTGTGTTGTTGCCATGGGAAGTTGTAAAAGGATCAGACAACATCTAACCAGTCTGATACTTTCATTGTGTTTCCACTGATACCTTAAACTATAGGGGCAGATCTAGATGTTGATTGTCACCCTTCTCCCAGCTGCTTGAATTTACAGGGAGGAAAGTATACATAAGTGTGTCTGATTCTGAAACTTATGTTGCTGGGGGTTTGTAGTCACCCTCTGTCCATGGTAACAGCATTGCATCACTTGGAAAACAGTTTATCCATGGGTAAACCTCCCTGCTGAAGCCAGTTTTCCTGTGGACTTTTGTCCTTCTATCACCGAAATGCCAGCTCCTTCTCCTCCCCTGCCTAGGACCACCACATGCAGGGTCCATGGGGTGTTCCCAATTCCCGGCTGTGCTGTGGCTGCTGGCTGTGCAGCAAGCTGCCTTTGGGGTCATGCATGGGGAGGAACCAGTCCCTACAGGAATGCTACTGACTGTCTTGAAGCTCAGCTCAAATTACCAGGTAGAAACTCTAGTTTGAGGGGCATGGACAGGTATTCCTCCCATCTATTCAGTGCAGCTCAGCTGCAGTCTGTTGGTCAGTGGGATTCTTATGGTGGAATGGCCTGAAGTTGTGCCAGGGCAGGTTTAGGTTGGGTATCAGGAGAAGGTTCTTCACCCAGAGGGTGGCTGGGCATTGGGACAGGCACCCCCAGGGAAGTGGTCACAGCACCAACCTGACAGAGTTCAAGAAGTGTTTGGACAGTGCTCTCAGGCACATGGTGTGATCCTTGGGAATGGTGTGGTGCAGGGCTGGCTGGGACTTGTACATGATGATCTTTGTGGGTCCCTTTCAACTCAGCATATTCTGAGATTCTCTGAAAATTCCCTTTAAATTATAAGGAGAAGAAAGATCAGATTGATGTTCTTAAGCATCATGCTTTTCATTTGGCAGATTGAGTGTATCACAGTTACTTTGAGGTAGCTTCAGCCACTTCATATACAACACTAAGACAAGTGATTCTTGGTAAATTATCTTTGAGCAAGTAGTGTTACATATTTTCTCTCATACTGAAGTATTTATGTAGTTGTTCACTAAGTGTGAGAAAGTTCAAGGTGTAGAATCAAGCCTGTGCATCTCAGTGTACCTACAACAGTCAAATACTGTGCCTGCCCCTTTCCTTCCTCTAGGAGATGGGTGTACAATTTTCCTTGACTTGAACTGTGGAAAAACCATGGTGTTTCTCACACACTGCTCTTGATGGATGCCAAATGGAAATGCCATTCACTGGAGATAATGAAGACACTAAGAATTTGATATTGCCTCTGCTGTCATTTCTAACATCAAGCCTTTGAAATGGCCAGGGCAGATTCAGCTTGACAGATGGATATGAAATTGGATTTTTGTCTTGAACATAAACTCTTAAAGTCACTTAACTCATACTGAGTTTAGACTTTTATTTCTTTATTTGTACAGACACATGCATATCTATGCATATGTGTGTGTGTAATGCATAAACCCAGAAAATCTGTATTTCTGCTCCATAGAGTAGATTGTCAGGAGGTGCAGTTCCCTGTCTGGTTGGAGCATTTTTCTGAACTGAGGCCACTAAAGAAAATTATCCCATACTTAAGTTTGGCAGCCAGGACCAAGCAGTGCAATTCTCTTGCAGACTGACAAGGCCTGTGCTTAACAAATGCTTATCTTACTCCTTTTGGACACAGGTTACTGGATGTGCCTTCTGGTGCTCACATCCCTCCTGAACTTCTGATTTCTCATGCCAGAAATGAGGAATAGCTGTGGCAATAGCATGTGGATACTATTTCCTTGTGCACCAAATGTGAAATGTTGCTGGCTGTAGAGTGGCATCTTCCTGTTGTGATCATCAGAGCAGTTGTTGATGTTGGGTGTTTTAATCTTTATCATTAAACCTCAGCTTCAGTCTTCCTTGGGATGTATGTGGAAGCTTCTGGAGTGCCACTCTAAGTGTTTATCTCTGCAGCATTTGCACCTTATTTGTCTTTGTAATGGTTTCATTGCAGCTGAAATCTGTGGACATTTTGCTTTCTGTTTTTAAATGAAGTTTGACAACTAATGGACAAAGGGGTGTCTCCTTTGATGATTACCAAGAATTTACTGGGGGAAGGGGAGGTGTGCCTTGGGTGTCTCCTTTGATGATTGTCAAGAATTTACTTGGGGAAGGGGGGATTTGCCTTTGGTGTCAGCTCAGGAGTCTGGAGAGGGATGTCCACAAGATTTTAGCCCCAGCTGGTTTGGTGTAGTGAGGTAGAACTGATGGAAAGGAGAAATCCCCAGTTCTCTGTCCACACAGCAGTGTGGGAGGTGGAGGTGATGCTGTGAGGGAAGGAGGCAAAGTGCATGGAAAGACTGAAGAAACCTTTCTGCTACTTTTGTTCAGCTGTATCTGTGCTTCTTAACCTCAGCTACTGCTTCCACTTTGCCAAAGGTTTTAAGGGATGGTTGGTGTACATAAGGGCACAGCCTGGATAAAAATCAGTGTATGCTGTTGTGGAGAGCCACATGGCTGGAGAGTTTGTTTTTGCAGTCAGTGAAGTTTCCACATGGCTTTAATGTCCAGGATATGACAGATACTGCTGTAACATAGATGAATCCTAAAACACCATTGACATAAATTTGCATCAGGTCCCCCCTTTTAGTTACAGCCTGGAGTTTCATGTCTTCTACTTGTTTCACTTCCCCAGACAGCTGAACTTCTGTCATCACTGCAGTTTTCATCAGCTGGCTTATTGGATGTTACTGATACAGAGTTTTTTAGTAAGCCTAGCTGCTGAGCATTGAATCAGAGCACCAACTTCATGAGTTTTGTTATAACGGTGCTTTTCATACCCGATTAAAATTACTGAAAGTATTTGTTCCTTGAGAATCACTTAGCACTGTGCTTCTCTTCCTAAAATAATAGTATCAAAGTATTTTCCATAACCATTACCATTTCAGGTAGTTGGAGAGAACAAGGGAATGATTTAAAGTTGTAGTGAGGCTTGTTCATCTCAGTGGATTAAAAAGAAAGAAGTAACAAATCCCTGGATAAACCAGTAGTTAGCCTGTAAGTTTGTGTCATCTAATGCATTTTCCTTTTCCTCTCCAGCAGCACATCCATACACTGTATGGCTACCTATAATGATCTTACCTTGCCATACCTTTTGTCCTTTTGTGTTTCATTATCTACTTCAACCTGACTCACAGTTGTTATGGACTGTGAAGTGAGGGTTCACTCCTTGTATTTGCAAGCAGTAGTACCATGAAAGGTCTCAGGTGTACTTCACAGCAGGAGTAGTTTGTTCTGCTGCAAATGTTTGCTGCACCATTGAAAAGACATTGCTTCTTGTCCTTGACTTGGGAAAAAAGAAGAATTTTCCTAAGCTTGTATTTTCATTATTTTAAAATGAAAGGTTATGAAATGGCATTTTCTGTTTCTGACCAGTAAAAAGCATTCCAATCAGGGAAGCAGTAAAATTGTTATAAACCAGTTACACATTTTTTTCATACTAAATTTATTGCTGAGATCTGTGAAAGTGTCTTTTTAAAAGGATGAGATGGACACTTGGCCTTGACTAGAATGCATTACTTGGCTTCCTGTAATCTTGTGTGGGCTTATTTTGTTTGTTAGTTTGTTGTTTTTTGTGGGTTTTTTTCTGTGTTTTTTTGTTTGGGTTTAGGTTTTGGTTTGGTTTTTTCTTTCTCTGTTTTTTGGTTGGTGTTTTTGGGGGTTTTTGGGCTTTTTTTGAATGTTCTTTTCTCAGATAGAAAAATGAGAATAAATTGTGGGATATTGCACTGGAATAAACCTGTTTTTAGGAAATGTGGGCTGCATTGCTGGAGAGACGGACAACTTTGGAAATCTACTTTAATAGCACAGAATTGTTTGGGATAGCCTGGCTGCATGTAAAAATACTTTTCAAGAAGTGTAGGAATCTGTGCAATAAAATAGAATAGTTTGTTTATAAACATTGGATGTAACTTGATTTATACCTGGAAAATTCTTCTGATGTTGTGTTTATATATGTTAGCTCCTTAAGGATTTATTCTACAATGCCCCAAACTTTCACTTCTAAATACCTCTCTGCTGTTGTGTGTTTTCCATTCAGGACAAAGTAAGGGAAAGCTGAGCTTAGTTTTGTAAAAGTATCAATCAGATACTTATTGTACTCTGTTAAGTATCAATCAGATTTATTGTACTCTGTTAAATATATGAAGGGAAAGATTTGGTTTTGCTTAAGAAGTGCTTGCACTGTTACTGAAGATCTGGATCTGATGAAATCAGTCTCAGTGTGTACAGATCATCTGTGCATCTAGTGCACAGAACTTGGGAAAAGGAGGGAGTTAGCAGCAGTTCCTCCTTCTTTGCTTTTGTGGGAAAAATGACCAAGTTAATTGTTTGGTGCTAGTGGTCTGGAGTTGAGGAGAGAGAGAGAGTGAAACTGGTGAAAACCCCATGCAAGGTGATAATATCAGTGAGCCAGAACCTGTTGTATTGAAAGGAAAATCAATTACAATTATTCTCAGGGTGTGTTTTACATTGCATATGAGGAGATAGCACCAAGGGGCTCCTAGGTACAAGCAAGAACATTGTCACACCACACAAACACACCCCCACACAATTGGCAGTGTCATACATACAAAACTGCTGTATTGTTTTTGGACTGGCATGCAGTGTGATATTCCATCCTCAGTCTGCCTTCCAGTAAAAATTGATCAGCAGTTCTTTTGGTAGAGAAGCTGGATAGTGAAGCTGGTTCAAAAGAGGGGCAAGGGAGTCCTGCCTGCAGGCTGAGAGTGGCTACCAGTGATTTGCTGTTGGGAAATCCCACACTGTGCTGTGAAAGCAGTAGGCAGGTTTAGATACAGCAACTCTCTTAAGCCTGAACTGGTCTTTTTTCAAATGTAAAATTTATTTTCATATCATGTAATATCTTTCAAAGATAAGTTCAGATGAAGGCCTTCCCACTGAAAATAAAAACCCCAAACCATGCTTATTATGCTCTCTGTGTAGTCTTTCTCTTCTTAGCTGTTTATACCACCCAGTTGTGGTGAAGTATCTTGAGATGCCTTTGCCTGACAGCTATGTGGGTAATTAAATTGGCTTAAAGAGTTTCTAGGTAATTATCTTTATGCAGTTCAATTTATCTGCAAGTCATGTGAGAGTGATACTTAGAATTTAGCTTTGTTGTGCCATTGATTGGATTCTGAACTGGTATTTTTGGGATTGACTCAAATGGAAGTTAGAAACTCAGCTGCCTCTCCACAGACCTACTTGTTTGATCTGGGATGTAAGGAAAAAAATCTGTACTTGTTTTCCTGATAGTAATTTGGCTGCTTTGAGATTTAGTAATTTTGGTTTTTTTCTTGGTGCCTTTCAGCTTGTACCTCCTTTTAAACCTCAAGTGACATCTGAGACAGACACCAGGTATTTTGATGAAGAATTTACAGCTCAAACTATTACAATAACACCGCCTGAAAAATGTAAGTCAGAAATGATGCACAAGCATGATGTAACAGTAATGTTCATAATAAAGCAGTGTGCAAGGTTTTTTCTGTTTGAATAGAAAACCTGTTCTCAGTGTTACTAACAAAACTCTTTGTATGGAAGTGCATAAGAGTAACTCTCAATGACAGCTTTGTTTTCGAGATGCAATAATTACAAAGCTTAGAATATCAGATCACTCTGAGTTGGGTTTTGGGGGCCTTTTTGCTGTGGGCTTTTTTGTGTTGATTTTGTTTGGAGTTGTTTCATTTGTTTGTTGATTTGGGGTTTTGTTTGTTTGTTTTTAAATAAGACACCAGCTTCAAGTGGTTACTGGTTGGTAGTGAAGGTCCCAGTTCAGCAAAGTAATTGGAGCATGGACCCTTCTTTAAGCATGTGGACAGTGCTGGTTTCTTCAGTGGGCTGTGTAGCTTTAGTAGGATGGACATATTTTGAAATACTTTAAAGACAATGATTTGAAAAAAATCAATTACTTGAAAATTAAATATCCTAGCAAGTCCCGTGCTTCAACAGAGCTCTTGAAGAAAGCGTTAATGTGGATGTAACCATGGCACAGGACCTTGCAAAATTTCTTTTTTGGAGTGAATGTGATTTCACCATGGTTTGTGATTTTGTCATGTTGTGTTACACACAAGAATCATGATCTGATCAGCCTAGCCAGAACTTTACAGTTACTAACCAACCTAACTAAAATCTTGCTCCTGAGTTCTTAAAGAATTTTCTTTCTAAATGGGGATTTTTGAAGGTTTTGTTTGTTTCTTTATATTGGAGGCTGAGAAAGGAGGATCACAAAAGTAAAGGCTTAGTTATGGTTGCTTAACCTTTCATAAAGGTTGCTTAACCTTTCTCATTTTCTGATGTTTTAGGACTCCCAGGTTAGCTGCAGCTTTCTGTTCATATATAGATCTAGAGTATTTTTTTGATTTTGCATTTTTAGTGTCTGATCACAATCATAGAAACATAGAGTGGTTTGAATTGGAAGGGATCTTAAAGTTCATCTGGTTCCAATCCTCCTGCCTTGGGCCAGGGGCACCTTCCACTGGACCATGTTGCTCACAGTCCATAATTTAAGTGATTTTAAGTCTTTCTGCTGTGAAAAAAAGAACCCTTTCTTCTCCTGTCTATCTTGATAAGAATTTGTTCATCTTTGTAACTTGAACAAATTTTACTAATATTTGGATTAACTTGGGTTCTGTTGATTCGATATTAGACCATGATTAACTCCAGTTTTTATGTGCAGAATATATGAGAATGCAAAAGATACAAAATTCTGAAAGGCTGCATATAAATGCATTGTTAGAATAACAGTCTCAGCAGGAGTCTTTAAGAATAAGCACTGTTACAAAGCCATGTGAGAATGCACATCCAAATTCTCAGAGTTAGGTAACATCTGGTGCCTGCTTTCCATTGGCACTGGAGAAATTATGTAAATAAAAATATTTATGAATTTGGCTTTTTCCATATTTCTTCTGATCCCAGTAAATACTGTAAAAATAAATAGTTTACTAAAAATAATACTAATAATTAAAACACATAGAACCTGTGTGAATTGTTCATTTTGTAGCTGTTTTTTGTTTTAACTCCCTTTGAAATGGAGGAATATTTAAGTATATCTACAGTAAGACTGTAATTTCCTGAGCTCAGCTCAAGAAATGATGGAAACTGGCTGGCTTAATTGGCACTCGGCTTCTTTGCTGCCAGAGGCTGGGTGTGCTGGCATGTTTGGATTAGCCTGAAAGGGGTAGTTGTGATTGAAGTTCTCAGGTGATAGTCAGAATAAAATGAACCAAACAATCAATCTGAAATAAATAGTGACTTTTGGGCACGCTGTCCTTTCAGTGAGTATCGTCCTGCTGTGTGGACGTAAGCTTACCTGCTTAACTGAAGTCTTACTTTAACTTGAGCCTTGAACCTCAGCATTGAACCCTGAAAGATGTACTGCATATCAGGTGAAAAATAAAATTTTATTTCAAACATACTGATGTTTTGAACTTCTTCCTTAACACAGATGACGAGGATGGTATGGACTGCATGGACAATGAGAGGCGGCCGCATTTCCCCCAGTTTTCCTACTCTGCAAGTGGACGAGAATAACTTTTTTGTTCTGCTGCTTCACTGTCATCTTAGGTCTATCAGTGAAAATGATTCCTGAACATCACCACCAGTACTAGATACTACTAAGATAGCAGGGGCACTTTCAGAGACCATTCCAAATTGAACAAGTTTCTTTCCCAAACCTACCTAAAATCCGTTCTGGTTTTGCATGACATATGAGATTCTCTCAACTCCGCTCTCCTGCTGTTGCTGCTGCCCACAGTCTCAGTATAATAGCAACGTCAAGAAGTTACTAACAGTTTCTTTGAAGGTAAATGACTTGACTTCAGCATTGTACACTTTGTGAACAAGTAGTCATCTATTTTTCCTCACAGTGGAGACTAAACAAAAGCCGTGTTGGTCCAGCTTGTCTTCTTCCAGAAGATGAATCAAAATTGTAATTAGTCTGAACAGACTAGGCGATAACATTTTCTTGCATCTGTTTGTGCTGGTTAGAATGAGGAAACGCAGAGGTGGTGATGTACATATGCAAGGTTTCTGTTAGGCATATCATTACTTGAAGCAGGTCTCTGTCATTAACATCTGGCTGGAATTTGTTTGGGAAATGTTAGAGAGAAGGACTTAAATTGTTGATATATATAAATATATATATATATATATTATTTTTTAATTACTGTTGGATACTACAGAAGAAGCAGAAGGGCTGGGCTCACCCAGCCTGCCACTTAGAACTTCCAGGTTCATGTGCAATCATGGAGAATCGAACATTATACATGCAAGAAATGAAGGCATAAAAGCAGCAGTTGAAGTTGTTCAAGGGGTTTTATAATTTGCACCAGATAACGTCTTTTTCATGCTTTTCTCTTTCATGATATGCATCACCTCTGATGGCTGAAGAATGTAGACAGGCATAATGGTATTGCTTTTCACCAAAATGTGTGCACCAAGGTAAACAGGTGTTTGCCTTACTTGTTTTTATTTTGAGTTTGTGAATTAGCTTCCTCTCCAGGTGTTTAACTCCCGATTTTTTTTTTTTTTTTTTTTTTTTTTT
>VZRH01003887.1:460442-570243 GCA_013397555.1 Urocynchramus pylzowi
TTTTTTTGGTTATACTGCGATAGTATTTATTTTTAGAGATAAGGTTTGTATATGTCATGTTTGCAAATGCTGCTACATCTTAGAACAGGCTTATAGCAGTTAATTTTGTAATATATGGAAGGACTGTACAAGCTGAAGGGAATAATGCACTTTTCTCCCATGTGGAAATTTTAACAAGGCTCTGAAATTGTACATACTGCTTAGAACCAGATTTTTGTGAATGAAATACTGTCTTTTAACAGTTTGGCAGTGGAGGTAGGGATTTCCAACCTCATGTGCCAAAGGGTTAAAAGTGAACAGACAAAAAAGCTACATCTTGTGCTCCATTTAGGATAAACATAATGTAAGAGCCTGGCAGCACAAGAGAAAATGTCTGTTCTATATGAAGGAATTGCATTTGAACAACGAGACCACAGTGATTACAAGAAAAGCACTTTATTTTATTTTAACAATTAAAATAGTAAATTTCTGGGATCAGTCATTCTCAAGGAAGATTTGCCCTCAACCAAAAGAGTCCTGAAACCCAGGAGGTTATGTGTAACCGTGGTACCTGATTGACTGAATTTCAAACATCACAACAAACGCTCCACTGGTAGGGAAATGTCTTTCCATTTCCGAAGATCTGTATCTAACAGAACATGTGCATAAACTTTAGCTTTGATCTTCAGCAATGATAATCTTAATAATAAACCCTTTGGTGCTAGGAGTTGGGGCGTGACGTGGCGCAGCGACAGAGCGCCCGCGCCCTTGCAGGCGACATCGGGAACCCCCGACTCCGTGGGATTATCATTGGAAGTATCTCTGTGTTCAGCTCTTGTCAGCTCCCACAAAGACTGTGATATTGCAGAGTATTCCTGGTTGCGTTGTGTGAGTGAGTAGATGAGTCTGAGAGATGTTCCTACACAGATGCCTTAGCCTCTTGATGTGGAAAGTTGAGTGCCCAAGCATGAAGCCCACTGCTGGCAGTGCATGTGCTGGGATGGTCAAGGGGTAGATGGGCATTTTAGCAAGGCAGCTAAAGACGCAGAGTAACTTAGACAATTTTTCATGTTTCGTGTTTTATCTTCAGTAATGGATGGATAATCAGATAGAAATATATCATGATGTATATTCTAACTGCATAGGATTTCATTATGTCACCCTGTAACACTAAGGACGTGTAGATGTTGTCCCTGTGCGGAGAGAGGGGAGAGCAGCAAATGCGTTGCAGGTCTGTCCTGGACTGGTGGTGTAGAGGTGTCGACACCGACACAGTGAGCGAGGGACTGAAATAACCAAGTACTTTAACAGACGGGCATTAATTAGTTCTCTGCAAAGGTCTTGTACTCACAGACTGAAACTATGGTGACTCAAAATCTGTGTTACATGCCTGTGTTTTCTCCCCTATGTTTTCAGCTTGTAATAGCAATAAGTTTCTTGGCACGGGGCACCTGCAGCCAGTGGCCGACTGGCCGTGGCGCCGGCCAGCAGCTCCTCGTGGCAGTGACGCCCTGTGCTTTGCTCTCCGTTGCGTAGCCAGGTAGCGTGCGGTTTGCAGGAGGGGCCTGGCAGTGAGCCTTTTTGTCAGCCTTTTTGTCATCACTTTGCATTGCATTGTCTGCCTTCTGAAACGTCAGTGATCCAGTTTGTGATGCAGAGAGTCAGCAGCCGCCTTGTGCTGCCCAGGCCTAGGGGATTCTGTCTTACCAGTGTTGGATGACAGAGAAAAGGACAAGCAGTGCTGAGAGAAACTTTTGAAGCTCTTCTTTTGCTGTCTGCAGTTGTGGTTGGATTTGGACAGGAGGTGGTGGCTGGTTGTCTTGGTGAGCCTTTTGAGCACAGTACATTTCAGGCCTTGACTCCAGCTTGTACTGACTTCCATGACATAAAGTATGCCCTCTTGTACTGCAGCCATCTCGGAGGAAATAGGTCAGTTCTGTTTGGATTTTGGCAGTTTTGCACACAGCTTCGCTTTCCACACTAATCCATCTTCCAGTACATTCCTGTTGCTCGAAGAACATTTATTCCAGTATTGTTTCACCTTTTTTTTCCATCTTTACTTGCGGCTTCTTAAAGCTGACTGTTCTTGCAGGGGCCATGTGCTTCTCCTAGAGTACAAAAGTAAGGTCTTTCCTTACTAACTGCAGGGTCTATATATTACACCTCAATGTACACACTTTGCTGCTACTGTTTGTACTGTCTACAGTAGAATTTCCTTATCTTGCTCCTGGTAGTGCATTACAGGCAAGCATGAAATGTAAAGTATTTATTTAAATAAAAACCTCTAAATTGGTAATTGAATTACCTCCCTGTAGCTTTAGAGTTTGTGACATTTCTTGACCTTGCTAGTTCTTTCATTAGATCCGTGCAAGATCTAGTCATATGGTTAAGGATATTAAGCAGACACGACTACGAACCCAAGAAACCGTATTACTGTTGGTCATACTTAAACTGTTTATTTCCTTAAGTATATGACCCACAAGGATGTGAAATAACTACAAGAAACTGTTTTTGTACACTGTACATCCTTAGTATTTTTACACGTATATGATAGGGATGCACATTATTTTCCTTCGTACAGACAGCTTAAATAAAGCACTATGTCAATCTGCTACTTCTGTGTTTTTTAATGCTAATTTGTTCTGGAGGATTGTAAATATATATATATATATATGTTCAAGCTTGCCACAGAGGACGTATTTTTTTATATCTGCACATTACTATTAAATATCTTAGAGGATAAAATTCTTAAGTTGTCCTGTGTCAGAGAAAGAAAAATGGAAATGAGAAGGCTATATTGCAGATTACAAAAGATTTCTCAAGTTTTGGGTTAAATATTTACTTCATATTTTAAAGTAATTTTATATAGGTTAGATGTTTCAATCCTGAAATGCACAAAGAATTTACTTAATTTCTTCTTACAAGAAAATGTACATCATTATTTTTTTATCACTGTATATATAATGATCTGTGCATGTTTAGTTACAAGTTTTATTTGCTGTGAAGTCCTAGTGATAACTGTAACTCGCTGTGACATATTTCAGATACTGGGTGAACAGTTTCAGCTTGTAAATGATTAAGTTACAGTATTGTCAAAAAAAAAAAGTTTCTATGACTAAGCAAAATGTATCTGTGCTTTGGACCGAGGCTGTTTCCATACAGGTGGTTCCTGTTAACTCTGTGAGATGTATGTCACTTATAAAAGTAAATTTGGGTTACACTTTTGAAGATATGCTCCTATCAGAACATCCACCATTTAAGTGATTTTCAGCTGATGAAATTCTTGGCCTCATATCCCACAGCTAGACGATGTTTGGGCAAGGAGAGGGAAGAAAGGGAAGGTGGGATTTGCAGGGCACTGCAGAATGGGACTCTTTGAAGCCCACAGGCTGGTCCAGGGCTGCTTGAACCAGCCAGACTGGAGGGCTGAGTGTCCCTAAAGCAGTGGGTCATCCAGGTTTTCTGACGGGTTTTCTGTTCTCTGACGTGAATGCTTCTCAGGAATAGAGGTGCTTCATCCAGGTCTCAGGTTTTTTCCTTTCTTTTTTTCCTCCTTTTTTTTCCTCCCTCACCTCATAATAGGAAAGAGCATCAGGGAGACAGCCCTCCATTAGTTCAGTGGTATCAGGATGTCAGTGACCAGGACAAAACTGCAGCAGTGACAGGACTGTCTGGTCAGGTTGCATCCCATGTTGTCCTGGATTTGACCATCGGGTCTGATACTTGTAAAATTTGTAAAACCAAGCATTTAGTGCTTAAGTAGAAGCAGGGAAAGGTGGGGAGGGATATGAGACAGGTAGGCCTGGTGCTTTAGTGACTTATTAATTGCTACAAAGTAGAGTAACTGCTGCAGGGGAAATTATTACTTGTGGATTCCCAGCAACACAATAGTTGCACCTATGCCTGGGATGAGTATGAAAACCCACTTTGAGCTATATATACTGGCAGCCCAGGACCCTTTGTTGAAATCAGACTCGTACATGCACGTGGGTGGCTGGCAGTGGGGCCCTGCATGTGGCCACCAGAAGCCACCTGGTAGGTGAGGCAAGTCCAGGAAGGTTGAGGGTCCCGGTATGCTCCAGGGTCTCAGTGAAGCCTAAGTGTCAGGAATAGGTGCCCGAGTTCCTTTGCACATGTAGCCAATAGGTGCTGTCTCCTATTTAAACATAGATTTGTGCTGTGGAATAATAAAAAAAATATTTTGAAGTTTGCATTTCCTACATTTATAAATGTATATTCTTAACTGTGTAACCATTTATAAAGTAGTGACACTTAAAAAGCTGTCAGCCTGACTACTGTGAAAAATCCTGAGTTTGACTAGAGAGGGCTTTCCTTCAGCAGCCTTTCTTCTCCCTAAAGACCTGAGGCCTTTCTCAGCACACTCAGTGTCATATCTGTGAAGCTATTCAGGGAGGTGATCAGATGTGTTTGGCAGTTTTATATGGCAGGAAATTGAAATAGGGAGGAAAAATCACTTTGATGTTAGGGCTGTACCACTAATAATTCTTAAAATATAAGGGAAGGAAGGATTGTGTTCCACACCCAATGGTAACTTATTGCATGTGTTGTTACTCTTATTTTTGTTATGTTTTCCGTGTTCATGCTGGCTGAAGTAGCTTTATTGCTGGGGAACTGTTCTTTGTGCTTTTTTCACCCCCTTTACCAACTACATTGAAAAAAATAGATGTAGAAACTTTTCTCTTGTGTGTGTAGCTTATCCTACACTAGATAGCAAAAAATGTCAGATAAATTCTTTCTAAAACAGTTGGGTATTTGAAAAGTAACCTCAAAAAACATGAGTGCAGTGTTATCCAGAAAAAAAGCCCTCCACCTGTACCCTCCAAATATTCTGAGTTCAATAATTTGAAGCCAAGTTCAGCTGGTGCCCTGAATATGTGCTGGTGGAAAAGTCCAGTTTCACCACTTCAGCGTGGAGCCCAGCAGCTCCTGTAATGGCTCCTCTGTAATAATCAAGGGCTCCTTTCTCTTAAAGGCCTTGTTCAGTGAATGTTTTAAAGGGGAACCTGACCCATGGAAATTCCTCCACATTAGGTGGAATATTTCTCAATCTTCTTAACACTTTTCTGATTAGTAAGTAGTTGTCAGGGCTCTCACTTTTTATATAAAAGTGACAAATGTCCCGTTGAATGAAGTTCCCAGGTATATTCTGGTACTGAGTTTGTAAAAAGGAGGGCAGTGTACATGTGCAGCACTTGCAAACAGCCCCCTTCTCCCTCCTCCCCCTGCACATGCTTTCCCTTGAATTCAGAAGGACAGAACAAGGAACCTAGAGAACTTATTAGGTTTATTGATATTTCAGTCTGTAAATAATATAGACATGTATCTTCAATTATGAAAATAGATAAAAACATTTTATAAACATTGTACAAATTATTGACATCCACACCACGTAATAGCTGTTAAAACTGGCTTGCAAGCCTGGTCTTTTCAGAAAAGTCTCAGCTGTCGTCCTAGAAAGTTTGGTAGGCTGGTAAGGCTTCAAAATATTTGTGATTCTGTAGTTAAAACCAAATAGAAACCAGCTGAAATTAGCTAGCAAATGTGCCTGTTTTCTGCAGAGGTGTCTTTGGGTGAGCCTCAGACAAGTTTCAGCCAGGTGCAGAGCAGACCTGAAAGATAAAAGGAAGAGATGGGTAGTCTGTATGGCAGTGCCTGTGTTTCTCATTTGTGTCACGTCAGCCTGCAGGCAAGTTCTTAGAAGAGAAATAAAAACTGGTTAAGATTGCAGTAAGGCAGAGTAAACAAGTACAGTTTCAAAGCCTGCACTTCCTGTGGGCCTGCTGTCCTTACCTCTTTCTAAGCTCAGAAGTCTTACAGGTAGCAAGAACAAGAGATATCTGATTTCTGAAAAACAGGATCTCCATGAGCTTTTGACATGGCTCCTGTTTAGCAGTAAATAAGTGAGCTCTTGTTTTGGGGCACGTCTAAGACCCTGCTCCTTCTCCCTTCCAAGAAGAAGATGGCAAGGTTTTGCCAGAGGTTGTTTACTGTGCAGTGTTCAGCATGTGTCTGGGGTGGGCAGCTGTAGCAAAACAGGAAACTGTTGCCTTGGTGCCAGTAGGAAACCTCTGGTGGGAAGGCTAATTCGCAGTTTTGAAGCTCTTGCATAGCTGTTGTTTGTGCTTCCTCGGTAGCAGTAAGGACTGAATTGAGCAAGACATCAAACTATTGGAGCTGGGGGAGCTACCTCGAATTAAGCCACTGCAGTACTAAAAATTGAATTTAAGAGATGTACATGACCTCAGAAATAAAAATAAACTTTCTACTTTGGCTGGTTTTGCATTAGAAGACTGAAGGGTTTTGTTTTTTTCCTTCCCCCCTTGGTTGGTTAGGCTGAATTAAAGAAAATTAACGAAACTGCAGTTCATTAAAGAATGAAAAACAGTAACATGGTGTTTTTTCCCCCCAAAATACATGCACCAACATCAACTGCTACAGTTGTGTTTACGACCAGTGCAAGGAACTATGGCAATGGAAAGCCTTGGGGCTTAAATTCCAGGTCAGTGCCTGGGTAGTGACAGCCAGAGGAAACATACTCTGTGCTGCAGTGACCCTCAGCATCAGAGCTTAAAAAGGACACCAAAAACTCAACTCCTGAAGAAGTTGAACTCCTGGAAATTTGTGTTGCGGGTGTCCTTCCACACCACAATTACCCAGTGCTAATGCTTTGTGAGATGCAGAACCTCAGCTTGACTGATGAAGTGGGCAAATCTCCTGACTCCAGCCTGGCCTGAACCTCTTCACAAAGCAAGCAGCAATCCTGTCAGAGTCTCTGTACCCCACTGTCCCAGGGCCCATGTATTAAAGCTGTCATTTAAGGTGTGCTGTTCTCTAACAAAAGGGGCACAACTGTCACTGTCACATTCAGGTAATTGGTAAACGAGTTGGTCACTGGACAGTCAGGGGTAGGGGCCTTTCCAGTCTTAGTTTCTCCTCCTCCCAAGAATATTTTGGTTTTCAGTGCACAGAACACTGCAGCACACAGTGCCCAGGTTCCTCTGGTCACTCCTTCCTTACCTCAGTGGCATCTGCTTTAACGGGCTGGTTGGGTATTAGATGTACAAGTTGGAAGGGTTTGTAGGAGGGAAACCACAGATGCCTGACTGGTTTATTTTATTGCTGCCAGCTATACTGGGAGGAGGGAAGAGCAACTGACTTCCTGTTTGATTAGAAAGCACACAGGTGGCTTCAGTGCCCCAATCCTCCATTGCATGGCTGTAAAATCCAAGATGGAACTCCCAGGAGGGCCAGGCTCAACTCCTCAGCTGGTGCCCAGCTTTGTCCAGTAGCCAGACACTGGACGGGATGTACAGGACTCCCACAGCTGCAGATGCACAAACACTGAGGAGCTGAATACTTCAAGCCTCATGTCAGGCCAGCCAGACATCAAACAGAGGTCTATCTTTATCCCTTCCTGTCATGGTTTAACTTGCATCACTTCTGATTAAACTCCATCCAAGCAGAAGTGAAGATATTCATCTGCTTTAAAAATCCCCCAACAACATCCACCAACCCCATCTGTGGACTGTCACTGTCTGTTACAAACACCTGGCAGAGGCACCATCTTTGTGCAGGAAGACTACACTAAAACAAAAGCTCTCTCCTAATAACCAAAGCAATCTTCAGGTCTCCTGAAGTTGAGGGCCATGTAAAGATCAGCCTGAATCACTTTTGACAGCAGAGATAGATGACCTACCTGTTTGCTGGAAATAAGGCTCCCCCTTCTGTAACACATAATAAAAAATAAAAAGCAAACTTGGGAACACTGCTGCATTAACCACTGGGACCTCACTGAAAATTCCTGCTGACACAAGAAAGGGAAGCAAACCCCTGCTCCAGAACAGCTGTAATTCTGACAGTGCCTCCCGCTGAGCGACTGGGGCGAGGATGGGAACACAGGCACGGGTGAGTGTACTTGAACTTCCTTTAGAAGAAGCGTGACCAGCTCACAGACACGCTCACTGTGACAAAGACATCTGTAAGGAGGGAGGAGAGAGCTTTAGTGGCTCAGCCATACGGAGAGCACAGGGAGAGTGCGGGTTCCTGGCCAGGGGGAGGCCGGCTTGCAGGAGGAGATCTTCATGGGGAAGTCAGAGCAGCAGCACAGGGCGACAGCCCTTGCTGGAAGTAATCCTCGAGGTCCAAATCCTACCCGTCTGTGCTCTCACGGGCTCAGCTGGCCAGCAACCCCTTCTGGCAGCTGGGGTCTGTGAGGGGATTATCCACCGGGACAAATACTTATTTCTGTCAAACTGATGGACACCAAGGCAGATCCTGCTCTCACAAATGCACTCATGCCTGGTGGGGAGTGCTGAGGTTTCCAGCAATCTCTGTATAGATTTCTAGATTTCTGTGCACATTTATTTAGTATTCTGTATTTCATACTTATGTAGGAGGACAATTAAATATCTCTTATCCTCCTGCCTTAGGGTAAGTTCAAATATACAAGAGACTTTCAAAGGTAGAAATTCCAAACCTGAGTGTTCCAAAAACTTTCAAAATGAGAGGTGTAAATCCCATAATTAAAATTTGATTACCTTTACAAGGTCCTGAATATGCTCATGTAGCCTGTAAAGGAATGTAGCATTACAGCAGGATCAGGTACTTCTTTTATGATTTTTTTTCCTTCACTTTAAAACCCTGAGTTTTCCTTACAGTGTCAAATGAGTTTTCCAAGAAAAACAGGCTCTCAACACACCAGAATGTAGCTGAATTTAAAGACATTTTTTTTTCTTTTTGCTGTCTTTCCCCCCATACAACAAACACGTAACACTAGAAATAAAAGCTACAGTGGAAGTAACCTGATGAAAAGAAATCCTATCAAAGCTCAGAGCTTGTTAGGGTTTGTTGACTAGGTCAGCTAGATTCAAGTAAATGATGCAATTTTAAATTCTTTAAACTTAAGAAGTTCAGTAACTCTTACAAGGCAGTAGGAACAGCTACAGCTATGTTGCACTACTGTAACTTGGACAGCATTGCTCCAAATACAAATATCTAGATGATGTTTCTTTCAATGTGACACTAACTGTTATGATTTATTACAAAACAAATTGCAGCCTTTCTGAAGAGATAGGGATGATTCAAGCTTCCTCAGACAGAAAATACTGGAAGCAACAAAACTAAGCATTCCAAATCAAAAGGCTAACACCTAGTGACTATACAGCCAAAAAGTATGTGGGTTAAATCTGAGATCTTCCAGAAGTTCCCACCTAGCTAAGACTTGTACATCCCCCTTTCCCTTCAACTTACATATTTAAGATTTTTTTTTAAATTCTATTAGGTAAGCTTGTCTTTGCTATTGAGTGCTTGTCCTTAAATTTTTAAGTGCTTAAAGAAAAAAAATCAAAGCACAAAAAGCTTCAACAGTTTCAAACCCAAAAATGTTTCAAACACTTCCTTCTTCCTTTTGTCTTTAAGTGTTTGCCAGATTCAACTCACATCTGCAAACAGTTTTAGTCGTGCTTTCCTTTCCTCTCCCCCCCCACTCTATATATAGGATATAGAAAAAAAAAATACCTACTTCTGCTCATTTCTCTTTATCCATCCAGGTTTTTGCTTCATTCCATCTGTGTCCTGTTTGAGATCTGCATCCCATTTTTTCCCTGAAATATGCAACTGCAGTTACTAGAGGCTAATGTTCCAAGATACAATAGCACATTTAGGTTAGTGTTTTTTACATCATCTTTAAAAGGTTAGGTAATGGTGATTGCTTCCACCTCCCCCCCACCCCAAAATAACCTCCAAAAACTTGGTTAATTATAAAAGGACAACTGTTGGACAATACAGTAAAATGGGGACTATGAGGTCACTTGAACCTTTGATCAACATTAACTATGCAGTTGTTTGGTTTCAGTATTTCTATACTAACTACAGGCATCTTTCTGCAAAGAGCTTCCATTTATGGTGAACTGTTCTTCAGTTTCCTTAAAACTATTGTCTGATATTCCAAGCAGCTCTTTTGGGCTGAATTCCAGTTCTCAGAGAACCACTACTGCTTTAAATATCTGCAAACAGATTTTTAGGGCTCATTCCGTAATAATTTTTTTCTATGATTTTTCTTTTCTGAGTGTTCTCAACTTAAAAAGTATCCTCTGGAGCACAATTAACTGGTAATGAACATAAAGAAGGCAGCTTTTGCCAGTCAAGTCTTGATAGAAATGTAGTATTTAAATGATTATTTTTCTCTCTTTTGTATGCTTTTTGTACTTCTGCCCAACTCCATAAAAACACAATCACTTCCAGATAAAATAGATTATGAATGACAAAATCCCTGTGGACCATGTAAAGGTTGTTCACATTACCGAGAGTGCTTTCTTAAAGCAGAAATTTTAATTTCTTTTGGGAACAACCACTTCCTTAACCTCTCTTGTAGAGAGAACACTATGGTTGCCCTGAAATTTGCCAGTAGTTACTACATGCTGATAACCTTACACTGTCCTAAGCCACTGACTTTGTCTACTAGAACAGGAAGTCCTGTAAAACCGAACACATGGACATGATTAGGGGCTTAACAAAGTATGGATTTTATTTTCCTAGGTTAAACATTTACTGACTTCTACAGATAAAAGCCTACAAAAATAGTATGATTTAAGTACTTAAAGTTCTAAGCCAATTCATGTTCTGTTTACTGCTAGGTGTGCTACTAGACTAAATTTCCTACACTGAATGTCCTTTGTTACCATGTTAAGCGAACTCCAGCTATCCTGGGCAGACTCAGGAGTTTGAAAGTTAGAAAGCATTGTAATTTGCTTTGTGACTGAGTAAATACACTAATTCAACCTTGAGTTTGATTATCTGATAGTTTTACTGAAAACCTCATTCTGTACTTATTAGTTCTCTTCCTTTTTCTGAAAAAAAGTGAAAGAAGGAAAAAGAAAAAAGCCAGCCCTGCAGTTTTCTCCCTTATTTCCAAAGCACTTACTGGCCAAAGAACAGTGGCCAAAACAAAAAAAGCCAGAACAGCCCATAAGAAGCCACAGCTTCCTAGGGACCACTGGAGCAACAATCAGAACTGATGGAGAAGCAGTGCTGTGATTAGTGCTCAGGCAAGACTGATTGTACATTCACTATCTCACATCTGGGTGCATGAATCACAGAATATCTTGAGTTGAAAGAGATCCACTGGGATCATCAAAGCTCAACCAGTGTCTCTGCACAGAACAATCCCAAGAGTCTCACCACGAGTGGTCACTGAGCAGCAAAAAAAATAAATTACTTTTAAAAATAAAGAGAAAAAAAATCATTAAGTGATAGAAGGACTTCAGTCTGACAAATGGCAGCAAAACCTCTAAGCAATTATCAATATCAAGTTACTGTTTAAACATTAATGATGTTAAAGAACAGATTTCCATTTTCTCTGAAAAAGCAACACAAAAATCTTCAGATAAGAAGCTAGGAACTGTCATTGAGAATAACTTCTGCTTTTTTATTGTCACTTCACAACACTTTTCATTTAGTTTAGATTTAAGTGAGTCAGGTTCAGCTACCTTTCAAACTGCATGAATTTTTATTTTATTTTTTATAAGGTAATGCTGTATTTAAAAGAACAACAGCAACAAAATCCAGCAGTTGAAATCTGACTGCTGGCAGATTTCTCTGCTAAAGCTGCAGAATATTTCCCTCAGACTTTTTTTTCTTTTGGCACAGTACCTGTGTTCGCAGAAACTGCACCTCTTCTGTAAGCAGGTGCTTCTCTTTGAAGAGCTGATTCTGTTTGTTGAGCAACTCCACTAACTGCTGGGCAGTGGCCTGGCAGTGCTTGTCAAGCTGCTGTAACCTGGATAAGAAATAGATAAAAGGGTTGCAGAGCATCTGAAGTTGGAGTTCACGGAAGAGGCTTTGATGTTTGCACTGGTGGTGGCAGCGCCCAGAGTTCAGGCTGGTGGTTGGGCTGAGACTAAAGTATTACTCCTAGGATGGGCATTAAATGTATTTTCACACTTTAAATTAGCACTTTTAAAGGTTTGCACTTTTAATTTAGAAGCTTTATGAGAACATGACAGCAAATCTGCTTTGCTGTGACATCAGTAAAGACTGCAGGAGTGCATCCCAACACCTGTAGCTAAGCAAGCTGCACTCTCTGTAGCTGCTTCAGGAACTGTCTTCTTGAAACACATGCAGTAGCCCAGATTATAAAACCAAATACCCAAATTCCCTGACAAACTGGACCTGAAGTGACAAAAACTTCTGTTTTCTGTCCACTGCTCTTTGCAAGCTGGTCAATGTCCAAAACTCATTACAAAACATAGCACTTATTTCAAGTAAGCTTAGTGTTAATTAAGCATGTCAGCATAGATCCTTTAACAGCCTAACAGGGATTCCTGGGGAAAGATGTAAAGAGCCCATCATTCCAAAGGCCCTCCTCATCAGGGGCTGCAAAACAGAGGGAAAAAGCTGGCAGGTATCAGAAGAAATATGCAGAGGCCTTCTGCTTACACTGGAAGAACAAGTGCTTGAGTTGGGACAACAGTGCTGTAAGACAGGTCAACCGCATATTTATTTCTTTAATCACAAAAGCAGGTATCACTTGTTATTTCTCCAGTGACTGTTCATTACTCCTGACATCCAGTCAGAAGTAGTTTCCAACTAATGTGAATTTTACATCAAAACAATATTTTTTAGTAGATAATCACAGGTAGCCCGTGCAAATTTCAAAAATATTGCTGGACACACACCCTAATGTGCTCTATTGTGAACCTTTCAAATAAACTGCTGTAAATGGAAAAGTCTTTAATTATGGAAATAATCAATTACACTTTTCTGCTAGTAACTTCACCATCCAGTGTTACATTTAGACTGGCTCCTTGAACAGAGGGAGAAAGATGACACAGGCACTGAGTTGGGTTTGACCAGCAGGCCACAACTTTACCTTTATCATCTGTATCTCCAGTGCTTGATTACAGGTTTAATAACATATTGATCTACAACTCTGGGCTAAAATGGATGAAAAGGGTGCAGTTCTAGTCAGTGCAGATCTGGATCTGTGAATTCCCAAATTCTGTCTGCCAGTCTGCTCTCCCAAAACTGCTGCCAAGCTGGCCCTTGGTCCACACACTGGGACTCCCAGCCTGCTCTGCTGTGTTTAGCTCCTGAGGACAGGCTCTGGGCCCTCTCACAGTATCTGCTATTACGTGTGACATGTGCAGCACAGCCACACATTCCCATATGCATTGTATCTGGCCTGCCTGCTGATCTCGTAAATGATTCAAGATGAGAAATGAACAGCTCCACCCACATTCACTGTACTTCCCATATGTTACAACTGCACATCGATGCCTGCCATCATTTTTACAACTGGGTGACAGAACCTTCTGCACATTTTGCTAATACGAGTGAGGGAGGTTGCACGGTCGCCACGTTCACTTTGGCAACACCACCTACCAGGCAAATGTACTGTGTCCTGAGCATCTGAGTGACCACTGTGTCCCTCCTGACTAAATGAGGTAATTTTTCCACCAAAGTGGCCAGATCTGTCCAGTTGGGATGGCATGCAGCTGCTCCCCCTAGGCCTGGCCATGTTGGAGGACAGGGACTGACTCCATGCTCTGTCTCATTACTTCAAGGCACAAGGTGAAAACGTAGCTCTTGAACCATGTTACCATGCTTGGACTACCCACAGGACAACCTGGCACTAAGGAGAAAGCTCCCAATCAGTAGTAATAACAATACCCTTCAAATAATTTCCCATTAACCACTTCAAACCAAAATCCCTATTTCTGTATGGAGGCAAGAAAGAGACAGTTCCATGAGATTTGTGGTTCCACAGAAAGAGAACACAACTGAGGCATCACAAGCTGCAGTGAAAGCTTCAAGGTAAATGTTTTGCTCTGATTCTCAGTACTTGGAACTCATAAGCAGCTTTATGTTAGAATGGCTCCAACCTACCTTGCTTTTTTGTGCAATTACAACATGCAGAAGACTTCACATGGCAGTGAAATTTGGATCTGAGACTGGGCTATACCCCAGGCTGTCCAGAAATGAAGTGAAAAGTGATAGATAGGGTTTTGTTACATTTTGACAGCTATGGCTAGACAATCACTGCAAGACCTTGCAGAAATGAGGTGAAACATCAAACACAAAGCAGAGCTTTGGCACCAAGGTGAATTTTACCTGCAGAATAAACTTCCAGTGCATCCAACACCACAAAGCTATACTAGTACCCACCATGTTGCACTTCCCCTTATGTGTGGCCTACAGATAAAAACAAAAGCTGCTTTCTTTTCTGTAACAGCACATAGCTAAAGCTGGGGCACCCACAGGACTCAGCCTGCAAGCTGCCTGCCCTGGGAGACTCAGACCCATTAATCCACAGGCAATCCACAATGAAGGTAAAAGCTGACATAACCTGTCAGCCCTCCTCTGGGTTTTAATGTTGATTTGAAGGAAATTGATATGCAAGGATCTATGGGCAGTACCCATTCACCCTGCAGTGGGTATCAGTCAGTCCTTGACATAGTAGAGGCATTAAAAGGTTATTTACTCTTTCAGCATAGTCAGGTTACTGATGTAAAACGTTTTCACTTTACTCCATGAAGCTGGATTCGCTGAAATGGTGTGATTGGATTGCAGCAACCTGCAGCAGCTAAATCACCAAATCCAATAATCGTGCTGCATTTACTGGCACACATCTTAATTAGGTTTTAATACAAGTAATCTGATAACTACTTCTGGCCAGCCAGAGCGGAGCTGTCAGTGCTGAAAGGGCTGTTGTTGAGCAGCTCGGCCAGCACACTGCCGCGGCTGCCTCCCCGCTGCCCTGCTGAAGCCCCCCATCTGCCAGTTGGCATGGTAACACAGGCCAGCCCATCACCCCAGCAGTGGGTGCTGCGACCCTCAGGCACCCCATGGCAAGGGCTGGGGCATCAGCCACCCAGGGGACCACCAGCCACACAGGGGGGCCACCAGCACTCGGGCCACCAGCACCAGGGCTACTTCTCTGTGGATGAGGGGGTGCTCCTGATGCCCCCCAAAGTGACCAAAACCCAGCAGAACCAGCATACGCCACTGTGCAGCAAACTGCTTTTAAAATGCATTTGTCCTGTCAGGGCAAGAGTGTCAAGCTATGAATTTCTAAGGTTGCTCCTGCAGTGCTCATTTGGCTGATGATCAGGGGTGGTTCCTGGTTCTGAGTGGGAAAACCAAAGACCACGCTGAAGAACTCTGCCATGCTGCAGAGATGCAGCTGAAGGGCAATCACTATGGTGATCACACTTAGTTCCTGACACAGATAGATCAGGCACTATCTGAGGTCATCTCCTGCTGAATGCAAGCCAGTGATCAGGCTTGCTTTGCCTATATAATGATCTTGGTGCCAGACTTGCTGCCATCAAACAGTTAAGGTATATGGCTGGTGCTCACGGTGAGCTTGCTTCTGCAGCCACAACTGCCTCAGCTGCTGTCACTCCCCACCCCTCTCATGGGCATGGTAGGACAGGTCTCCTCTGCTTTCTTTCCACTTCAACTCTGCTACGTTTCTGTTTTCCCTTCTCATAGCAGAAGTGATGTTATTTTCATTAAGGCAGAAAAATTTATGTTCATTACCTCTTTGTATCTTGAATCAGCTCTGTGAACAACTAAGATGTTGAGACCAACAATAAAATTATTACTCATGTGAGAAACTTGCATCTTCACTGTGGTTTACAGCACTGATAAATTCACACAGTAAATTTTGAGGTAAAAAAATTAGAGTCTATGAATTTAGAAAGGCAGACAAATAGTAAATTAAACCCTCATGTTTCACTAGTGTCCTAAATTACTGTTTGCTTAAGATCTTGAACCACAGATCAGTGCCTTGAAACAACCTTAAGTGACGAGAATCTCAGAGAAGCCGCCACACGCTCCCAAAATTTAAACAGGAATATCTATACACACAACCTATCCTTTAACTGAACTGCATTCTCCCACCTGTCTTCAAAATCAAGACACTAAGATGCACCTTTTTCATGTTAATAAAAAATAAAAAAATGCATAAAAGAAAAAACACACAGACCAAAAAGCCACTCTTTAACAGTGAGTAGGAACTAAAGGTCGTGAATAAGCTTCCTCCTTTCTGTCACACTGGAAGTGCTGACTTCTAACAGGACACAGGGAGACAGTTCAGGGCATATTGAAAAAGTTTCCATGGAATTTCCCACCCGCTGCAACCCCTATCAGACTTCTGTTGCCACAAAAAGGACAAGACTGGAATTTGCTCAGGCAGAGCAGATCTGCACAACTTCTAGCTTAGTAAGAGAAGCACTTGCCCATGCTACAGGCAGAAAAAACTCATCCACTGATGTTTAAAGATGGTAACTAGAAGTTAATATCCCTTGCACAGTTTGGACCCAGGTGGCTTTGTATCACTCAATCTTTTTTTAAAATTTTTTATATCTATTGGGTAACATTTAAATTCCCTTTTACTAAAGACACTCTCAATTTTTCCACATACTTTTAAAGCACCTATAGTATATAATTTCTAATAAGATAGCAATGTTTGCAGGCCACAACAACACTTGCAAATAGGGTTTAATTAAAAATTTACATAGGAGCCTCCCCTTTGTTTCAGATGTCACCACTGACTATTAGAATATCTCCTCACTTCCACAGCTGGCCCACCAGGTTAAACAAATAGATCATGTAGGAAACCTGAGCCTGGATCTATTCCTGGGCTTCTAATAGCTCATGTCTAACATGCTGAAGAAAACATTATCAGCCTGCTCTTCAGTAGGGGGGTGTAGCAGCTGGGCTTCTCTGCTGTGATGACCACTTTTGGCCCTACTGGGTTTTGACAGGAAGGAAGCAATGAAAGAGAGTGTACAGCAGGCTGGAAAAGATACGGGTGAAAGCTTCACTAATGTCTATTTGTGTCTGAATCCCCTGGCTGAAGATGAGGCTTTTCCTCCTTTAAAGGACTACAAAATAGTAAGACCTTTGATAGGAATATGAACTCTGGATCAGGTTTGCTCTAGAGAAGAAATAGTTCAGGTTACTATTTTATGCTTTTAGTTGACAAGTATGAAGTAAAACAATTCTCTAGATCATCCAGGCTAGTAATTTAGAATGCTGTAAAATACTGTNGGCTCAAAGCAGAAAAGCAGACAATATTACAGAAATAGACTGAATTGTATAGTCAGACTCTACTTTTTTTTTGGTTTTTTTTAAAGATGTTCACCTCTCTGATTTTGTTATGTGCCAGACAGAACAGATTTTGCACAATTTCTCAGTCATAATGGTAGGAGACACATATCCCACTAAGGTTTCAAAAGTGGTCTCCTCATGTTTATAAGATATGTATTTGTATTACTGAAATAATTTTCCTGTGCTTGTCTTACTAGTTACAACAATTTCTGTGGCTGGTTTACTTTTTATAAACATGTCCTTGATTTCCCCTACTGCTTACTCCAAATCCTCTTATTTTGTTTATTACCAGACAAACCTGAACCTGTACAAACTGCTAGCTGGTGTCCACATAAAGCAATCACTGTATTCAAGCTGAAGACACTGAGAATTTTGAATGCCCAATCTGAACTCTTTCCTTCACAAATACTTTGCCTTTAAAAAGAAATTCCCAGCATGAACCTCATCAGAAGCGACATGTAACAGACAGTACATGTGGTGTCTGGGCAGGCAGCAGAGAATTGAAAAACAAGTCTTCACTTTTTCTATCCCATGGCATGTGCAGAATGTACATGTGGCCCAAGCTGACATCAGGCATTTGAAGCAAAAAACCTGCTAAACGCATCAGCTTCTGTTAATTCACTTTGTCAGATATTGTCTTAATTAAAAAAAAAAAAAACAAACCTACCGCTAGAAAGGGCAGTGCAGCTGAGCTACAACTGCTTCAGTTGTTCTGACAGTCGCAATTGCAGGCGAACAGAACAGCTTTGGGTTCAGCTCTGCTGTCCTCACCGAGCCCAGATCCTGGCTGCAACCAGCAAGGGCTGCAGGCACTGAGGTGCAGAGCAGAAAGCTTATCTCTCTAGCTATCAGTACCTGTGTTTGAAAGGTAAAATGTTTCTCACTAGTGACCTTGC
This sequence comes from Urocynchramus pylzowi, assembly GCA_013397555.1. NCBI lineage: Eukaryota > Metazoa > Chordata > Aves > Passeriformes > Fringillidae > Urocynchramus > Urocynchramus pylzowi. The sequence goes on from VZRH01003887.1 coordinate 478,454, forward strand.
AGATGAGAGGCCAGTAGTGCTGGGTACAGTCCTTCTCATTTGGTTATCTGCAAGGGAGTCTTTCCAAGTTTAAGGATTACTTATCCCAGTTCTTCAAAATTGTTCTGCAGCACAACCCCAAGGCTGCTATAGGTTGACTACTATGAAAATAAACTCTAGAAATACCAAAGTGTTAAACATCTCTGGAGGTGTCACTTGGTAGTTTTGTTGCTTAATCCCCATAACCCTTATTTTCCATTCTAGAGGTGTCCCTCCTTCCAGTTTATTTCAAACAAATGATTTTGCCTTTAAGCTCTGGCAGGCAACACACATTTGCTTATTTTTCCAGGTTCACAGAGGGTTATTGTGGTTTGCATAAATCACAGTCAAACTAATGATAGTTGTAGGATTTGTAAAGAGTTTAGTTTTATGCTTGTGACACAGAAAAGGAGGAATATGACTTATATTGGTGACAGACAACTTTTTCTATGCAGCACATTCAGACAGATGTCTTATATACAAGGGCATGTAGCTCTCCATCCACAAAGAGAAGATTGCTTCCATTTGAGAGTTTAGCCCATGCTTGGCCTACTCTCCTTCTATTACAGCTCTAATTTGCAAACTTACTCTAGGAAACAAAAGGGAATATAACAGCACATAGGGAGTAAGGATCTAAGGAACGGCTGGGAAGGAGGTCAAGGTGGGCAGAGGAGCCTAGGATGTGCGTGAGAGGTAAGAAAGATCAGTGCTCAAGATATGCATGGATATACCCAAGGGACCTGAGGAGGGTTTGGCCTCTGTTTGTGCTGGCTGGCCAAGCAAGCTCCCATCTCACAGGGAGCTGCTGCTGGCACGCAACACAGCACTTTGGAGCAGGGCTGTATCCCCTGGGGCCAGCTCCAATCTCCCCACACTCCCCAGTACACCCATCAACCAGTTCTGCTGAGACTGAAGGGAGTCACAGCATCAAAGAAACACCATGGCGGGTGTAACATGGAAGACTAAAGATAGGGAAAATGGTAAGGTAATTTTGCGTTGGGAAGGGCTGAGAGGAAAGCAGTTTCATTCTGAGAAACCACAAGTTTTTTAAAGAAATGAGAAGAGCTGGAGAAACTGAGCAGTATTGTCAGCCCACCTTCACGAAGCTCAGCTCTTGTGAACAGAGAGTACACTTGGTGTTTTGTTTTGGACTATATTTTAAAACTGCACGTGAAGCTAGTGAAACCTGCAATTGCTTAGCAACACTGAAGGGAAGCATTTCACAGAAGATACATCTTAAAAATGCATTAGTACATTATAGACAGTATTACAATCTCTGCAAGAAAGTGGCTATTTTGTAATTTATATGTGCATTAGTCCAACTGTGCTTTAATTTACTGCAAGGTGAACTTATTCATTGCTATGAAATAAGAGAATTTTATTGCTGTTTTGGAGGCAAATATCAGTACAGTTATCTTCAGGAAAACCATTAACCCCTCCACAATAAAGAATATGACTGCAACCAGGCAGTTTGGAGATGAGTATCAACACACCCAGATCACAGCTGGTGCAAAGGGTCAATATGCCTCTCTGGTGAGAGCAGCTTAGCTTGTGGATGAGAACAGCAGCTCTAGAGTCCGTGCAATAGCAGCACAGGGCTATCAGCAATACCACACAAAATGAGCACAAAGATGGCTCCAGCCTGGCTCTCCCATGTCACAGTTCAGCACATCAGTCAGCAGTCACTGGAGCCTGCACAGATATCCCAGCTTGGTAAGACCACCAGCACCTTCCAGCAGAAGATTCCTCCTGTCCACAGCTGTGCATGTGGATGCACAGACTCTTCTGTTGCCACCGCATTTTAATTATAGTGAAAAATTCTAGCAAAACTATCAGCTTTTTCTTTGCTACAAATTGAACTAAATGTTAATAGCTTTCTTGATACATGTTCAATGTAACTACACAAGAGGAATATTTTTCCTCTTGGATTACAGCAAAAGGTCTTGCTTAGTTTTGCTAGGTAAATTACACTTTTCTCATACTACTTCCCCATGTTCTCACCTTTCAATGGTGAGCACTGGTAACTTTTAGGAAACAAACATTTAAACAAGCAAGCTTAGAAGTCTTGATATGCTTTTGGAAACTGAACATTCTCACTTACATAAATGAAAATTAACTGCCTTAAATCACTGGTAGTAAATTAAGAAAACAAAGCTGTGGCTCTTTATTCCAAAATAAACCATGGGGTTTGTTCTTTTAAGTAGGGATAGAGAAGAAAAACACATGCAATTTGAGAACAAGAGATCCACCTGCTACCAGTCAAATATTTGTCTCTGTAGACATGGCAACCTCCAATGCTGTTGCTGAAGCACAAACACATCACTACTTAAAATTTCTTCTATGGGAAGCCCAGAGAAAATGCACATTTCTCTGTTGGTGAACTGACACATGAACATGGGGCAGAAAGCAGTCGGGGTTTCTGAAAGGCAGCGAAAGCTCAGCAGGTGCCCCAAGAGAGCCCAAGGTCCCCGCTGGGGCTCACTGCTCCGACTCTGCTCCTCCTCAGCAGCCACCGCAAGAGCCTTCCAGGGAGATGCTGGTGGTCTTGGCACCACTCCTGGTGGACAACTGTCCACCTCACACCTGGCTCAGCCTTGGCTGAGGCGAGGTAATGAACAGGCCGACAAAATGAACCCAAGCCTCCCTCCCGAGGGAGGCTACTTTTGATCAGTGTTGAGCAACATATGCAGGCTTGAGCAGGGGGGCACGCAGGCAGTTCAGGAAAAAGCGAGTGCTGCTGTAACTGAACTGCAGATTAAGCTGATACTGCTGTTTCCTAAGCTCCAGATAAGGAGCCCTTCTGAAGAGTAGGAAAAAAATCAAAGCGAAAAAAGACCGGTAATTGTAATTTTACTTTTAAATTATTGTGAATCTAGGCTGCACTAGAGCAGCATTTGTCCCAGTTTAAGATAGTGTATTTTTCAGCAAAGATTCTCATAGGGAAGATGCTTCTCTAGTTAATGGTTTGTTTCCAATGTCTCTGAAACCATAACATTACCTGCTTACCAAGTATTTACCAACAAATGAATGTCTGGGTGTCCCTCATGTTATCTCCTTACATAAAAATCATGATATTGTGATCATAATGTACTTAAAATCTCTTCCAATAAAATAATCACAATTATTGAACTTCTGCACTGCAGCATCAGGGTTTAATTTCCTTAGAAACAAATATTATCAAGGAGAAAAAACTGCATTTACAGGTCTACTAAGAGGTCTGATTTTATTGAAACATACAGAGGAATTTAGAGTTCTATTCTGCGACAGTAGAGAAATGACTAAAATCTATTTCTGTTACAGATCTGGATACAATAGCTTTCATCATGATCCAGAATAACTCCTATGAGCTGGAATGTGAACTACAGACTCCTGTAAAGCACACAAAACCCCATGAAATGACAAATCCCGTGTTGTTAAAAACTAAAGGAGTTCTGCCTTTAATAGAAGCAGGCCCCTTGTTTGCATAAAGAGCACCTTGTCAAACAGAATACAAATGCCAAGCTGGTATATTATAGCCACAAGCACAATAGCCCCACTCTTTTTAACTAAGCAAATCCTAGAGAGAGCAGTTTTCCCCCAAAATCTTGGCATCAGCGACAAAATCAGTGAACTGATGTCTCAAAGTGTTCATGAAGGATGCGGGAAATTTGCAGAGGGGCATGAGCTTTTCATTTCAAAGAGAAGGGAACTGTATGTTTTCATTATAAAAAATGAGAGCGTGAAAAAATCCTAAGCACACAATAGCCCTCTTTCAAGTATAAAGTTCAGAATTACATCTCCCAAGTTTCCTGTACGTTAAAAGAAGAACACATAATAACGATCTAAAAATCCTTCACAAAAAACCAACAAGCAAGGATGAAGCAGTACTCGCCTGGGGGCCAATTGCCTCTCCAGCAGCGGTAAGGCTGTTACTAGGCTTGCAGTACCATTTGTTCCATTACACAATCTCCTGAAGCCTTTTACAGAGAGCTAAAACAACTGCCTGTACCAACACGACACATGGCTTTCCATCCCGACTCTTTGCTAATCCAGACGCTCCAACCATCTTTCTTTAAGATGCCATATGGTTGGCAGAAGCCTGTAGATCTAGCAGCACATCTGCTTGTATGTTACTTCTCCCCTCCAACTCCCCCCTCCACACCACAAAAGAGAGAGCAAATAATTATTTTACATGTAACCAATTAAACTGCATTTAAAGAGGACAGGGATTATTTAGCTCCAGATATTTTAAAAATATAGATTGTTGCAGAAGATCATTTGTCTCTCAGTGATTTGGGCAACACAGAGAAACAAAACAAAGAAATGAAAGGCACATGGGCAAAATGATCCCTGCATTTGAATTATTTAAATGACTGCCATTCAGACCTTATGCCCGAAGATTTATTTCCCACATTAGTGTGCCACTGAAGAAGGGATTGAATTTGCTCTCTGCTTTTGTCAGAGGTGAATCCGACAAGCAGACTAGGAAACTATAATACACCAAACCATGCTTTGTTAAGCAAGCAGAGTGAGTCTGTATGCTAATGACTCTGCAGGAATACACTGACACACTGATTTTTTTGGTGTGATGAGCAAAGATTATCCACACCATAAAAATCCTGGTTGCACTGGCATGCAGGCATTGAAACTATCTCTTTAGAATCCAGACGCCAAGGAAGACAGGCTGCAAAAATAATTTTGTTTGTGATGAGTTATCATTTGTCCATTTACAACATAATGGACTATAACAGAAAAGAAAATACATACTTTGGAGCCTGAAATTTAAAAAAAAATAGAACCTAGGAATTATAAATAAATGTTCCTATAAAACTCCCACTGACCACTCTCTGATAAATAACCATCTTAGTTAACGAAGGGCAGGCAGAGACAGAAATATTTAAGGACAGACTGCACAATATTGCAGTTCTGTCTGCTGACAATTTGCAGCACCTTTTGTTCAGAAACACTATTTCCTCGAACTTTTCCTGCATCACTAAAATAAGACATCAAAGAGATAAAAGATAACATTTCTACCTCAAATGCTGCTCACATGTATTGTTCATGCAATTATCTGTGAAGCACTGTGGAGCATAGGAACATGCAGCACATGTGTCTGTTCTAGCAAGAACATCATCTTTTCCAGAAGAACAGAAACTAAACATGTATTTGCTCCAAACAGTCTCCCTGCACCAAGTCTCCACTGCAATGTGCACAGAACATTCCTTTGCCTTCACAAAAACAGTTTTCCCTACAATATGGGATTGCTTGTGTTCAACTACACAGTGAACAAATTGTTTTTCCCCTCAGCTATTTAGGAGCTAGAGTTCCTACACAAATGATGGCGTCCTATCCTCACAGAAAGAGTCAACCAATGTTGAAGGTTTGGTTGAAACCAGCATTTTTGAGGACAATACTAGATTTCCAAGCTGTTTGTTTTAAGGCTAGTGCTTTCCTTTCCCCTAGTACTCTCTGTCTCAAGGCTATTTAAAATTCCATCAATATTGCTTTGAACAGTTTTATACAAAACCAAAATTAAAAAGACACTTTCTCCTCCAATAATTACATTTTTTCTCTCTTAAGAAAAAGATGACAGAAGTTCAAAACACACTTGTATTTCAAAATTTAAAATGTGGCAATGTATTTGATGACGTAGCAATTTATCTTGGTGTAAATTTGACAGGGCTTGATTTTCCAGTTATAATAAAGAATTATATGAAGGGTATTTACAGTAACAAGAAATATTTATAACTACAAATTAGGATTTCAGTTAGTTCTATGCACAATGTTCAAAACTTACAAACTATGAGGTGATGCCAACATATATATAATAAAATCAACAAAACCCCTCTCCAGCCTCTTGAGTTAATCTCTTCAGACCTTCTATGTTTCACACATATTTCTGATCATTAACCAATTTTCATTTCAGGTATTAATGCCCAGGCTTGGCCCGCTTGCCCCAATCCTAGAGGACTGTGGGAAATGAGAGAGAAAATTATTTTCAATTATCTGATTGCACATATTCACTTCCTTTATATTCCTAGATCAGGAGTGTCTGTGTCTTCGCATTTTCCTGGAAGATTTTTAATAACTCAGTAACACTTAGGGTTGAAAAATGCCTATTTCATCCACTGTGTTGCTTTGGATAGCAAAGCAATAATCAACCCAGCAGGATGTCTCCTGAACGTATCAGGTCAAAACCAATTGTCTGTGACCACATCTGGTATGTCTGTGCACATCAGAAGTGCCAGAGGAAGGTGTGCTTGGAGAGCTGTCTCACAGACTCCCTCGCCCCATCCCAATCCCTCAGCAGCAACATCCAGTGCTGCCTTCCTTTCAGAAAGAGTCCATACAAACATCAGAAACAGAATTTCAGAAATCAAAAGCATGGCCAGCAGAAGTCCATCACACATGCGAAACATGTATTTGATTAGACACTTCAGAATTGCAATTTAATTTTTAGTAAAAAGTATGGTTTTAGATTTAGATACGAGAGAGAAAATTAACTTTGTATACATGCTATGACTTCTTGTCCAAGAACAGGTGTATAAAGGAACCACACATGAAGTCTTCTCCAAGACCTGCTGCAAAGTGACTGCTGTAGAAATAATGAAAATGCTGCACACTACGAAAAAAAGAAGAAATACATAGTTTATTCTCTTGACAAGCAAGGGAAAATTAAGAAGGTGCAGTGTATGTCAAAAGCTTCTCCCTTGACTGGAGAGTGTAACTGAACTGTTGTTTACCCATGGCCACCATTAATGATTTCCAATAGAAAGTGCCAATAAGCTTACTGGATTGCAGTTTGGAATGCTTAAGAAACAGGCTGGGTCATATGAAGACTCTGCCACCATATCTTATCAGATTTTTTTGGGTTTGTTTGGGAGGGGCTTTTTGGAATGAGGGGTGTAGAGTGAGGTTTTTTAAAGTTTGTAAAGAAATGACAGTTCTTATTATATGGAATATGAATGATTATAAAAATAGATATAAAGCTTCCTGTATTCATGTTCTAGGTATGTCTGAAATGTTTGATATAATAATTGCAAATAATTCACCCAGTTTTATTGGGCACTTCATTTGAAAGCTGTAGAAGCAACAGGATTTCTACAGTGATTTGTAAAAATGACAGAACACTTTTCCTCTTTTGAGACAAAGAGAAACAGGGAATTGAATGCAAAACCGCTTCAATTTGAAAAGGACTACATGGGGAAGTGAGGATATTAGCAAGGGAATTGATTTTTTCATGAAATAACCACATGAACACCCTTAGACATCCATTATCAAAACAGAAAACATAGAATCACTACACTGATTACATTACTTCATACTGGCATTTTTAATTTTGTGGCTCCTGTTTTAGTATTATTTCTAGTCCTTGATGGTGACTTCATGCACTTAATTTTAAGAATAAAACAAGAAAATATACCTTAAAGGGAAAATAAGTAATCAACCAGGTGTCTGAAGGACTTCAATCAACATTTTGACAAATTTCATGGTATGCAAACTTTTCTAATGAAATCAGTTTTTATTAATTTAACTCCTTGAATACAAGAAAGTAAATAAATTACAAAAATGTCCAAGATGCTCTGCAGCACTTAAGTTTCAAATTTCTACAAGTGTCAGCTCTGGAACCATTTTTTTGGCTCTTAAACTTTGCCTTTCTCATCTGACACACACAGATCCTGGAAGTATTCAGCCTCCACACTGCAGTTTGTAACACACCAAGTGCACATGAACAATACATGCCCTGATAAATTATTTCTTATTCAATAATGACACGTATTTTACCATATACAACTACTGTGACCTATTACTGGAAGTTGCACTTGCATTTATTTCTAGAGCTTTGTAGCGTTTTGATTTCTGAAATTTTACTTGCAATCTGATGTCTCTGCCACCACAGCATTGTTATAATAAAAATTAATAGGCCAAGACAGTCTTCTAAAATTAAATTCTGGTCTGAAAGGTACATTTGATCATTTGGGTATCTCTCTTCAGATGCTGACAGGGAGACAAGTGAGCGGATGTAGAGAGAATCTGGATATATGGTTCACATATGGGCCTAACAAGAGCTATCTCTTCATATAAAGACACTATTTCTCATGCTAAGTCTACCTTGTTTTCTAATCTCAGCTGAAAGGAATGTTGGAATCTGGGGCAGTTTTCCGCATCAGAGTCTGTTATTTAACTGTCTGATGTCAGAATCATTGTGTTTTCACAGAACCTCTGTAATTTGGGGTTGTTGTTTTGCTGTATTTTGGGGGGTGGGTTGTTTAACACTACCAATGCTACATCCTCTTAGGAAATCTTATTCTTCTTGGTTATTTTTCCACCCAAAGCACCCTGAAATTCAGGTAACCTGACTGATACAGGATTTTAAATTTTTTTTTGTTTTTTTCAGTGTTATATTTGAACTATGAGATTACCCCTGATTCAAGAAACCTGGTATTTGATATTGCCAAGTGCAGGATGTTTTTAAGCACAAGTCCTTCATCTGAGTCTAGATCCAAAAATACACGTCCCAAGCACAGTGCTACACTAGTTGTCATCTAGGGCTTCCTTTTGTACAGCACAGAATCCAGTATGTCAACACAAGACAAAAGCACTGAGGAAGAAGAAGAAGAAAACAAATCTTGGTTGCTAAGTTAGCCTGTCATGTAGTAAACATTTGTGTGAAGCCACACACCATATGACCCAAAGGCTCAGAAAGCTACAGCTAGGTTAAAAAAAAAAAAGAGAACAGTACAAAGGAAATCCAGTTGCAAATATGCAGAAGGTAGTATGTGGACCATTGTTCATTGTGGGGAAATCTTTTACTTTGATCAACTATACCTGAGGTACAAAACTTTGCTTAAACAGGTTTGGAAGAAAAATGCCAACATTCATTGATGCCTATAACTCATAACAAACAATCATTTCACAGCTCTATCTTAGAAGATGTTAGACAAGATTAGTGCAGTACTAAATCCACACAACACACAGATGCCCTGAATCCAGCAATGTCAGGATCTGTAGCATAGTTTGGGTAAAATTGAAAGCAATGCTTGGAGGAAAACAGCCATAGTTCCCAACAAAGTGCCGAGAAGTCTCTGTTAGCTGCCACAGTTCAAAGCATTCATAGGATCAGGAAATGACCAAAACTCATGTTTAATGGATTTAAATTACTGAGTAAAACCAAACACAGCAGCATCTCAAAGCTGTGCAATCCCAAGCAAAAACTTCAAGAAAAAAAGCACTGGAACAGAATATATGAATCTGAGAGGTACTGTCTAAGCTTACCTCAATTTAAGGAAAGTCCTCAGACAAGGAGGTCAAAGGCAGAAGTTACCTCTTAAGGCTGTGAAATAATCTTGCAGATTACATTACAGCAACCAAAGGGCTTGAAGTTTTGTAGGTACCTGAAAGTCACATGGTTCACAGACCATTCTTCATTTACTTCTCCATGACCAAAAGAAATGAAAAATTCTTTTTAATTCAGGGTCCTAATTAGGATGATAATTGGAAAAAATCCCAAACTATCACACTTGACAATAAGAACCTATGTGTTTACACCCAGACTCTTTTGTAGCAAACTGTCAGGAGACAACTATGTAAAGTAAACAAGGTACTGTACCTCACCTCGCTGGAGTCTGAACTCCAAGTTTTGAAGGAGTCCAAGCCTTTTGAGGGAACTCAGTCAGCAATTCAGGCAAAGATTTCTTCAAAGGAAAAAAGAGGCTTGATTTTTCCCCCCTTTTTCTTTGTCCTCCTCTTTTCTTTTTAAATAAAAGCAACAGCTCTGATTTGTGAGCAGTTTTGAAAGGAAGGGAGAAAACACCATTACAAATAGCAAGCAAAGCTTTCAGTTTATGAATCTACTAATTCATCCATGAAATATCCAGGTTGCCTTCATCATCATTTCCAAAACACCATATTATATAAGGTAACAATGGAATACTAGGCTGGTCTGTTTCCCATATTTTTAGTTGGCTCAGCTGGAAAGTGAATACAGGCCATTGCCCCAGGATGAGTGAATAATTTAACTCAAATGCAATTTTGCACAAAATTACTTTCACAACTGGAAAAAAAAAAAAAGACAAAAAAAATAGCATGGCTAGTCAGACTCCTTGTTAAACAGAAGAAATTGAGTTTCCCCTTCCCCCCCCAGCTACACTAGTATAATTCACAAAGTTTAGTTCACAGTGTTGCTGTTAAATCAGGGAGGTATAAATCTTGACATCAAAACACCAAGCTTGTCTGTGCTAGAGAGGAAATTGCCCCTACACAAAGTGTCAAGTGTCATGCAAAACTTAGGCATTGTATCTCAGACAGTTCTGCACTGGCCTCGTTGAAATCTCTGCTCAGGAGTAAAATTTATGCTGAAATAGATGCAAGACAAAATCCCCAAATCGTAGACCGATAATTTAGAAGAGGTCTGTTGCATGTGGAAATGGTTTTGATCTTCAGATCATAAACTCCTGGAGGCACAGATCTTCTTTAATTACATGACTACAAAGCACCATGTGTTTCCATTATGCTATTTAAATAATAGATTTAATTTGAATTTACATTTGTTGATGTAAACATTACTGACTGTAACATTACCCTGCAATCTGATGCAGAAAGTCACTGAAGTATTAGAAAAAAATTCCTTCCCAAAAAGATTACAAAGGAAAGAATCCCCAACTGTGCTATTTAAAAATATGAATAGAAATTAGCTAAATAGAACAGAATAAATTTTAGTGGAACAGAAATTTTAGGATGATATTTTCACACAAACAACACTAACGTCTCAAGTAATTCTAATTTTTAATTCTGCTCCACAGTTATCTATTGTGTTTATGGGACCAAATGAATTCAGATGTTTCCAGCAACCAAAGTTCCACTGATTATTAAAAGGAAAGAAAGTAGCATGGGAAGGATCACTCATTTATCTTGCAACACTGCTTTAACCAAAGTGCAACTGGGGCACTCTGCTAATGAATTTAACTATCAGGATGCTAATCAGTTCTGGTTTTTACCAAAATTAATTTAACCTCTGTTTTTGCATAAATAGTCCCTGCTGTTTAAAACTTTGGGGGCTGCTTCTGTACAACGCAGTGGGGCTCAAATGGAACAGGGTGTGCTGGGTCCAGAAAGAATTCAGTGAAGAACAGCTCAGAGGGAAGCATTTCAACACAGTAATATAGGGTAAGCTTTTCCCTTGCACTATTAATAGAAAAAAACCAAAACCAAAACACCTGACCCAAAAAACCAGAGCTCACTATTGCTGGATAAAAAAGAATTTTAGTTTTGTATAAATGACCTGCAAGCACTTCTAAGAGATGTTATAATTGTCTGTTTGAGAGAACCTAGGCTAAAAAATGAAAAACATCTACATACTATGAAGATGGTACTGGTCAGTTTATGCCAAGATGCTATAAAAAAAATCACTTACGAATTGTTGAACTTGCAGATTATATCTAATCATAATATCAGCATTAATTATAACAACTAAGTTTAAAATTTGCCAAAACAGGGGCAGTTGTGGGAGCAGACAGTAAGATAGAGAAAAAGTAGTAATATTCTGTAAAGATTGTACTGGCTTTCAGTTCTGAACATACAGCTTACAAGACAACTGAGCAAACAAGTAAACTGCATGAAAAATTTTGAACAAGCAGAGGTTTTTGTTCACTGTGTACATCCACAATACATATTTTTTTAGAACATCCTGAAATATTCAGAACCTTTCCAGAAAATATTCTCTCCACATGTACTGTTGGAACACCTAAAATTAAATTAAACATAAGAAAAACATGAAATGGTAAAGGGAAAAGAATACAAAACAGCACTGTAAGAATATTTTTCATATTTTGTCTCTGAAGTTTTTATCTTTTTCCATGTTACTTGATGGTTTTTTTGTCTGGTAGTATGTGAGCCCTCTAACCCATTCTTTCTTTTCCTTTTGTCCTTACACTAAGCTGCAGAAGGAATGAGTGGAAATGTAATACCTTCTGTCTGATTTAAAAACTCAAACAGAAAAAAAAAAGTCCTGAATGTAAGTAAAAAGAAGATGGGCAGACAAACACCAAATAAGTATTTAAGTGCTAGGTTTGAAAAAAGACCCCTTATTAGATCCAGATCACCATAAACAGTCCCAGCAGTGGGGGAACACTCAACACTGTAGATGAAGGATCAACAGGAATTCACATAATCTTGGGGTTTTGATCACATCTTCAACAAATGCATGTACTTATGACAAGGTATTCTGGAATGCAAGAATTTAATTTAACATTAAAGCATAATTTAACATAAAGCATTTTTAAATTTAAGCATTGTTAAATTTAACATAATGCATTTAAGAAAAGCATAATATTGACAACTTTCTTAATACTTTGCACATTGCAAAGACAGTCACTATAACATGTTTTGCTCTTGATGTTGCTCACTTCTCCATCCCCAAATCTCAACTGTGCAACAAGAGGGCTTGCTCTTTGTAACAACCTGATTTTCTTCACCTACTTGTAGTTTTGAAATCATGTTCGGAAAAAATGCAGCAGATCTGTCAAAACTGTTATTCATGAGGGTAGAGGCCTCCCACTTCAACTTACAGCAGCTACCTAAATGATTTTAACAGGAACTGACCATTTCCAATATTTAACAGGTAAATTTCTCCTTCTGGAGAGTAAGAAAAAAAATAGCTGAAGTTTCTTGAAAAACTACTTGCTAAATGTACATGTTCCATCAAATGTGTGTTATAGAAAACTGGATGACCAAGCCATAGACACTATCTTTAAAATATCAGGTCATTAATAACATTAATAGGACTTTAAGGAATTATCACAATATATTTACCATAAAAGCAATTATTCTAAGACCTAGTAGCTGTATGTTTACTGCAATACTTAGGTGACCTCAGAGAAGTCAATACAACAACTTTTTCAGTCAGAGGGTAAGGGGCCTTTACATTTAATGGAGCCCTTGAAGAACTGGGCTTCCATTAAAAAATAATGGAGCCCTTCTTCATTTAAACTCATACATGAAGGTACCAGTTCTGGTGCAGTAGGTGTGTTATCAGCTTCTGGATTAGTTACAGGAGTAACTATCAACACTCAATCTCACAGATTATAACATCATTATTTATGTTCATATTATAGAACAAAACCAAAACTAGAATTATGAAATCTTTGAATATTTCAATTTAGTGTCTGTAGAGAAATTCTTACATTTCCATTAATATGGAGGAGTAAGGCTGTTTTGATCCTTGTCACAGACTATTGATTTTATACATATTTACATGAAAACTACCATGTGAGCTTTTTGTGTCACAGTACCTTTCTTAGTAACAATAAAAACCACTTGGTTTCTTTTGATACAGTTTGAAAACAATTCTGTAAAGGCAGAACCAGCTAGTGACTTAACATCCTTTTTTCCCTTTTCTCTACCTCATTACAGAACACAGTATTTCAGTAGTAGTGAATTCCAAAAAGCGCTTTTCCTCAAAGGAACCTTATGCTCATAACATTTAGATCAATATTGAGATAATATTTAGATAATTTCATTGTCCACTACCATTAAGTTCATCATCTGCTTCTTTCTTTGTCAATAAGAGCATCTTCTAGGTTAGGACAAATATGACTTTGTTCACCTTTGCCTAAGGCAATACAGATTCGGAAGCACAAGCCTTCAAGAACTAAATTCCACAGAACATGTAACTATCTCAAACACACATCAGGGTTAATCTACAAACTGCTTCAAAGATTCTCCTACAACAGACTTACAAGCATTTACCAGTTATAATCTTTCTCTGAAATTGACCACATAGAAAACACTAACACAGAGAAAGGAAAATATGTCCAAGAAGAAGTAGATAAAGCCCTTCTCCTACTAGAGGTGCCATAGGACTTCTAATGCTTCAGTAGAATACAGGAATTTTTTCAAAAGGGCTTTGCCTGAAAGACTCTCAAATATTGTAGGTTGCACTGTACTCATTTTATCTGAGTCAGACCTCACTGTCACTTGGATCTTCTCTTCCAGGAAACTTGGAATTTCAAGCACAATTGTTGGATAACTGACCAGCAATCCATTGTAGAACAACAAACTCACTGAAGGACTCAGCTTTAATACATTTTTTTCCATGTCAATCACAACTGCAAAGAGTAAGAGGTGTAATAACTGTTGCCTTATTGTGATCATTATGGTGTCCTTTTACGTTCAGAGACAGTGCCACATACAGAAATGATGACTTAATTTCCAAGTTGTATTATCTCACATAATTATCTACTCCTTACAAAATGAGCAAGGAACTATGGCTTGGTCAGAGAGTTCAACAAGGTGCTATCACAAATAATTGCCTGCTACAATTACCCTTTCTGACATGAAGCTTGGACTTCAAGTCCTTTTCTAATTCAGTGGCTTCTACTTTTGTTATTCACTACCAATTCCTCTGCATCCAGCAATGTCAAGAGGTCAACAATTAAATTAATTCAGAATACACCACGAACGTAAGAGTGACCCTATATTGTATCTTCATTTTTTTCCCTTTGATCATCCCTTTATTTGACTGCATTTCAGTAAATTATCCATGTAGTTTTTATTTTGACAGCTCTCTTTACAGCAGTAAAACAAAATGTGTGCATTGCAAATGGCAAAGATTCAAATTTCAGCTATGTTTATCCAAAATAGCACTGAACTGCTTCTGTACTTATGCTATACTGCCTACAGCCTTACGGAAGGGGAGACAGATGGGATGAATTTAGCAGGGAAACAGCTGTGGCTTGAAGAAGAGACAAGCAAAAGTTTTGCTATCAGGCTTCATTATGTATCAAGGTACCAGTAAAATGTGTATCCGTAAGGCAGCCAAAAAAGTGTTTTTCATTTGACTAGTGATAATTACCTTTTCTCAACAGCTGACAATGTTCTAAGCACCATTAAATAGGTATAATAATTAAGCAATAAGATAAGACAAGCAGTGCCTTGCTGGGGATTATTGCTCGCCCTGGGTGTGTTGCGAGGCACAAGGCTGAAGGGTGAGTGACTTCAGCCACCCGAGAAATGTAATAATCCCTCAGAAATGCACTGCCTGGAGTGTCTTCTTGCTATTAAAAATGGAAATTTAAAAAGGACTAAATGCTAGACACATTTCCTGCAGATTTTATCAACATGGGTTAAAATTACAGGAAGTCAATGCAGAAACTCCATTTCTGCCCAGCCTATGAAAGTCCTTTCCCAAAGACACATATGCGTCTGCTCAGCTTGTTTGTGCATTTTATTCATAAAACTTATTTGAGAAGCACAAGTATTTGCATCATCTAACACATGTGTGACAAGGCACAAAAGATTGTAACAGCCTTCACAATGGTAAAAGTTAAAGTGTTCTTAAGTCATGTGTTCCCAAACATTTATTCTGTGCAATTGTCTATGTTTGGTATCAATTTACAAACAATTTTCTTTTAGTTCTGAAATTGTGTGTATCTATATATATACATATGTATTTTTTAATATATATATAAAAGGTCAGCCACTCAAATGATCAAAGCATTAGGGAAAAAAGCCAAACAAAACAACCCAAAAACCCCCAAAACCGTTTTTTGACTACATGCAAGTCACATAGCTAAAACTAAGGCTATATCTCTGGTAGTGTGGGAAGTGCTAGTGCAGCACTCAAAAAAATTACACCGCTTTACATAAGCCGAGAAAGTTTACTGTCATTTCAGCCATGCCACTGAGACAACATTTTGAAACTGGAGACCTGAAACTAGTTAGCAACCTTGACTTGAATCAAATCAGAATTCTAAAGACCACTCAGGATCAGGCCCCAAGTAGTGAGATATGTTTGGGACAAGGATCCACTCCCATCTGTATAACTGAAGGCAGAATCTGGGTCTCTGAGGTAAAAAAGAAGATCAAAAATGTTAAAAATGTCCTTTCTCCTTTCTTCCCCTCCATACATGACTTTAGTGTTCACAAAGAACAAGTTAAACAAACACAGAATAATCTCATTATCCTTTTCCACTTCTTTCATATTTTCCATCATCACTGCTTTATTCCAGAACCAACCTGAGAAGCCCTGCTGAGAAGCACACACAACACCGTCTGGAGTACCCTAGAAATACAGATGCTAAGTAGGTCTCATCGTACTGTCCTTCCTTTTAGACACTTCCATAATCTCTATTTCACTAAAACTTTTTTTATTAGCAGTTGAGGGATAACACATTTGAGACCACATTTCTAGAAGCTAGCCCAGTGCCTGTTACTATTTGACTACTACCAATTAGCACTATCACACAGCTTAATAAACACAGTTATTTTTTAGCGTTTAATTTCTTGCAGGATGGAAATTTTTTTAGAGTGCACTCAGAAACTGATAATGAATATGACTGGAGCTCTGGAAGTTTAAGTCAGAAAAGAAATAGGCAAAATAAAGCTCTATCTGTGTTTCATCTGACAAAAACACTGGAAAAAATTGGTCCCTGGTCTCATAATGCATAAACTAAGCACTTAGTGAAAGATGGAAACAAACAGCATGATAAGAAAATATCCCACCTTCAAGTGTAACATTGGCATGGAACTAGTGGCACAAGACACATCAAGGCTAAACAGATTTAAGAACTAAAGGCTAAAGAGATTTAAGAACACGTTAAATTTATATATGGAAAATATATCTGGAGAGTATCCACAGTTAGATCAACTTCCAGAGGAACAGTATTGGATTCTGCAGAAGCAATCAAAACACTGAAGTTATTGGGGAAAAGCAGTCTTCCAATAACCTTGCAAAACTCCATCACTTATGATATTAAAACATAAATTATCATTAGTTTGTGTCTCCTTCTCTTACAATAACCTTGAAAGGAGGCAGGTGAATAGATTTTGTTACAAAGCTGGTAAATTTTCACAACACACTTGCAAAGCTCTTTAAATGTTACTCATCTGTCTTCATTTTCAGTTCTCCACTATATGGAAACAGAGGGTTTTAAATAGCCTTTGTCTGAAAATCTCAGAATCATACACAGCAACCAAAACTAGAAAGAATCTGCTACCATTTAAAGTAATTTGCCACATGGGTTAATAGTTAAATTTTACTGTAATTGTGAGTTCACTGAAGGCTTAAAAAGAAAATACCAATTACAGTCAAATATCCCAGATAGGTATTTGCTGCTGAACTACTGCATAGTGGTAGTCTCACAGAGGCTATTTGAAAAGGGTTTGGGTGGGTTTTTTTGTTTGGTTGTTTTTTTATGATTTTTCTGACACATCACAAGGATATCACAAAAATACAGTACAGAAAATGAACTTTAAAAATGCAGATGGAAAACAATATGGAAGAGAGAAAAGAAGGCGAGTATAACGGTCAGGGACTTCAACAATTTAATTTTTTAGACGGTCAAAAAAAAATCAAAACTTGTTAAGATTGTTAAATATTTTAGGAGGAACATGGATAGTTAGGGCTGTCCTCCAGAGTTTAAAGTACATTGGAAAGGCTATTACCCTTTTGAAAAGGTAGAAACCTTTATTTTGTAATTCTGGTTACATTTGAGCAGGTAACTTAAATAACTCAAGCTAACTTGAAGGAACAAGACAGATATGCTTTTTGGTGCTTTCTCTTGCCATTAAACAGCTGTTTTATGCTCAAGACAGCAAAAGAGCACATTGACCCAGCTTGCTCACTTCTTATTTCACATCTCTGGGGAAAGTGGTGAGGAAGCTGGTCCATAACTACCACCTTGGACCAGAGGCATTACTACCAGGCACTGAAGGCTAAGTGTTTCAAAGAAGATATGCTGGTGGTGAAGGGATAAATTGGTGGAATAACTCAATCATGTATCACCACTAGAAGCACCCCCTATTCAAAATTAAAACTCTTGCAGGTGTGTAGCAAATGTAGGAGAATAAAATGGGGTTCCCCTGGAAAACCATTGGTGAGCTTCTGTCCAATTTATGCACACCTTTTTCAGTGCCAGTTATGATCTGCATAGCGACAAGAATTTCTAGATCTTGCCGAATCAAGGAGAGTCTGGGCTGAGCTGTCAAAACCATCACCTTTATCCACCTCCATTTTAGAAGAATCAAGAATGCTTCGTTAATGCTAAATTAACATTTAAATTTGAAAACCAACAACTGTGCTGACAACAGAAAGTAACAAGAACAGCCTGGAACCTTATGTTGTGCTGTTTTATATCACACATATTTCAGGGCTTTTTACATTCCTAGTAGACAAGAGCACAAGCTTACTATTAGTGAGCTGTAGGCTTTGACTCAGTTCATGATGGCATGAATATGAACTATCCCTCTTTCTGTTTTGGAGAAGGCAGAATACATTAAAGTAGTAGGGTAGAAGATACTCTCAGAAGTGGCCAGTTTACCAGACTCTTGCAGATGAGGTGTAAATCAGAGAGCTGGTAGCTGTCGAACACAGGAGCAAGCAAACCTGGCTGTTTTCCCACTTAGCTTTTCTTTGAGACATGGACTGATACAACTTTCCCAGATATCATCTTCCAGTTCCTCAGAAAATATAACTGTGGTGGCCAGCAGTCTTGATGTGCTAAGTGAACACAGACACTGTGACTTCACCTCTACACCTTCTTCCTCATATTGACGGTATTGTTATGCAATTAAATCAAGTGCAGTGTTAATTAATCCTTAAAGAAGGCAATGCAAATAATTATCAGCCCATTAACATGACCTCAAATGCAAAAAAAAGGCTGCAACAAATTCAGAAATGAAAGGAATATATAAGGACATGGAGAGGTAATTAGAACATGAGAAACTGAAACATAAGCTAGATCAAGCAGTTTTGGTCACACGAACCCTAAACTCTTTGACAGTTCATTTTTTGATAAAGGAAATGCAATAAATCTTATCAACATTAACTTTAGCAAAACATTAACTATCACACCCATCAGGAATTGTTAACTAAGTTGTTGACAAGTAACTGACTAACACAAAGAGGACAGCCAACAGGAACAATTGAAAGGGAAAAAGAATTCTCAGAGAATTTCTTCACATTTAAACAGATTTTTGAATATTTTGAATTATGACTCAGCACAAAAAGAGAAGGAGTGGGCTGATAAATTTAAGAGATGTTATCAGCTTCGAGAAAGTCTGGGATACTGCACAGAAAGAAATAGATGATTCAGAAGATTGAAACAGCAGACATGGGATTAAAGTCTTACACTATATACTTAATGCTTTCTTAGTTCATTGTAAAAGTCTCTGCTGAAAACTTGAATTTACTTGGGACAAAGAGGTCCTGGATGCACTTCTCAGTGCAGCTGTCAAAAAGGCAAACATGACTGTAGGAGTCTTTAGTCAAGGAATTTCTAGTAAATATATCAATTTTATATATACAAATACATTTAAATGTCCCCATCCAAGATCCAAGATCCTAGTTTTGATGGCCCATATTTAAAAAAGATCAACAATCAGAACACCAAAGTGATGAAGAGCTTATTGCAAAAAGAAGAACAAGGAGGAAGGCTTTACTTATAAGCAGAGGTAGAACTGAATAGACACATCCGTTGCCTACAATTATTTGCATTACCAGTGCAGATTCTTTTGAAGAACTGCTTGCCCCAATTTTGGTTCAAAGACAAATAGGTACAAATGAAACAGAGATTAATTCAGACCAAAAATAAGAAGGATCCCAATGTAAAGATCAGTGGACTAAGTTGTCCAAATTGGAGCGGCGAGGCCTACAGAGGAGCTCAATACATTCTCAAAGAAATATATGTGTGTATAAACTATATTTATAGGTACATATATTTTAGATGCACACACTTGGAAACAGATGAACACAGTACGCTGTGACCTAGAATACATCTTACAGAACATTATTAAGTTCCCTAAATATCTCTCTGGAAATTGGGTAGGATACTCCCCTCTGCTTCTTATTTGCTCCTTAAAGCTGAGAACTTATTTGCACACAATTTTGTAGCATTTTATGAAAATCTTGCATTTCACTCTCTGTATACTTCTTCAACTTTTCTAACAACTAAGAAAGCTTTTGCTTTGTACGTCTACTGTTTAGGTAGTTGGGGAATAAATCTTTAAAAACAGTTTTTGCGGTCTCATAAACTTACACAATTTATTAACTATTTTGAATGGGAATATTATACATATAAAAGCATAAATAATAGATGTATTTATACTATACTATATATAGACATCTATTTAAACTGAGAAAGGGAAAAAACAGTTTAAAAGATATATAGTAAATAGACAAATGGTGAACAACAGAGGAATAGGGAGGGAGAGATTCTGAACATCCAATTTCTATTCCAGAGAATTTGAACTGTGAGCAAACACCCCAGTATTAAACAAAAGCCAAATACACATTCAGCCTCTGGCAGGATTTGAAACTTACATATGTGTGTAAGCGTATACACACTAGCCATTAATTATTTCCTAACAGCAGGTCTCTGGAGTATACATTTCTCAATCTAAAATATGAGTCTATTAAATAGTAATAAAATAATTAAGTAATAGTGACAACCCCAAGGTCTGGACAGAGCTGAGAGTTTTATCTGCCTGCAATGCAGTGCTGACACACAGTGAACACAAAGCTTTTTTCAAACTCCTTGCATGAAGGGCTGCACAAACAATTATGTATCTCCAATTTCTACAGCCATCCTGTTACAGCAAAACCACGCCAAAGAGACGTGGGTGTGAGTAATGATGCTCAGGAAAAAGTGCAGCACACTGCTCTTTAGACATTGAGACAATGTGAGTATCTCCATATCTTTAATATCAAAGGTTCTATGGAAAATATCTACAGTAATCTCTATTTTCAATTTAAAAATTAATACACTTTAAAATAAAAAGCCACAATATAGTGCATTTTTAATCTATGATTGCATAGCTAAACAGATGATTGGTCTAACAAAATATAGGAACAATTACCTCATGGTCACTTTAAAAAATATACTAGTCTATCGGTACAATAAGGAAGATAATGTATTTAACTGACAATGAACTGGACTGGAAGAAAATAAAGGTCTTTCAGGTCATGACATAACCTAAATTCATCCATCCATCCATCATTATTTCTTGCAAACACACACACACACAAAAAAGTACTTCAGCTTTAAAGAGAAAATGTAAAATTTCAAATGCAACTTGATTGCTCCAGTATCAAGAAATAATTTTAATTAGTAGTTCCACTGCAGATTTGCCAAGAAATCCAAAAGTTCTATTCAGCAGTGTAATAGTGACAGCAAACTAGCTATTGTGATTTTACATAGCAGATATTTGAAAATGCTGGTGTATTCTCTCTAGATACATCTCAATTCCCATAGATATGTGCTCTCTTAAGTATACATGATCTTGCATACACTACCACTTGGTAACAAAACAAAACAAAAAACTGTAATGGTGGAAAATAGCCTTTAAAATCCTTGTCAAACTTAGTATCACATTTTCACTCAAGTGGTCTGTTTAAAGAGCCATTTTACCAGACTAGCTTATTCATAAGAATCATACATTTGCCATAGGTAGAAAACAAATATAATTTGTCACATGTTGTGCTATACAGACATTTCTGCACAGTTGCTGCACCACACTAGAATGTCTGAAGGGGAAGACACCCCAGGTAGTTGGCTGCAGACACATCTCAGCAACATGGCACATAGTTCCAATTTGACACATAGAGTCTTTATAAATCCAATGTCTATGAAGTCAAACAAATCTCCTTCTTATTTATAGTAACAGGCGAGAGCAGATCTCTGCCGTCTTGTTACACAGATGGTTGTAACATTTTTATAGTTAACTTACAACCACTGATGCCTAAGGAATAGACACACATCTGCCCCAAACTGCCAGTCCTGTAGGCTCTTCTTTTTAACTTTAGCTAGCAAAAATACAGTCGAAATACAGCTAACAGTGTCACCTCCAAAAAGCTACCACAACAGATTTGCATTAAATGTATTATTATTATTAATGTTCTACAGATTGGACATTGATCACACACATTACAGCAAAAATTACATAATTGTAATATGAACAGTAACCACAAGATCTGACAGAAAATTCATATCCCCAAATTCCATATGCTGAACTTCAGAAAAATGTTTGGAAAGAAACTCATTAGAAGCTTCTAAATTTATGTTTTATTAAAAAGATTTTTAAAGAGCCTTATATTTCATGTAAACTACTGTCCGAATGCCTTTTTTTTTTTCTTTAACTGCTTGATAAAAAGTAAAGGCATGTCTGGCTCATCTTGAAAAAAGGAAAGAAATTGCCTAGGATTTTCTTCTCCTGCTTGAAGGTCTTCAACAGGAAACGTACATGGAAAAGAGCTAAGCTATATTTCATTAAATGCCTCCCATTTTAGACACTGGCTGTCCACAGAAGCAATCCTCTAAACAGCAGAGTTACAATCAAATGCTTGTTTTACGAGAAGAACAGATGCAGAAAAGTAAAGCCATAATTGAACCTTGTAACTATAAGAGTTGTCAATTAAGTTCAGTGAAAGCTTAAACAGCCTGATGAAATCCTGACCCATGGCAGCTTGGGCAAATAATACTTATTCATATGTATGTTCAAACAATAATAGATCTAGGCAGGTTCTTGTCTTTTTCTTCTTACTCTTCAAATTGGAAGAGAAAAGAGCTTGTGAGAAAGTGGATCTGCATTTACAGAACTGATCTAACTACAGAGGTGAAAATGCACACCTGGGAATTCAGTTTGAAAACAGATTAAGGAAAGAATGAACCAACTTTATACATACAGTTACCCAATTCATTTGGCTTTGAATTTTCCTTCATCTGGAATCTATTCAAATTATGTAGAGTGGAGCACTGAAAAAAAACCCCAGAAGATAGAAACCCTTCAGTTTTGCTTCATAATCTTTTTATTCTTGGCTAGTTTCTACCTTTACCGCTGCCTTATGAAAAATTCTGTACTTTCTGCTATCTGCTAATTTCTACTATGAACACAAATCTATGGAATGGAAATTTGAAGAATTTAATAAGACAGTTTGCTTTGAGGTTGAAAATTTATAAAACTAGACTCTGCTACATAGCAGACAAGAATTTCTGCAAGATTCATTTCCATGAAGAAACACATGATCAACTCCACTTAGACTCTCAACACGTCACCTTAGTCCTGTAAGTTCAAGTTTGCCTCAGTAGCATGCAACAACTGCATCATTTAGGATGGACATCTACTTCTTTTAATGCCATATTTCACTGAGTAAAAACACACCAAAAGGGCTGGATATTTCCATTACACTGAAAAGTTGATTCCATACCCTGTTTAATGACTGGAACTTAAAGTAATCGCTTTCTTAGAAATCTGCTTATTTAATTTTGGACTATACTCATTTGCAGCACAAATTCACACAGAGGTAGGAATGGCACTAAAACACTTTTCTTGTTCACTTTCAGGAGTGTAACTATTATGATTGCCAAAAGATTTTTGCTCCAAAAGAAATTCTGACTGATCATTTAGGTATTGTTTCTTCCAAAAAACAGATATATCATGGCCTGTCATGCTGTCCCTGGATAAAACAAGTATGGACAGTGATATCTTCTCAAACAAATATCACAAAACCTAATTTTTAAAATGCAAATGTTAGGTTCCAAGCTTAGCCAAAATCATTTTAATACAAGACATTTTCTGAAGATCCAGAATAACAGCAGCTAGAAAATTAGGTCAGAATGCACTTTGTGGGCCTGTGCTGCAAAACAACAACTGCTATTTGTAGCTGCATACAAAGGAGAAACAAATGTATTAAGAAGTAACCATCATCAACAGTATTTTGCTGAGATTATTAGTATCTAAGTGATGGATAAAAAATCTGATGCAAAATACATTATTATTATTTGTTGTTCTCCTTTTACTAAATGGTACAGTCAGATCTCTATTTTCAAAATCAGAAGAGAGAAATTACTATTTTTATTTAGTGGAAATCCTTCAACATAAATATAGGGAACTGGGAGATTTATTTGTTGGAGTAGTTATTTCTTCTGCTTTTATTCACCTCGATTTGTAAACTTTATGACCAATTTACAGCATTTGGGAATTAATCCTGAAAACCTACTACAGTTTTCACATGCAAATTAAAATTATATTACACTGATTTTTTAAAGCAGTTTAGAGTATCAGTCTTGTCACTTATTAGTTGGATTTTAAATTACTAGAGTGCAAGATGACAATTAAAAATATGTTAAAAGAGCCATCTCTTAAAATGCTGGTAAAGTATATTGTTCATGTTTAAAACACCTGATAATCTCTGCCTATTTACATATTCTAAAATATTAAATACGACAAATGCTATTACTGCCCTGTTTTCTCTGTTGTCTGCAAAACAGCAGCAGAAGGTAAGGCATTGCCTGCAGCATGACCACTCTGCTTTCAAACCACTTTTGTGTTCTGGATTAATGCTTTCAGTCTTTTCTAGTGTATAATCATTGCTGCTGCAGCAGAGAATGAGCAACATTTTCCAGTAGATCTATCTTATTTATAAAAATAGATGGAGGAAAGGTTACCCTAAAAACTTGCAAAGCACTTTCACATTCTACTAGATACTCATAATTCTACAGAAAAGAAGCTAGGAGAAAAAAGAGGGGGGGGAAATTTTTTCTCCTGAAAGTAACCTCGAATCCTCAGTCCTGCATATGATAAGAGTCCACCACAACTAAAGAAATCAAAAGGGGGGTGAGATAAATGGAAAGATTGTGTGGTTACACAGATCAGGGACACATTCACAGCGTTTTGAAATTCTTTGTTCTCTGAGCTATAAATGATGATGACAATCCAAGGTTACAGAAGAACAGGATGAGGTACAGACAGAAATCTGAAAGGGAAGACGAAAGGAGTGGTTCTGGATGACTGAAATGAACACATGAAGTGCTTGCAAGAAAGAAGATTATAGACAGAGAATAAAGAGATGGCATTAAAAAACATTAAAAAATCAATATTTTAAAGAAATGGGCATACAGGACTGGCTGTTTTAATACTTGCAAGCTCTGCTCCTCTCAGGTGGTCAATGATGAAAAAAAGCAAAAAGAATTTTTCCCAGTAAGGGCTTTCTAGTCCACATAAAGTTAAACTGCATTTGCCTTTGACTACTAACAAGAGGTAGCTTGGATGACCGGATTTGCAGAGTTATGTCTCAGCCTCCTCTTTACTTCATCTTCTACCTCCACAAGCATGTCAAACTCCCTCCAGTGTCTGTTACACTTAATGTGGAGTGGAAAGCAGAACAAGAAAGCAAAGATGAACTTTCTGGAACCAAAAGGAAAAGCCTCCACAGTGATCTTTGAGGAAGTCTAATCCATATCACAGCACAAGCCATTATCAGTCTGGATACTCTGGCCAGAACAGTCAATTGATATTGGTGAAAATATTTCACACTAGCCTTGCTGCAGCTGCTCCCAGCTCATCCTGAGGAAGTCACTGCTTCTCTGCAAGGCTAGTGGTACCTGGAAATGGTCACTATTTCTCTGGTTACTATGATTTTCAGAAAGATTTGTCTGTTTATACAAGTTAAATGATGGTAAGCCCCAAAAATACAACTATTACATGGCATAATGGAACACACATCTGTACTCTACATTCACATCACTGAATAACCTCCTCCCTCCTTCCTTCCCAGCTCCCCCCCGCCCCGGTTTTTTTTAAATGGTAAGACTATTCATACAAGTTAGAGCAGAGAACAGCCGAAGCAGCCCACACACATATGTACTAGGTTTAAATTCTTTGGAAGACTATGTTGTTCAAGCTTTCCTTTTATTTATCCAAAATGGCACAAGCAAAAGATGTTAAAAAAACCCAACTTGACAGAATGGCTGGGGTGGGGGAAGGAGTGGTCATTTCACAAGGAAAGAATATTACTTTCACACAACCTCGTGTCATTTTTATGTTTACACAACACGACTGGTACAGTTGAGCATATCACATACTGACAGATTAACAGGACCTCCTACCTTGACTTCATTCTCTCATGCATTCTCCCATGCTGGATACATTGTTGGTCCAATTCATCATTCCGTTTCTGCATCTTCTCCAATCTGCCATGAAGATACTCTTTTTCCTGACTAAGCTGGTTGACTTCAGATCTACAGAAGTAAAACAAAGCGATGATGGATGTTGTCAGATTTCATCCTGCAGTGTGCCATCAATATGTGGCTTCAGCATTTATAAAATTTCATACATTTATATGTAATGCACAAACAAGCTATTACTAGAACTTACAGAAACAAAATGCTGTTTCAGATAATCTTAAGACAAAAGAATATGATACTGGTGGGTATCTTCTAAATATGCCACTGGCAATCACTCAATTATAGATTGGCTATGCTAATTTCAGCCTAATTTAAACAGGCATGCCATTTGGCATTATGCATCAATGTTAAATAAGATCAATAAATGTAAATTCATATTTGTTAAGCAAGAATTTGGCTAACATTTTGAAACCACATTTCAACTTCTTTATTAGCAAAAGCTAACATTTAGTTTAAAAAACAGCTACTAAAACCTTGTTCAACCTTTACTCTGCTTTATAGGTTGAACTCTCAACAGTTCACAGGTTGAATTCTCAATAGTGGTACTGTTTTAGAAACCTTAGTAACCTTCTATGTCTAAAATAACATTGCACAGATTAAAAAAAACATCAACAACAAAACTCCCATAAACCCCTCCCCCACAAAAAAATACTCACACCCAAGCAAAACCTCAAAGCCTTACTAAGAGGAAAATGAACTAAACTTTCAGAAACAAGGGAGAAATCATACAGGCACACACTAATCTACATGAAACTCAGCATAGCCTTTAAGAATATTAGTCACTTCTAAGCAATTCTTATTCTTCACGGGTGAGGAGAGACACCAGATCCATAAATGACCTGGGACTGCTACTTGCTACATCTCTAACCATCAGCCCATGGAGAAACAGGCATGAGCTGTTTCTTAATATCAGGAAAAGACCTCAGATTAAATAGTGATAAAATATACATTATGCACTTGTACAATTTTAACTCTTTGGAAAAGGTTAATGAGAACATGTCAGAATCTGCTATACCATCAGAAAGTACGAATCAAAAGTAAGTAAATTTGATTTATGGCATCTGCCACTCCATATCTCAAGGTTAAAAAGCTTCAGCTATATCTTTAAATCATAAACTTAAATATGCTGCAATTACAGCAGAAATATACTTTACCTTCCTGGCTGTTACAGAATGCAACAAAAACTGACATTCTGAAAAATACAACAAAGTGCAGGGAGGAAGGAATACTCCTTCTTCAAAAACATGCTGTTACATTGACAAGTCAAATCTAGAAATGACAACATGATCTTTTCATGTTTAAATAGAGAACAATGCATGGTATCATCTGTGAATCTAAAAGAACTTAGAAAAGGAAACTTTGGACCGAGACTGTATGTAATTAAATTTAGACTGAGAGTTACAGCTCTATTAAGGAAGATCACACACAAATACATCAGAATTGTGC
This sequence comes from Urocynchramus pylzowi, assembly GCA_013397555.1. Lineage (NCBI taxonomy): Eukaryota > Metazoa > Chordata > Aves > Passeriformes > Fringillidae > Urocynchramus > Urocynchramus pylzowi. The sequence continues at coordinate 505,855 of VZRH01003887.1, forward strand.
TGATAGATTTGTACATCAAACTTCAGTGCACAGGAGTTTCCTGGATGAGTACATAACACTGGGCAGGATGTCATAGGAAGGTAGCAGAAACTGAATTTTTCCACCGACCATTTTACAGAAATACTAGTAACTTAAATGTCAGCATTAACAAAGCACTGCCAGCTGGACCAACTGTTATCACACAATGTGAATGCAGTCTGTACTTGATACTGATACTGTAAGACAGACAACCAGTGGATAAAGGCAAAGTTGCCCTGCAGAGCAGCTCAAAGAGACCTGACACGGGACTAAATTCAATTCTGCATTCCCTTTTTGCCAGCAAAATTCAGCAACAGCATTTGCCATGTAGGAATACTGTAAATTATCACATTTGTTGGGTTTCCCAACTGGGAGATCCTGTTTCTTTTTCTGTATTTATATGTGACTGTCTCATTCATGGAAACAGCAGAAGCAACTTTCAAGGTGATAAAATTCCCCAAGTTTTACAAGGACTTATTAATCTCCATTACTTGAAGGTGCCCGAAGTCTTTCTGGAAAGATCAAGTAATTCAAATCAACCAAAACCAAAACACTATTGAAAATCACAATTAATGAAACAAAAGTAAGTAATGAATTAATTAAAACCACGAGTAGCATAATCTCTAGTCTCTAAAATAGAACTCTAAATGCCTGATGCTTTGAAGCACATTATAAATGTTGTTTTCTCCTAAAACATCTTTTGTAATTATAGTTAAACACAGAAAAAAAATTCTAATTATGGCATTATTTACACAACGTCCTTTCCACGTAACTAAGAGTCTGACCACCAAGACTCAAGTACTTAATGACACCAAAGTTTTGAAGGACAGCACATATGAAGGATAAAATGGTTAGTCCATGTTAAAAGGTTCATGTGTGCTGGCATTAAAGAGAGAACACCAGTCCCACACAATACTGCATATCAAGAGTCTTCCATTGTCACTTGTCAACAACTCTCTCTGCATCTTTAAACACACCTTTCATCCACCTCAGTTTCCAAAGACTAAGATAAGACAGCTAATTCTATGTGATATTTAAGTAATTTTGTTGGGTTAAAACACATTGTTGGGTTAAAAAATACCAAAACCCAAACCCACCATAATTGTACTAAGCCTGATAATTGTACTGAATGCTATGGCACATTTATACAGGAGCAGGAATTCCAATCAGCCAGAGGCAGGACCAGTCTTGTGTAAATGCTTCTGAACCACTCTGCTCCCAAGGTATCACAGCAGGAAAAGAGAGGGGGGTAAGTGTCAAAGCACACAGTGCTGAACTTCAGAGATAGTTCACTCACAATGCTGGGGACAGAGGCATATTAGAGAAATCTGTGCACTAATCACTGTGTCTGATGGATCCTGCACAACTAAAGGACACAGCATGGATGTGCTGATGTTGTTCCACCAGAGCTACTCTGGGTCCAACACTCTGAGCAATAAGCTGTGGTGGACTCAGTAGAAACTGAAGCATGCAGGCATTTGGAGTGCTGCCACTGGAGCTGAACTCAGCAGGAAGGGGCATTTCTGCAGACTCAGGCTGGCCCCACAAGTCAGGCAGTCACGGATCTGTGTGTGCTTCTGAGATATGATACACTCAAATGACCTGCATGAAATCACTGTTATTTTGAAACTGCACAGAGCAAAGCTACAACATCACATGGAAATGTAAAATGGATGCTTGTAATTGGATGCATAATAGATTTTGCCAAGTCTCATTTACTTGTTACTATATCAAATATAATTCATGGGGGCAGAAGCAACAACAGAAACAAAAACCCCTCTATACTTGTGGATCCTTTTAACTACCTCAACTTCTATTTAAAAACCACTTTAAGGTTTTATCTACCATCTTTGCTGGAAGAGTCTTGGAAAAAACCCCAAACAGGTTAGCCTCCAAACCACTTAAATACTGAAGGAAAAAAAAAAAGTGGAACTGTTAAATAGTCAAAATTCAAAGTCAATCTTAGGATATCTTTAGGATGAGCTGATTTTTGAACACTAAGGTGGCAATGCTGCCTTTACTCCTCTGAACTAGCTTTTTCATTTCAGTGCTTTTCAAACACTGCCTTTTCCTGCTCTTAAAACCAATTGTTTACTTGCACAGAAATTAAACACACGTTCTAAAATATTTTCTGCTGATGCAGTATTGTTGCATCTCATTTTAATGACTGAATCTTCAGACAGACTGTTCCCCATCTTCATACAGCTACCTTCAACAAACATTTCACTCCTGGTATTGAGTGCAACGACTGCAGTCAACCAAACATGCAGAAAAATAGTTCAGCCGGGTATGTGTTCTTTACTTCAATTAAACTCACACAGTTGGATGCCTACTGCTGCCAAACCAGTAATATAATTTATACATTATAGTCCAAACAGTAAAACTACACTAAAAGTCATTTAACAATATTTATAACACCATAAAATACAGTGTTAAAATATATGAACTGCAATATGTACCAAAATTATAAAATTTGTTTCTCATCATCAGTGATTAAAACCAGGATCATTGCTCTAGCTTCAATACTCACAACCCTGGTGACAGATTAGAATTCAAATCTTAATGATCAATTTACAATTAACAAGATAGAAGTGAAACAAATTAAACCAACCATTATATATAACGAGACCCAATGGACTCCCATTGTTCCCCTTAATTACAAAACGCAAATCACAAATACACAGTGGGTAGTGTTAAGCATTAATCTACAACCTAGAAACTCAGACAGTGACAATCAGAGGAAAAAAAAGAACAAAACAAGAGAGAAACAGAGAAGAAATCAACAAAGGACTATATTTTTAAACATGCCTATGCATACGAAAACCTTCACAGACACTATCTTGTTTCTGCACAGCTTGAGGGGTTTATAATTCGTCTGACATTGTCTTTCTGACACCTCTCTGTGTAGGGACTAGCTCAGAAAATGGTTCCAGCTTACATATAAACACAAAAACTTCAGTTTAGATTTCTCAGAAAACCTGCATTAAATATAAAAATATATGTGCCATTCAGATAATTCAACTGATATTGTAGAAATATGTAGTTGTCACAGATAAATTTGAAATGTCTTTTATTACATATGGGTATTTCCTATCAAACCAAACAAAATTTAAATAAAGTTACAATTGCATCTGTTATTAAAAGAGCTTGAGTGTTCTACCAATTAAATAATGGTATTGGTAGGACACAGTTATTTCTTAAACCCAAGGAAAATAAGGCACAAAGACTCTAGAAGTACAGCAGGAAAATACACATCCAGATCCAAAATTCAATTTATGGTAAGGTCAAAAATATGGAAAAAAAATGCAAGAGTATTTTCTGTGAAAATAGCACACACTGTTTCTTTGTGATCTGCCTTTATTAATGTACATAAGACCTAAATTATAAAATTTTCCCCAAATGATTGGGTTTTTTCCCAGATGACAAAACTCCAGCATTCTGTCCCAGAACGTGGTTTTACATTACATTCAGTGACAATGAGCTGAAGATTGCCATTCGGAGAGGTGCGACTGAGAGACACATGCTGGTCATGCATTTAGAACTTGGCTAAAATAATTTTCTGCATCTGATCTCCTGATCATATCACTTTGTGAAGCCATCTATATTAGTCTGTCATTTTCCACCACCTCCAGTTCCACCTTGCTGTTCTCATTTTTACCTTCTATTTTTTTGTCTCTACCTATTTCTCTATCCCTGTAGCTGACTGCAGCAGCTCCCACTCCAATGAAGGCAAGCTCAAACTATTTTAGGACCACTTCTCAGAACCACTTTCATGCATTCTTCCTTACAGTTTCTTGTGTAAAAAATACCACTTCCTGGAGATGCAAGAGGGCTCCTTTTCCCATTTTCAGGTCCTTGACATAGTCAGCTAATGCTGCTAGGTGGAGAAACACTTGGCAATCTCTAGTATTTATTTTCAGAGAATAATGTGTTTTCACAGTATGTTTCCTGTCTTTCCTTCATCCTTTACAGTTACTAGTCTGTGACTGTGAGCTCTAGCAACAAAGTCTGTGTGCTTTTTTATTGCTGGAATAATAATACGATTTGAATCCATTTAGATTTTGCATTACTTTAGCAGAAGAGCTCTGCTTTTTCAGAGGAAAAATTCTGTTTGCTTCTCTCTCAAGTACCCCTCACAACACTTGCATGGGAATACTGCTTACAGTCCCTCAAGTTTCTCATTTCTTCCCCAAACACTATGGATGGGATTCATCTCCCAACTTCAGCCACTTAACAACTAGTCAACACTTTATATCCAGTGGGAAGTTGGATGGGCAGTGGAGGCAGTACCCGAGGGAAACATCATAAATTTTATTTATTATAGATATATATATATATGTGTGTGTGTGTCTGTGTGTGTGTGTGTCTGTCATCTACTTAAATCATTCCACTTTGACCAGTCCTGGGAAGAGGGTACTGGGGTAAATGAGATGTCTCCCTGAGCGAGTTTTGCCTCTTCTACATTACCTCAAGAGGATGATTAAATCCACCCAGCAGAAGAATCCTGTCTTGAAAACCAATTTTATCTTTGCTGAGTGTTTTCCTTACTTCCCATCAGCCATGAGATGAATACTAGCCTTAATTACCAAATTCACTTTGCATGTAATTTACAGAAGCTACAGAATTCCAACTCTCCACTGAAATCCAGTTTACCACTCTAAGTATGAACCCCAAAAAAAGTTTCAACAGATACTATTTTCACACTCGAAAATGTAAAATCAAATTATTTGCTGGTAAAGAACTACAAAATTAATGTTTTCTTTAGGAGATAGTTATGTCTTACAGAACTTTTGAATAGATATCTCCATAGCTTTGTATTTCTTTAAATTATTATTACTTCAAATTATTATTACTTCCAGGTGTTGCTCTCTTGCTCAGTTTTTAATGGCTTTGAACTTAGATCTGCTGTTGATTGATAAAAAAGCAGCAGCAGAATCAGAGCATCAATCAATTTTGATGACAATTATTTTATAGACAATATCCAGTGTGTAGCGTAGTACTGTGAAAAGAGTACTAGAGTAAATAAATAAAATTACAACAGTTTTGACATCATTGAATCTTTAGCATTTTTCATATAACTTCAGATGAATTTGAATTGTAGCTTTTTAAACAGTTTTCTACCCTTCATATTAAGAATATGAACACAAGGAAGAAAATACGACACAATTTTTACATTGGAATTGTCCAAGAAATTTGAATTAATTGTCAGGGACATAATCTTAAGGGGTGCATATTATACTGAATTTTTAAGGGGCATATATTACATTGATATGATATGTAATACCTGGTACAAAATGAAAAATAATAAATATTAAAATACAAATAAAAAGATAAAGAAGCATGTCCTAGTAATAAAAGGGTCAGGTTAACAAAAATATACTAACCTGTATTTTTCTGACATGTGTTCCAACTTTTTTGCAAACACAAAACATTCTTCCTTTAATTTTGCTATGAATGTATTCTGGGAGGTCAGCAACGAATCCAGTTCTTCTACTAGAAACCATAAAATTATGATACTATAAAATTACAATTATATAAATTTAGAGATAACATAGAAACAACTTCATATATTCTTAATTTCTTCCTTCTAGCTTATTCTAGTTTTGAAATATTTTTTAAACTTCAGCTACTTGGACATCATCAGTTACCAAATTAAGGCTCTATGTCAGAATTAGCTGAAGTGTTAAAGCAATGCTGCCACCGAATCTGGTCTTGTAAGAGAAGAATCACTGTGAAGACTAGATATCTAATCTGGTGGGCTTGCTTTTTAGCTAGAAGTTCACTGACATTTCTAGGAGGAATAAAATTGGCAAGCCATGCTTTAGCAGACTTTTGCTTGCTCAACTGGTGCAGAGGATACACCAGCAACCCAAATGCTCACACTGTAGACTCATTTCAGTATCTCCTTAAAACAGCAGTTCTTTTATTTACTGTGTCCTGAGCTTACCATGAATAATGTAATTTTTTATTCTTAAATGATACAATTTAGACTTACTGCCCAGTGACAGCTAAAATGAAACCATTTTATAAAGTAATTTTCAGATACTATCAGTTTGGACTGCACCTAAACTCCTGACCTAGAATCCAGGTATCTTTATTCTTTCAAAATGAAGATACTGCAAAATGATCTTTCTTGATTTCTGCTTTTAAAATCAGTGAAAGCATGAGCACTCTTGCCCAAATTCCTTGGATGTGTGTAGGGTCATAATAAACAAGGTTTTCTTTATATACATTATAAATTGCTATATTTTTCAACTCCCTCTAATTCTACTAGAGATATGTAAAAACAAACCTAGACATAATATTGTTTAATTTTTGTATACTGAGACAATTTATGCACCAGGAAGGTAAATTACATTTCTCTTGTGCAAAACTACACATGGTCATATGCAGATGTGCTGGATAAAGGAAGAAAAAATTATTCTGAGAGCTTCTTTTCTTCTCCTACAGTGTAGGCAGCAGCCATAATGTAGCTGTTTGCATTCCCAGAACACATGGAAAGGTCCTCTAGTACTGTGATAATACTAAAAAAAGGCAGAAAATTGAATAGCATGCCTGCTACCTTACGTATTATCCAACACTCCTTATAATTAATATATGTTGTTATAGTTTTCCCGATAGTATTGCATGACTTGTGGGTAAATATGGTATTTTGTTAAACACATAAATATATAATGTTCTTTAATAGCTGAAGCTCCTCCTCCTTTCCATGCTCTAAGATTACAGATTTAATCTCTTAAAAATTCCCTTTTTTTTTTTTTTTTTGTTTTGTTTATTTATAATATGCACCTCTATTAATGTTGTTGGCATAGTACTTCATAATACAAAAAGCTCTTTTTTGTTTGTTTGGAAAACCCATTTCACTTCCAGATTAAAGTTAGATGTTATTGATGGGCTAAGTCAATGCAATGAAGTCTCCTATTATGAGAACCTGAAGTGTGCAAGGGATTAAACATCTTTCTTCTAGATTGAAGATATGGGGGAGGCACATGGTAATGCTAAAAATGTTTGAGGCTGCAAAGATTAAATAAAGGAACATATCAATTTGGAGCCAGTGAATTACATCCAGCTGCGACAGTGAATTAAGAACCGATTAATGGCTAAAGCTTTTCTCCAGTTTGGATGCCGAAGCAAACTCATTAAGCTTTTAGAGTAGCTATAATGTGTGTACTGTGGGAACTGTTCAATGCTATTCAGGAGACTTTAACTGTAAGCTCAGAGCATTTCCCGCAGAGCTTCTGATGCTATTTTCTTTATATAACATGTGTGCCTGAAAATCCAGCCAAAAACAAGCCCTTTGTTTTTCTACTTTGTTGTGGTCTCTCTCAGCTTTACGTTTCTTGAACACAGGTAAATAAACTCATAATCCAGATGGTGCAGCAGATGTGAGAGCAGCACTCTGAAATCAACAGACAGTGGGCAATACTTTCCATTTTCTCTTTTAAACGCTAACTAATATGTAATTCGGAATCTCCGGTGTAGTTAGCATCTGCTCCCTTCGGCCAGCCAAAGGTTACAGGTGTTCCTGATGTCATTTCACAGTAAGGCGTGGGCCTGGCTTGTGAGTGAGTGCCCAGGCTCTAATCTTTCCCTACCACCTACCAGTTTTCTCATGCTGGGCCTCCATTTGCTGCATCTTCTGTGTCAGCTCCTGCTCTCTTTGCTGGGCCTGAAGGGCTAGGGCCTTTGCTTCATTGCTAATGCTGTGCTGAATGTTCTCTTTCTCCAATCTACAAAAAAAACCAAATAGGAAATAAAGAAAAATAAAAATCATATAGTGAAGAGGATAAATTAAAAGGGTAAAGCAGAACATTCAAATAATAACAATAAAAATCTGGCCAAGCTTTTCACATTAAACATTCTCCTCCCACTTCAGGTTATACAAACTGACCTTTCTCTTACAATGTCAAACATTCTCTAGTGACTAGCAGAAAATGGATAAAAAGTATGATCTATTTCCTGAGAGAAAATTGGCCCCGCAGACAAAAATAGGATTTTATTTTTAAAAATTTTAATCACAACCTCTTTTTTATAAGGAAGCTTACCAACATTCACTCTGCACCGCACATATTATTTGCATTTTCTTTTAAATGCTATTTGTTTAATTCTGCAATGAAGCTTAGGGACCTGACCCTGAGATGGACTGGTTCCCAGTGAATCAGCAGGAGATAAGTCAATGGGAGCAATTGCCACAGTGCTCGTGATACAGCTACTCTGAAAGCTTAATGAGTTTTCTTGAGCAACCAAACAAGTTTTAACTATTAATTTATGTAAATAGGAGATGAATGCATCCACGACAATAGAGTAGACTGCTAGCACCACACAGGCCCAGCCCCTTGTGGTTCTGCTCACTGGGGGGTTGTACAGGAAGGTCTAAAGCCCAGTACTATTATTGAAGTACGCAGGCAAGAGAGCAATTTACTTGACCAGATATGCAAGATGGGGCAATCCACTCCTGAGGCAAAACAAATGCTAGACTACCACACTCCATTGAAGCATTTTATTTAATGCAAGCCAAGCAAAAAGAGCATGGAAAATAAAACCCCAAAAAGATACATGCATGTAAATTAGAAGAGATCCTGAACTGCAAATTCAGATCTAAACTTTCCCAAAGGTCGTGAATATTTATCTGGTGCACATTGGGATCCACATTTAAAACATCAGTGTGCTCACACATACAAGGATTGATTTCTGGATTTCAAATGACATGAGCAAACACCTTTCTACTGAAACGACATTTAATAGCTTGGGATAGGCTTCAAAAAAAGTCTTATAAACATACTTTATTCTAGGGATATTACCTATTTCAGAGGAGTACAAAACAGAACACGGGCACAGATCATGTAAGGATAAAGCCACATCTCATGTGGTTGCTGCACTTAACCTTTGGATTGGTGCCTAATAACCCATCCGAGATATTGCAATATCTCAGCATGACACACACAATGTTAAATCTTCTCTCTCAAATTTACCCCAAAGCAATACAAATGGTGGGTCACATTACACTAATTCCTGGTCCTGATGTTTCAAGCCCTACCTTAGGCAAAACTCCCTTGGAAATCACAGGCAGCTTCTTCTGAGGTAAGACAGCAAATACGTTTAGATAGCAAAAATATTAGAGCGTTAAGGAAACAAAGCACATTTTTAAAGGAAATTTCATATACTGAATAGCACTTTATCACATCACTCTCAGAATTGCTCTGTAATCATATTGGGGCTATCATAAGGAGTGATGCTCCCATCATTTTTTCAGTGTAAGCTCCAAATATGGAAAGTATTACTAAGAATATTTTCTCCATATTTGCTGGAAACCAGTCTGTGCAAACCCCTTTATTTACAAATGTTTTTTATCTTCAGAAAGTTGTTATAAGCACCGGATTGCTCAAAAACCTAAAGGAATAACAAGCCACCAGCACCTCTCACATTCATCTGATGCTTTCAGCTAAAGAAAGTGTCAGTAGCACAGTATTTTATTTAATAGTTCTCATGTGAGATGGCTGTGTGCAGTTGGGTGCTGTGCAGTCATCTGGCACACAGCTGGCTGGCTGGCCTTCTGCTGGGGATAACCTTCAGCATGCAGCAAGCTGCACAGCTCAAGCTACCAAGGCAAACCTGTGAAGGTCCATTCCTCACTGCTAGGGCCCCTCCTGATGAACTCATGCTAACCAGCAAATTCAAAATAAATGGAGAATCTACTGTCCCCAGAAACACTCTCCTGTGTAGGGGACCCATCCAAAAGAGTCACTCACCTGTATCACTTACTGCATAGGGCAAGCTAGCAGGAGCTCAGAAACCGTGGATGTGTGGTGAGTGCCCTGTGGCTGAAGTGGGTATGGGGTGGTTGAAGATGAATTTATACAGTGGATAAAAGCTCAGTTGTAAAACTAGGAAAACAGGTAATTCTTACACAGAAGAGCAGCTTCTTAGGACTTAAAAGAATTTGGAATTAGAACACATCCAATGCCACACAGAACAATATCTGAGGTGCTTAAAATGCTCAGGAGTGAAAAAATATCCTGGGGCCAAATCTGTCTAAATAGAGTGGCAAGTCCTTTTCCTACACCTTGAGTTGAACCTGCTCTCTAACTTCAATCTCTCTGCCCTCCAACTGAAAATTTCCCCAACACATATATGGAGAAAAAAAAAAAAGTATAAAACATGCAGAAGGCAGCCCAAGAAATTTTAGGATCTACTGGTAACTTTCCTGCTACAACCAACAAATACTGGAGAAGTTCTAGAAGCTTTGACACTGTTTGTCCAATTGCAATTTTTTAAATCAATTCTTTCACAATTCAGAGTAAAGAAAATCTATGAACTGTACATAGAAGGAGACAGTCCTTAGTCCTTCCAGCATTAGTGTGAAGACATCAGAGGTCTCCTCCTGCAAAAACTTCAGAATTTCTTATATTCACTAATGGAAAGCACAGAGACAATGAAAAGCAAAGCTGTGACTGACTAATTTTGATGACATAGGTAATATCTGAATCAGAAATGACAGCTAAAAATTAATTGTTCCAGAACTTTTAAAAACTTAATCTATAGAGGTCAAAAATAGGAGATGAGTGGTTAAAGCACACCAGCCTTCAAACACTAGCTCTACTGAGTGCAAAACACTGAACACACTAAAATGTACATCTTGGTCACAACACTGATCAGTTTTACCAAAGCAGATGCATTGAACTCATGGAAACTTCCACTTCTGTGTGACAAAGTCTTCTCTGTAACCAAAGACTTAATCATGGAGAAAGCTCAAGCTCTTCTTGAGCCCTGCTCTGAAGCACAGGTTTTCCACAGTGATTTTAGTTCTAAAAGCCTGTTTTAAGCCTGAATTCTGGCTGTCAAGAGCCACTGGTTAACACAGTTAACCAGTCAGTTAACTGGTTTGCATATCTAAATGAACTCGATATTGGTTTGCAGTGCATGAAAGTTATGCTTTTCAAATGTTCTTGACAAAACAAAAGGCACTATGAACTGTAGCTTATAGCACAGGAAGAAGAAAATTGCCATCTCTGGCAAACTTTAAAAAAATCCTTGCTGCAACTGAAAATGAAAAATTCAAAGTGAAAATTCACTTTGATCTCAAAGCTAACATGAAGGTATGCTGACTGAATTTGAGCCATCAAATTTAATAAAAAAAACCCAAATAAAACCCCAAACCAAAATAACCTCCCAAATCAAAACACCTTTCTCACCACTAACAAACAAAAACTGTATCACAGATCCATTTACAAGAGAAGTCCACTCTTTGCCAAAGGGTTTTGCAGTAAAGAAAAAGAAAGTATGTAAAGACTAGTGACATAAAAGTAATATTTGACGTAACTAAAAGCTCATCTATTTTTGATGAGAATAAAACAGAACTTAGATTGATAAAAGTTTCAATTTCAGTGCAGTAAAATAGTAAGTATTTCACTACAGTTAGTTTGAATTTCACTACAGTTCAATAGTATGTACTTCTGAAGGAGTCTCTTCAGTTTCATAACAGTAAAAAATATCATAAATAAAAAAAGCAGAATGATTCTTAATGTAGAATTAGGACTCTGACTGGAGGTTGCCAGTATTCCTTCTGGCAAAGCAACTACAATTTGAAGCAACCATGCATCCTATATTGACGATTTGATTTTTCCATGAGATCAACACGTGGCATTTTTAAAAAAAGCTAATGGATCCATTAGTAAGGACTATGAACTTTAATTGGACAAATTAAAATACTCTAGCAACTATCTCAGTTCAGTGATAAACAAGAGGTTATCAAAGCATTGTTTTTGACATCTTCATTTCATATTAATTACAGTTCAAAATATAACTATAAAGCATTTTAGCTTTCATATATACTTGCTTTAACCTGAACTTCATAAACCATTAAGGAGTAGCCAGCATTTAGTGTTCCAAATGCTTGAGCTATCTGAACTAACAAGACTTGTCTAAATGATGACCAGTCCTGGAACTCTGCACCCACACTCAGACTTGGGCAGCAGGAGGACCAGTCAAGCCTAACACTGATGCTTTTACCACATGCCTCAGTGGTCCAGAACAGACCTCTTTCCTAGGTAACATGTAGCCAAGTGGGCCAGCACTGTGAGCCACTGCACAACAAATTACCTCAGAAGAGAGAAAGGACTCAGCTGAAGGCTCCCTTAGCTCTTTCAGAGGAAATGAGCTTTCTCTCCCAGTCTTTTTGAAAATAAATGTATAGCAGAAGATTCTCTACCAAAATGGAACAGTTTTGAGGTGCCACCCAAACATTTTATTCCCAGTATCTGTAGTAAAATCTGGCATGAAGTCACTCAAATCAATTAAAATTCTTGAAAGTAGGACTTGAAAGACTACTTGTATTAGAAGCCCTAAAGATAACTTTGGGTACAAAGGCTCAGCAGTGTTTTATGAAGTCTGCCTTGCAAACTTTCTACAATACAGGTCTAGTGGACTGTCCATTACGAGCAGCTTTCTGAATCACCTTCTCATAGGGCTATTTTATCTTATTATTTCAGCTGCAAGTGTCAAAGGAAGAACGGAAAATTAGAGCATATCCTTGCTCTTCTCTCAGGCTATAAGAGGAGAAAAACCCAACCAAACAAACCACACATTCATGATAAAAAGGAAAAAAAGTATAAAAGCTGAAACAAGATGTCACAATACCTGACTTATTCTCTAAGGGGACACATGAGAAAATTTCTTGCTATCTCTAACTTTATTACCAGACACTATTCAAAACTCACAATGATAAAGGTCATAAGGTATACAGAATAAGATCACACTTCACAAACTTCTTTCCCCTGTATTTTTTATGCATCTTTGTATGTATGTCATACATAGAAGAATAAGGGCTCATTTTTTATTTTTTCAGGTTAGCAGACAAGTCTTAAGGTTGGGCTACAAACATGGAAAAAAACCCCAATTTACCAAGAAGTCATTCTCCCCAGGAATAGTATTAAATAATTCTTTCTATTAATGTAAAACTTCTATAACTCCTTTCAGACCAGCCTTTCAATTTAACATCACTGCAGTACCCCATTCAGCTATTTACAAAAGAGAATGTGTTTACTGAGTTTTATCATATGCTATCCAATCTTAGTATTTTCAAACATTTAAGTAAGAAAATGCAATACAGTAAGACCTGCAATTCTGCAGGTAAATGGGTACATGCTGGTTTTAAATGTAGCTATGATTCAAAATTATTGCTTTCCACACCTTCTAAATTAACAGAGCTCTAGAGTGTGCACCTTGCTCATATGACTGGATCAACTCAGTAAGAAGGCTCAGGGTCACAAGATTTCTCCCTTTCCTTTAAATCAGGCTTCTAGCAACCTTTGTTTAGCACTGACTGTTTTGGTTATCTTCTTTTGTAAGGCCTATGAATTTTCATCTAATAGGACCTTGTTAATAGCTATGGTTGCTCTGAATGAGGACTTAGATGGACAGTGTTTAGTGGTTTCCTCTTATTAAACACTGTAGTTTTTTTGCCATCAGAATTTTTGTAAAAAAGGTTTTGATTTTTTCAGTGCTTGTGTAAATCCACACAGGATTGGATTTTATGGCTCTTGGTGCATTTACAAGGCAAAAGAAAGGCACAAAATGAATGTTCATATGGCAAAAAATATTTAAAAAAAATACATATGAGCGTATGCTTCCTCAAGAATTATGTAGAAATATCTTTTAAAAGCATCATGATCAGGTCATTTCTTTAAACCTTTCCAAGGAGCTGAAAAATTGCCCTTCCTGTATCCCATTGAGGGAATTACCCACTGAGTTGCTCTTTTTGTCAGTTTCTGGGAGCTGACTGGATGCTGATTCTGGAGTTGGCTGCCAGGTCTTCTCAGCAGAAAGCTCAAGTTTCTGGAAACTGCCCCAGCCAGCACACTGTGTTTGGTGAGCTTCAGTAAAATCTATATTTGCATGGTCAAATTTTGAAGAAACCCAACTATTAAATTAATTGGTGGATTTGAAGGACTGCATCATTTCTCAGGATACATGTGGGCATATTCATGAGAACTGAGGCTCAAAAAAACCCAACCAAACAAAACTTAAATCTTGTTTCGTGTATTAGTTGAGAAATACAGAGTTTCCTAAAATAATGAAATGTCAGAGCTTTCTTCTCATAACCACGAGAAGCAATGAGAACCATGAGAAGCATTAAAAGCAATTAGAAAAGTTATGTAAAGGTCAAGGGGTGAAAAATTCAGCATTCAAATTGATCCAGCTCTTTAAATATAGATCTAGGAAGTTCGAAGGTGCTACAGAAATAACTTGAAAGTAGAAATATATTTAAAGTATGTTAATGAAACTAAATGAAATTTCACCACCCTACTTGAGATGAAAGGCTGGAAAAAAACAACTCTTCCAGGCTGCTACTACTATTTCATAAAAACACTTCAAATAAGAAACACTTTTGGGGGGCAAAAAAGGAAAAGATTAAGCTCTATACAGATTTCCAACCTCATCAAGAGACTAACTACAATTAGTTGACAAATTAGCATGAAACAATTTTCCCCAAAATGCAGATAACTCTATCCCCATCCCCAGAATTCAAGTAATATCAACTTGTTATACTATTTTCTATTTTTTCTAAGAATTTGTATTTTGCTGAAACAGCAGTCAGTGCATATAACTTTCTTGTACCCACTGATTTTTTTTCCCCCTATATCTCTTTATTTAGGATGCTGCCACATCACCAGAACTGCTTTATAACTTCTATATGTATTTCCATTCTATATAATAACAAGAAGTCTACAGAAACAATGAAATGCTTCAGTCCAAAATTTCCACTTTGCCCTTTAAGCCCTACTGAGGCATCAGGAGAAACTATACATTAATGGCTGCATGTAAAAAAATTCCTACTCCTGCTTGCCATACTTGAAATCTACTTAAAAGTTATTTCAACTAACAGGAGATATTAGTGGGCATGAGACAGATGAAAATCTATAGGACCATAGGAACAGATGTACAGTAACACAGAGTGTTACTCCTATGGAAGTTTCTATGAATTAAAGAACCTTGAACACAGTCAACTTCTACATCTCTACTTCTATCTGCGAGGTCAGCTAACAAAACGAAAGGACTGGATTTCTTACTTTACATTCAGCACAACAGTAAGAATTTGCAAACACCTAGCCTATAACATGACTTTACTCTTTTGGCATTATAACCTTCAAGATATATACCCAGAAAACCAGCAGTTCCTCAACAACTTCTCTTCAATCTCGACAGTCCTCTGTATATCAAGTCACAACCAAATATTATCAATAGCTTCCCTCTATTTCGATGTTAGAGAAGAAAAAAGTGCCTCTAACTGTAATTCACATCTCATATTAGGTCAAATATACTGACTTGGAAACAAAATCTGATTTTTCTGGCACATTTATAAGCTTTGCCATCAAGATATGTAGCTTTTAAGTAAACATCCATTCTCTCATGAATATTACCATCAGATTGGGAACTATTTGGCTCCTAAATCCCTATAGAAACACACAATTAAATACAGCACGGGGAGAAGTGATCTTCGTGAAGTCTTAGTACGTAGCCTGCACACGTCTCTCTAGAATATTCTTTGTTCCACAAGCCACTTTTACAAACGACTGTATGTTGAAACAATTGCTTAACAGAAGATTTTTCAGGTATGTGTTTTCTATACACAAATTTACACAAATTATTTTCCCTGTATTTAAAATAAAGGAGTAATTTTCTTGATTTATAGTGATTCTTGAATTTGGCACCAGCAGCCTCTTACAATGCAGCTTCCAGACAAATTTAAGGCTGACAATGCCAGTTTAAGAGGTGTGGTCCATCTTTTCATCCTCTCACAATAAGCACTCACACAACCTATTCTTCAAGAAATTATTCTTTTTCCATCTGAATAACTCCCTGAATAACCTGATCACACAGGTGCCTATCTTCCAGTGTCAGCAGAAGCAAGAGCCTGGCAACATGTGGTCAGACACAGCCATATATTACCACTCTAGAGACTTGCTTTTCAGCAACACCATAGGCTTAGACCAGGTTCAAATAACTGTGACTCTGTACTCCAAGGCTCAGCTTGTTAATACAGTAAATCCAACCATCAGGCTACCATTGAATCAAAAAATGATGCAGGTAAATGATGCAGAGACCTGATCTGCTATGAACTCACTCTGCCAATTTAAATTTGTTCAAAAACCCAATGTTTTTGGTACGTTAACTCTGTACCAGCAAGCTTTATGCTGAATCAGGTATCATCTGTCCTTCCTGCAGCTGGCATAAAGTCAGCATAAACACAGCGTTGCATGCTCTAGCTAATTAAAAAGGAAAGTGCCTGTGTGCTCACACCTGATCCAGATCAGCTCAGCACAGCTGAACGATCCAGTAGATCACAGATGCACTGTGAGTGACTGCTCAACACTTACCTGCATTTTTCACACACATTAGGTATGGACACACAACATGCACTTAAGGTGACACAGGCCTAACATGTGGGAGTTGATAATGATCCCCAACTATTGCTGAAATCAAGAAGTTGAGGAATGGTTTTTTTCCTGCCTCCAAAGGACCAAGCCTCACAAGAACAGCTTGGGAAGAAGCAGAATCGTTTGACAGAACAAAGCATTTCTTCAGGATGACAATTTGAAAGACAATATTTGATTTTCAGGGAATTTGATCTAGGGTAAGCTAGATTTCTAACCCATCCTACAGCAAGCTACCACACATTCCAGCAAACTGATAGACTTATGACCAAAGGCAAAAAAGATGAGAAATACTGTGCTAACATTACACTGTACTTGACCATTGTTGATTTGCTCTAGATCTTACAAAAACATCCTAATGAAAACCATGCTCATCTGCCCACATGTCACAAGAGCTAGATACAAACAAGTGAGTTAAAAAATAATCCAGCCTTATATGCCTTTTATTCATTTGTTCAGCTGTGACATAATTTTTATATTATTCTGATTGTAACTGCCTGCAGTATTAGAAATAATGGACAGGCAGCATAACAGTTGAAGTTTTTGGTGGTGGTTTGGTTAGTTTTGTTTTTTTTTCCCTTTTGGACAGGTTATAAATCTCTTCTTTATGCTGTCAAGAGTAAGGGAGAAACATATTTCAATAGCAACTTTAAAACGAAACTCACAAATTACTACCATTATGCTAAGTGCTAGATATCCCACTGTGCAGTTTTGCTTTGTGAATTTTTACCTTCTTCCATGCACACTTTTAGCCACTGATCGCACAGCCTTTCAGTGTTTTCTGCCTTTTCCTTTAAATAAACTGGCTCTGGCTCCTTCCATCTGGTTCCCCTTCCGTCAGCAACCCTGCACCTGTTCACACCTCCTCTCCTGTTGGATTCCACTGAACATTTCCTCCTCTGCCAGGGCTATTCTGGCACTCGCAACCTTTCTGTCATTCAATCCATCTGTCAGAAGTGAACTTTGTTTACCGCAAGCTTCTGCTTTCTTCTTCAAGAAGCAAAGCCCCTCAAGGTCATTGTCAAATGAACTGTCGGTGTAGATTTAAATCCACTTCTGCTAACCAGCAGCAGATGAAGTTCTTTACAGTCCTGTATTTGTGAAGATCAGTTTGGGGTATAGGAGAAATAGTAAGAAGCAAAAGAATAGCTTTTAATCATTATTTGTTAACTCCAACAGCTAACGTGTTTTTCTTCAAATACACATATCTATTGCTTCTTGCTATGGCTAGCACAGCCTGAGAAAGACTTTGCAGAGCTAAGTGAAGTGGAAAAGGCTGATAAAAATATTACAAATAAAATAATAAATCAAGACTTTTGACTCTCACTTTAACGCTATGTAACAGAGCTATTGACTGAAAATACAAAGAGAAAATGGGAACAGTTGAATGAGTAAATCTTAAAGTGGTCAAGAGCACTCATTTAAAATTATTTAATCTGCAGCATTTTTTTTTTGCCTTACTGACTGACGTTTCAAATGCAACACTATTTAAAGAAAAAAATCCTTAATATTTTTTTCTTGTTTTTAACCCTTGCAAAGCACACATATGCAACTCTTTGTTAGAATACTGTCTTCTACATTGCTGCAAATTGTAAAGACAGGCTGAAACTCAACTCTTATTGTCAACAGGATACATTATTTTTAGCAATTCCTGTGTCCATACTTCTTTTCAGGAATACAGTCTAATAACCAAAAGTTCCTGAATTATTAACTAACCTCCTAGACAGTCTCATTCTTCTAAAACAAGAAATACCTTCTATTTTACAGCACACCTTGGCATCCTTAAAAAAAAAAGATAACCTTTCACCAAGATAGCTACAATACCAAAAAATAAAATACATATTTGAAGTTTTGTAAGCAATTATAATAAACCACCCATTTTATTACCTCTTTACCAAAAATTAATTTAAAGTAAAGTTTTCTGGGTCAAATCCAGGAGGTAATTTAATCTCATTAACAGAAATACATTTATACTTATATTAGGTCTGAATTTGACTTTAATGAAAATTGTATTGACAAATACTGCCTAAGTTTAGCTAAATAAAAACCTAACACTGATCTATCACTTATATGAGGATTAGTCCCTGCATTGGCAAGGAAGTATTTTCTCATACTATGGTCTTCTTCCATAGGAAACTAGATGCAGGTGAATAAATGTGCTGGAAATAGAAGAGGAATCCAGGTACAGAAAGAGGATGTAGTCAGTGACCTGACTACAGGGACACTTTAATTCCCCAGTGATTCAAGTCCTGTAGAAGCCAACTGCCCAACAAGGAGAAGCTAATCGCGGAAAGTTCCTCCTATTTCTACAAAACTATAGTTTGACATGCAAACCACCAAACCCACAGGGGCAACCAAGAGCAGCACACTATGAACCCTGCCATGCTGCCAGCACAGCCAGGGCGAGGAGCTCAGCCCTGTCAAGCAGCCGACAGCAGCTCATCTGCTCGCTCAGGACGGGCATCTCCCAGCCCAGCCTCTCCTGACCAATCGCCGGCACACGGGCGCTGCACACGGCTGAGGAAGGAGAGCAGCCGGGCGGCCAAGGCTGCTGTGCTCAAGTGATTTTTTTTTTCCTTCCTCCCTCCATCCACCAGCTATTTTCTCCAGCAATGACAACCTACAGGCTGATGCTCCTCAACGTGAAGTTGGATAAAGTCTCCAGCTGACGACCTTCTGGGTTCTCTGCTGAATGTTTTTTCTAGGCAAGAACTCAAGGAGCAGAATTTTGCACAGCAAAGGGAAAATTCCCACAAATCAACAACCGCTGTGACTGCACAAAATAAACAACTTTGAATATACTTCTGAAAGAACAAGACAGCTTTTAAAATTGTTGAAGTTCATAAATACCAAGTGCTGACAGAAAAAGTACATTTTAGCTTATTGTAAAAACAAGCTTTCGATGTACTTGAGAGAAAAGCTTTAGAACAAGTCAGAAATAATGATAAAAATCAGAACCATTTTCTCCAGTAGCAAATTCAGCAAAAAATCCAGCAGCCTTGAATACATGTATCTGAAAGACTTCTTTGGTTCAAAAAAAAATAAATCATTATCCTGTTGTCATTAGTCACACAAATAAAAAACCTAATTTGAATGAGACCAAAGTAAATATTTGATACACACTCATAAACTTATTACTGTTAGTGCTGAATAATAACTGCTCAAAACAAAGACCTTATAAAGATGTTTGTTTTCTACAGCAGTTAGTCTCTTCAGTGTTTCATCTGAATTCACCACTCGCTCCAAAGCGCTTTAAGTATTGTCACTGCTCCTGAACCACACTCTACATGCAGTAGCAATTTGGCTGCCTCAACAACCTGATGTGATCATTGATGTGACCAGTTGCAGTTTAAATGCCGTAAAAAAAAAAATTAGATTAATCTAACACTAAAATCTGAACATGTATTATTGTATTTTCCTTAAGAAATATTTATTGTAGGACAATAAATACAATTGTTAACCATGTTAAAATTAATTTTAAATTAGTAATAATTTAGAAACACTTTAATGTTCAAAATTAACATATGATTTTGTATTTGTTCTTTACTCCTTCACTTACCTTTTCTTTCCTTCCCTTATAAAATTTATCAATGGCCTTTATATGTGTGTACAATCACTTAAATATGTTTAAAATATTAAATAGAATTATATTTAAATAATTGTGTGTTATCTTGACACAAAGCGTATCAGCTTAGGAAATTTTACAACGCCCTGCCAGAAGACGACAGAACCGATTTATTTCAAATCACTCAGTATCAGTCTTCATAAAGCAGCATATGGTCTTATCGTGGCAGGTAAAATATTTTACCTTCTATAATAACGCAGAACAGCTAATTTATCTACATGCTGTATAATCAGATAAACAATTTCAGCTGCACTATGAAAACCTGTAGGCAAGGGAGAAATTTATCCCCCACCACTTTATTGATTTTTCCACATATGCATTCATATGATTGTTAACAATAGAGGCTATTCTTTTTTCCACCTCCTTCTTCAATTCCCTTAAAGCAAGCCCTTCTTTTCAGCAGTGAAAATATTTGCAGTTTCTACAGCTGCAGGACAAAGAACTCAGATTTTCACAGAGTTGCTCAGGGGAAAAGGAAGAGGGAACAAAAAAAAGCTCTGCAAGATTCAGTTGCAAGTAAAGCAGAGTGAATGACAACTTTCAAAGCTACCACAATCATTTACTAATGTGCTGCTATAGCAAATAAGTCTAATTTTTTTTGACAGCACCAAATTAGATTTATTGCAGAAACTGCTGCATAAATAGCATATGGCTATGTTATACTACCTATTTCAAATCCTTGTAATGTTTCCTCCCCTCCCTACTCAAAATGGATAATTGAGCCAAGCTATAAACCTTCTGCAGACAAGATACACACAAGTTCAAAAAGCAGATGCAGGACACATAGGGGTTTTTTGTTAAAATGGTCTAAAAAGGTATCACATATCCTGATCAAACAAACCCAGGTAGTAATAGGTAAGATCTCCCTTGCTACACTTCAGGATTTTATTTCCCCTTTCCTCGATAAAATTTTGTTTTCATTTCTCTTTCAAGCTGACAGTTATCAACACGGGGCATGACCTCGTAACCCTCTCACACATGACTACCTCTTACTCGCACAAGAAATCCTATTGATCTTTACTTCTTACGTGAGTCAAATTATTCATGTGACTCGGGATCAGAAGGCTCGGACCTCCATTCATCCCTCTCAAGCTCTCATTTATGAGTAGGGAAGTGCCTCCTCCGAGCAAAAATAAAACATCAGAAAATTGGTTCCATTCATTGGAGGGGCCCAGCCCTGTGGGAAGGTGCCGACCTACGGCTCTCCCGCCTTTCAACGGGAGCGAAGTTTCCGTATCGGTTTCCCGGATCGGTCCCCGGACCCACGTGCTTTCGCATTGCTGTCACTCGCCACATTCCCCGCTCGCTATACCGCTACGGCAGGCTACGAAACCACGTAAGCTCAGCTAAGGGCAGGGCCGAGAGCAAAGCCCCGCGTTTCTGAGGAAGGACGGGGCGCGATGCCGCTGGCGGGACGCGCTCGACGCCGCGGAGGCCGCCGAGGGCCCGGGCCCGGGCCCGTCCCCGCCCGCCTCCCAACTTCGCGCGGCCGCCGCCGCGAAGGCAGCGAAAAGACCTTGGAAGGTCTCGCCTGCGGCCGGCGGGCACACCACTGCACACATCGCGCACGGCTGCGGCTACCCCGCCGCTCGCCTGGCGGTGGTCAGTCCTCCCAGCTGCCCTATCCGTTACTGTCTGATTAGCTCTGCGAAGGAGCCCCTCCCCGGCCAGCTTTCCCCGCCATCTGTTCCACACGCGATGGCTGCCGCCCAGCAGCCTCGCGCTGCCCTCCTACCTGGCACCCGGCTCCCGGCCTTACCCCAAAGTGCTAACACAGGTTCTCGCTGCTGGCAGAGTCAGGATTTCATTACTACTACTTTGACAAGTGCAGGGTTGTTTGTAATTTCTCTTTTATCCTGATTTTGATTGTACAACCACCTCCCACTGATTCAGTTTGCTTCAGTTTTGTTGCTCACAGATTTTACTCTCCACATTAATCTCCCTCTGGCATGTTACTGCATCTGTTCCCTTTTTTATTATTAATTTTCAAATTCCCACCATTTTTGACAAAAAGGAGGTAATCTACACTCTGCTTCTGCCCATTTCATTTTCTTTAATTTGGAAGATAAGTATGAAAGCGTGCCAAAGAAGTTAATTCTCCGTTAACAGTTTATTTTCTGGCATCCTGATGCCTTTGTATATGAAAACCAGATAGAAATAAATGTTGACTGAATCACAACAACATAGTCACAACCGTCCCTAAATTTAATGAAAAGTAAACATACGAAGCAGAATCTGAAAAGTTTATTAGTTAGAGTTCTTTCATGTTATCACTCACCCCTGCATTTTAAAATAATGCTTTTGCATATTGATACATTTTTCAAAAAAATTAGAAATCAATCACTGGTTTCACCTCATTTCTGCTTCCTCCCCCAACACCCCCTATTCTAGTGTTTTTGGTACTTCCATTAGTTAGTCAGTCTGAGTAGATAAAGCCTATCTCAGTCATTTAATATTAGTAACAACGTTTCTCCAAAACTCCTTCCCAGCATAGATGATGGACTTATAGGTGCTAAAATTGTTGGAAAAGGCAATATTAAGCATGTTGCTAACTAATAGATACTACTAGAAAAAAAAAAAAATAAACTAAACCCACAATAAATACTAAGTATTGTGCAACTCCCTAGAAATTTATGTTTTATCAGTTAATAGTATAGCTTAAATAGGGAGAACAATGAATGAGGCCGGCTGCAAATTCTAACAAGGAACACTGGTGATGACATGCAGCTCAATACCAGAGCTTCAGAGATTAAATATTGCCACATTAACCTGGGAGGGTATGTGCTTTATTTATTGTACATGGAATAGAAACTAGTCTTAATGGAGTCACTGAAACTAGCAAGAAGCACCAATGCACAGGATGACTATGGCACTGCTAAAACCCAACTGGCATGTCCTTAGATATTCTGCTTTCTAGAGATCATATCATTGTCAAAAAGAGAGAAGAAATATCACATAATGGGGGAAAAAGAATAATCAAGAAAAACAACACCCACTGACTCACTGTAATATAAACTTTAGTTTATATTAGTCAAGAGAGCGACACAGTGATGTAGGGCAGCTTGGTGGCTCACCTGAACGTGAAAGCACAAGTTCATTTGGTAATTTTGCCCTACCTACAAGCTGACCTTGAGAAGTTCTTAGTGTTTCATACAAGCAAACAATAATAATAAATTTTAAACTAAACTAAATCTGCTTCTATTCTAGTCAATTATATTTCCTATCCAATTTCAGATGACATCTCAATCAAAAATATCTTGAGCCATCTATCTATGTCTATCTATTTATCTACCTATCTATCTCTTCATCCCTAAGAAAATGCATGATGACATAATAAAATTTCAATTTTGAAATTTGGTGATTCCCTTACTTCTTAGAATTTATTTAACTTGTTTTGCATATGTGAACAGGAACTACATCTGATTGCAAGTGAAACAAATAATACCTCCAGTTCTGGTTTGAAAGAAAAAGAGAAATGATTTTTAATGATGATTCTGTTACACAAGAATAGTGAAAAATTTTTTTACATTAGATGGCACACTAAGATCCAGACAAGATGTTAACATCTTGCTTATTTTATATGATCTTTTCCATGAGTATATTGACATGATTTTTAATGACTATTTTCTCATTAACTAAAAACAATAGACCTCTATGTTTTCTACCCTCTGAAGAAGGGCTTCAGGTAAACTTAATTAGCAAAACCTTGCCAAAGTAAAAGCAATTTGACTTAAGAACTAATTTTGTAAGATTCTCCTACTACAGTAACCTCGAAGCTGAAACTGGAGCAAAAGAAACCCCCAAGAAAACTTTAAACAATCATGGTCAGTCTCGTAGCATGGTGACATCTGCAAAGTTACATGACTGACAAGCAAAACTACACAGTAGAAGTTCTGCGTTTCCCCTGTCTTTTGAAGACATACAAATTAGAATTACTAACTAGATTCAATAGCAGAAAGTGCATGTTAATAGCAAGTATTTCTAAGCAACATATTGCTCCAGGAAGAAAGGTGACAGGAAAAGGCAATTTTAAACTCCATGGCAATGGTTTAGAATAGCTAATTGTAACCTTTTTTTCTTCCTTTTTAACAAGTACATTTTGTTAACTTAGAAGCTGTTTAGTTGGTAATCAATCAACAGTGTCTGAAAACTAGGATACAGCAAAGAAGTGGGACTCCTGGAGAAGAGTGCTGTTCTGCAGAGTACTTTCTTTTCTCATTATGACACAGACTACATGTTTTTTCTCATTTATTCATTTCATGTACATTTATCTCATTTTTATACATTAAAATCCAAAGTTCATGTATTCATTTATAATCGTATTTATTTACAATATCCAAACTTAGAATCAGTGGATTAGTGAAGCTTTTCTCCTTGGTAATACAATAATTCATACAAAACAAAGAATTCTTTCTGTATCTCCTCAGCTACCTCTTTTTTCTGCCAGAACAGCACAGACAGGTCATGCAAGGCAACAGAAAGACTATCCACAATGGTGTAACAGCAGTACAGGCCTCCCTCAACTCCAGCGTTGTGAGAAGACTTGGAGTGAACCAGCTGGTCCTCTCCTGAAAAGAAGAGAATCAGCAAGACGAGGCCAAGGCCAGAATACCCTAGAGATGCACTAAATCAGTGCAATTTCTGCAGCAACCTCCCACAGGCAGGACTCTAGAGCTTAAAATCTGTTTTCCTTGGCAAGCGCCACAGTGAATGAGTCTACAACCCCCATAGGATTGCTATTACCCCTACCCTTCAAGTATTTTCACTGACACAGTTGCCATTTGAGGTGAAGGGAATAAATGAAAGGAGGCAAACCGTAAGTAAATATAATTTACATGCAACATAATTTACATGCAACAACTATGGATGTACCAATCCATGAAAAACATACTGAGTTGAAAATGCAAAACTAATGCCGCTAGGGACACGTAACTTTTATACCTTCACTAGCACAGAAAACCTGTTCTGCCGAGAGGTGAGCTGAGAGGAAGAAAGCACAGGCTAAGGACAAGTGTCATTTCAGTAGGGGATGTTTTCCTCTGCAAGGCAGGGAAAACAGGTGATCCTACAAGAACATTTCAAACCCTGCCCTATGAATTTAAGTTCAAGGGGAAAACAGGTAACAGACCAGGAGCAATGAATCGCTCATCTCTTTTTCCCCCTTCTTCTTCAAGGAACATCACCTAATGTATTCTTCGAAAGCAGGCAGACACTCCAAGTGTACAGAGAACACAAAAATCTACTAAGTGTTATAGAATTTGGGGAATGTCAATAAAAAAAAAAAATTTGAACCTATTTCCCTTGTCTCAACATATATATTTTTCCAATAAATACATGTCAGCATAGAAAACATTCCAGTTCTTGTAAGGAGATGCCAAACATGGACAAACAGTAATACAATTAAAACCCCAACTGAACCCAAAAAAATAAAACCCAACCAACTAAACAAATCCCCCAAACCCACAAAAAAAAACCCCAAACAACTAAAAAAACCACAAGGAGATCAGGACCTTGCAGAAGAGTGTCTGCTCTAGGTCAAAGGAGCCATGGCAGTTCAGCATCTGTCTGAAAAAGCAGGCATCTGTGAAATTGTATGAGAAAAGGGCCAGCACAGAGCATTATATCCCAAAATACTGTTCCCAGCCTCTCATGATTTGCATCTCAGAAACTTTCCGAGTCAGAGACTGCACATCAAAAAGCTACCTGAATCATCTCTATGTTAGGTATACAGCTTTAATTACTTTGCTGTGTAAAAGCAAGCAATAGTTCTCATTTTTACATTTTGAGTATTTTCACCAAAAAAAATTTAAAAATTATAGATTCGCTAGTCAGATTTCCTCCAAGATATCCAGAGCTTTATTGCATATAATCAGCCTTTGCTAAAAGGAGCGTGGTAAAGCCATTTGGTTAGCTATCACAACAAATCATTATTAATAAAGTTCTGCTAAATCCAAACTTTAGATATCTTAACAACTCACCCAAAACTTTTTTCAAGTTCATTAACCTCTAGCATATTTTTTTCTCTAAATACAGGCTGTTAGAGTGGTACTTTCTTCCATCTGTTAAACAACCGTGCTCTGAATTACACAGAAATTTAGCTGAATAAAAAAATGATTCATTGAATTTAATAGTTTAGACAAGGCTCTATTTTATTTCCATTTACTCAATGGCAGAATTCTCACAAAGCCCAAAAAGTACAAGACTTGGATAAACACACAGACTTCTGTTAAGTGATAAAAATCTAAGCTTTTTTTTCCCCCTATGAAAAATTTAAACTAACTTAACTTTTTCCCTTAAGTACTGAGTGAAAGCTGCCAGATTTGTTTATGGATGTTCATTCTTGGGGGGAGCAGGGCAATAGAACAAAAAACCCACACACACAACCAAAAGCCTGCAAACAGTTGGACAATAGCATTTTCCAAGGCAAAAGGAAAAAAGTTCTGCAGTTATCCAAACTCAAGTTGCAATGAATAATTGGCATGTCAGCCTTCTGGAGTTTTCTAGAAACATGTAATGAATCATGCAGCAAAAGACATTGGGAGCTATACCCAAAGATGGAATATGCTCAGTGGAAGTCTTTCATTACACAGTGCACTGTACTGTATCTTTACTGAGCAAGAGACTGAAACACCCTCCTCACATACTTGAGCTTACCTCATACAGAAAAATTATGTTCATTTATGTATTTATATACATGTTCCTCTGCTGAAGAAATTTCAGGTAATTAATCTGAGAACTCCTATGCTCAAAAGGTGTTGCTCTACACTACAGTCTCAAACAACATTTCAAATATATTTGTCCTACTAAGCGCAGCAACAGAAAAAAAGGGTAGCTGCAGCCTCCCTTGCTCTTATTCCTGCCTAAAACCATGCCACCTCACCACCAGAGCTGAACATTGCCTCTTCTACACACTAATAATTCACTTTTATAAATTACAGTTCATAACTCACTTTGTAGTTCATAACTCAAATCTCCACTTCTAACACAACTGAGGGCTGCCCGTGTAGGCAGTGACCGCAAGTATCTGCAACAACTGTGGGGAAGCCTGTGGCAAAAAATTAGCAGAATGAAATTGGTCCTACAGCATGTAATAGGATAAGGGGTACCTGGTGAGGTGCAGTTGGTGATCAGATTTACTCAGCAGTTCTGTCAGTTTTAGGCACTCCTCTCTGGCTTCTGTCACATCCTGCTGGGCTTGTTCCAAACGCTGTTTGTTTCCATTGAGCTCTAATCCCAGTTTTTCTATTTTCTTAAAAAATTATAAAACCAAAGAAAGTGTATTTAAGAAATACAGAGATACATTTTAAGACAAAAATAATGTGATCAAAGCACCTGAAAATAATGCACACTTCTGTTTTTGAACAAAAGTTGTTACTTGATTAAAAACTGCAAAACAAGCAAATTAAAGTATTTGAAATTACATTCTTATGAAAATCCAAAATGTGTTTCATATTTAAATACTCTAATATACAATCAATGTTATTGTGTTCATGCAGCTTAAGAGTTACAGGCATTCAAGTATTTTCCATTTTTCTAATGTGAAGGCTCCACATTTGTGGCCTGAATTCACTGTGGTAGAGAGCCAGAAAGGTAGTGGAATAGTGGCCCTCTTCAGAAGCTGCTTGACATAGGATAGCTCTCCTGATAATTAATTTATTTTTATTTTTTTAATGCCTATTCCATAATCAGTGACAAGGGGACATTTAGCTTTGTCACCTAATATTACACAAGAAAATAAAGGTAATTTGTGATTTTATCATTATTGAAGAGAAGTATTTATGACTTCTGTCTGAACCCTAAATATACCAGCTGCTGTCAATCCTAATATTTTATTAATATCATTAGTCCTTATAAGGCAATATAGTAACTAAAGTTGATGAGTCTATGAACTTATTTACAAATAACCATAGTCAAGTTTGAGTGGTCATCATCTTCAAGTCCAGTGATACATACTAGATTCATGTTATCCCAGTCATATTGTCAGCAATTTAAACATTTTTCAAAGAAATTCAGATAAACAAGATATTTTTCTTCAAGTCCATATATAACATACAATTACCTGTAGGAATATATCTGTAACACAATACTATACTTTCTTCTAAGGATGCTTTTAGAAAGACCAGTAGAGTACAGAATAAGCTGACAGTGTAGTTTTATCATGTAGTAACTGTTCTGCACTAACTCTCTACATAAATATTTGTCATTGGGGCTGGAGGGAACTTGCATGTTTTTCAGTCAACTAAACTGTGAAAGGTCATTTGTAGTACAGAATAAAATTGTTCATATAAGGAGTTAGTGCTGAATGTCTATTATACTTTAAACTTGTACCATAGCTTATTTGTGATAGCTTCCTCATGTAGAAAAGATGCAATATCTTCTTTAATTAATGAAATTATTCATTCAAACATCCTACAAGAACAAATGAATATAACCCCACCCCAATACAAACATCTGAAGCATCTTCATAACAACATTGTCTCTTTTCCTCCCATAAAAGTGTTAATCTAAACTACTTATAGTTATGATATCAAACAAATACAATCTCTTCATCCAGAAAAACAACACCATTTCAATAGTGTTGGGGTTTTTTAAATTTTGCCATTTACTTAACTGTACACTTTTTTCCCCAAAGAAGACTCAACAAAAGTTCATGAAGGAAATTTTGATTAGAATTTAAACTTTACCTTGCTTTATAACATGCACCTTCTACCAAATTATATTGGGAATTCCAAGTTCAAATGCAAAGATAGTAAAACTATCTACAAAATTGTTAATACTTTTCCCTTCTAAAGACTATAACAACCTATTACACTGACAAAATATTTTAAAATCAGGTGCTCAAAGATATTCAGTTACAAATGCTTTGCATTTTCAATTTTCAGACTTTTATGTATTTTAAATAGAAGTCTGAGTGGGTTCTCTATTTTTCTTAACAGTAGCAGTTCATGAGTGTTATTTCTCCATTCATAGTAAATAGGGACATGAACTCTTCACTGTCTTCACAAGTTAAAGATAGGGAAGTTCTGCAACATTCCTAAAATCTACTTTAAAAGTGCATCCATTCAGCACACCTTTAAACAAACCCAAACCACAAATTAGGCCAAAAGCATCAGCTAAGTACTTAAAAAAGCACAACCACAGCTGGGAATATAAATACACTCTAGATCGCTCCTTCAGGGAAAAATTTCAAGGAACAGATGGGCTTTACACCATTGCCTCGAGTTAAACAGGCTCAGTCAGGTTTTGACACAGACCCACAGAAGGAAGCAAATTCCAAGTGCAAGAACCTCTGGTGAAAATGTTTCGTTTCCATCAGCCAGATGTTGAACCTTCAGGGCTGAACTCAAGAACACATCCATAGATTTCAGTTGTCATGAAAGTGCAGGGGGAAATTCTCAGATAGGGAAGTGTCACTTCATGACAGGATCTTTAAGCATTCACAGGTGTCTTATAATTTCTATTAGACATATCAAGAAAATAAAAATGTGGCTTGAAGAACAATTTTACTTGTGCTACTTTTATCAGTAATTCCAAAGTCCCGTGTCAGCTCCTTTACACTCTTGCACACATGTGTTTGTGCATGTGTAGGTATATACAGACATACATAAACATTTTAAAATACCAACGTTTGAAGGTGCTTGCAGCATGACCTATATTCTAGAATTCTGGTAATGACCATGGCAGAAATAGCAGACAATCTCATAAGAAAGGGATGGCAGAAAAATGCTACCCAATAAAACATGCTAACAGCAACTCAGAAACAGCCAAACCAGGTGTATTTATCAATTAAATTATTCTTTTTGATACACCAAAAAATGTTCATTCAAAATCATTTGGTAGGAGCCACACACCACACTACATTTATAGGCTGAAAACAGATCATTCAATTTAAAAACTCGGGTAATTGTTTGAAACATGAACCCTCAGAATCTGAGACATGTTACTATAATAAAAAAACAACCCTCTCTCCTGTTAACAATAATAGTCTCACAAATACTCTCTGTCCTGAATTCTGAAACATGTCAAGTCTAGGCCATCATTAGGTCATCACAATATAATTGGGATTTAATCTACAGAGAAATTACAGAATCAATGAATCTTCTTCACTGTTTTTGCAGGGAACCTTATCAGCAGCTTTTTTCCCCAACTTTTACTCAGAGTAATTTTTGTGTTACTTCAGTTACTATTTCTTCTATCAGGAAGCTGTAAGTAGTTCTGTAGCTGCTATCCAGGCCACAGTGTAATTGTAGGGACAGAAACAAACCACCAAGTAAAGCATTTTGCTGACAGCTCTGTTTCTCATGCAGTGTTAATTTTATCCCTCAGTGCCTATCACCTGTGATACAGCTTTTTACCACATGATCAGAAAGTTATTTCTTCAAGGTACTTAACTTTTCAATGTATGTGAGAGACAAGAGATGGAGCACAGAACT
The DNA here is from genome assembly GCA_013397555.1 of Urocynchramus pylzowi. NCBI lineage: Eukaryota > Metazoa > Chordata > Aves > Passeriformes > Fringillidae > Urocynchramus > Urocynchramus pylzowi. The sequence goes on from VZRH01003887.1 coordinate 536,364, forward strand.
GCAAAAAGACAGATGACAATCTTGCATTTAAGAAAATCTGAAACAGATTTTCAGTATAACAAGGAACAGAATTATCATAATGTATACGTACAACAAGTCTACATTAAGGTTAGAACAGGCAACTTCTGGTGCTTAACTCTGCAACTTTAATGTTCTTATTACTTCTGCACATAATTTCAAAAGTACTATTTAATATGTCTTGTTCTGCAGTTGCCCAAACTCCCAGGAATATCAACAGGCACTTTGCCATGGAAAGATGGCAGGCTAAACCACAGTAAGAGAAATACCATTACTCACCATAAGCTGAAACACACTAACACCATCCTGCATCCATATTCAGCTCAGTTACACAAAAGAAGTTTTACTTAAACAAAAATGAAGCATTAGTGAAGTACCACTACCGTAAAAATTTATTCTAAATCAATTATTCTTTTTCCAGTATTACCACCAACCACCTTTTATATTTTAAGTTTTCTACTTCGGAGCACATAGGACCATTTTGTATCTTTTCTTGAAGCACTTAAGTGTTTCACTTCTCATTCATTAGTTTGTGATGCATTTAAAAATTATCTTCAGATTTTTACAATAATACATTTTTAGGGGAACACACTAGAGACGCTCATTCAGTGACATAAGCGCAACTTTCTGGAAAACATAAAAGACGATTTCTCAAACATTGAATTAATCCTCAAATATCCTTTCCATAACCTATCTGACATTATCTTCAACTAACAATACTTAGGCACGTTGCAAAAATGTGCTTTTTAATGATCTAGACATCTCTATCTCTGGTAAAATCTGATTAAATGAAATAATTTCATTCAAAACAAGTCAAATTAAAGATTAAAATAATTATTTCTTTTCATACAAATTCTGATTCTATTATATGCAAAAAATACAACTTTAAATTTCAAACTAGCAGATGCTTTTCACAGAATTTTACATAACAGCAAACTGACAGAAAAGACAAATACTTTTTTTTAACAAATGAGAATGATCAAGTGGTGATATAAAAAACTTGTCCTTTGAAGAAAATGCAAAAAGCAACTTTAGAAGACTTTTAGCAAAGTGAAAAATAAACTAAAACCAAATTAATTCTTAAGTGATTTATGAACTTCACTGTTGTCCCAGTATGTTCACACATCAGGTGAAAAAATACACAGTATAACCTGAAAAGTTAGTCTTCACTGACTATATCATTGCCCAAATTCTGCAGTAAAATATTAATGTGAATTTACACTACAATTTTTTTTTTTTTGTTTCATACTTCATTTACCACCATTACTAAAAGATTGAAAGGGGCATAAAATAGAAGCAAAAACAGAAGAAAAAATATAGAATAATAAAAAGTGAAATATAATCACGGTGGTGGTTGGTATTTGAATGTACATCCCAAAAGGCAGCCAATAAAAATATAAAATAAAAAGGCAATCTATAAAAATATACACACTTCAAATTAATACACTTTAACAGGCCATGATGCTTATAAGCTTAGCCTCATTTACTAAAGTAGCCTTCAAAGCAGAGAGACCAGTGATAATACTCAGGACCAAGTCTTTCAAAGAGGTACCCCCAGTGTGGCCTTGCACTTACATTTAAATACTATCTGTACCATTGACAAGAAATTTTTGCACTCTTTCACACTGATATCCATCCATGTTGCCTTCCATACCTAATAATATACTAATTAATCAGGGACAGAACTGACTGGACTTTTTTTTTTTAAATTTAAAAAAGCTCAACAAAACAAGACCGGTTTTGTCGAAACATTTCAAGTGTTTTACTTGGATTACTATCAGGCCATATGCAGCAGGGGTCACTTGCAGTCATTTCTATCTTAATCCTTACATCAATCAAGTAACTCTAGGTTCAGAGTGGTCTCTAAACCTCAGACCTCCCAGGCATGGCCATCTGACATAGCATATTGCACCTGAAGAACTATCCAACTTTGTAAAGAGAGTTGGGGCCATCACAAGGTTAACCCCCACCACATCCCAGCAATGGCTTTCTCCCTTTTGCACTCTATTTGAATTACTGCTGCTTCCCATTCAAATCTGAATGAGCATACAAAGCACTCATGAAAGCTACATGTGGTTTCAAAGGGGAACCTCCATTCTGGAAATAGATTTATCATCAACTGTGAGAATATACAAATATACAAACACAGGGCTTAAAGGAGTTCACAAAGACCACCTCTTTCTAAGAGGCTAATTTACAAAAACACACAGGACTACTGCAAATTTTACAAATCATTTAGCCTAAAATAGGAATCTGAAAACCTTTTCTGACAGGAACGGCAAGTAACCTGAGCAGAAACATGAGAAGTACCCCCAAGAAACACACATGGAACGTTTTTTTCTGTATGGATGGCTCAAATCAATTGATCTGTAAAGACCTGAGGGACAAGAAAGATATAGCCTACCTAAATAAGCAAAGCAGGCTGTGATTTCTTAGATGGCTATTATCCTAACCTGATCTGGTGGGACTGGTGAATTCCTCAAAGACAAGTAGTTTTGTGACCCCTTTGCCACTTGCACTGCAAAGTGTGATGGCACCTGGCAGTACCACACACCTTGAGCCTCAAGATGAGCCATCACCTAAGCAAAGGCCATCAGCCACAAACCCTCTGCTTCTAAACTGAGGGAGAATTAACAGAGACAGGACCCTGCAGTTTCCTAGGAAGAGCAGGGGTGCTGGAGGAACTTTATGGGAACAGCATGGAGGGTGGATGCGTTTAGAGGAACACACTTTGAATCTCATTGAAGCAAACTTGTTACCTGTGGTTGTTAGCTGGGGAAAGAAAAAAATTATGTTGCAAAGTATAGATCTATGAGTACACATATGCAATTTTTAAATTATGAAATAATCTTTAAGGTCTATTCATGTGCACACTCTTGAAGGGCAACATGGTCCCTGTGGATAAACACAAGAGTGAATGGCTGAAACATATTATACAAGATTTTTACCCCATAATTTCCATGAAAATATTTGCTTTTAATTTGCCAAAATATCTGACCTGCAATACTATTTCAGGAACAAAACTTCCAATCCCATAGAGATTACTACAGTCACATTTTAACAGAGAACATTGCTGTACTACAGATTAGCTCAGCAGGCACCAGCAGAGATAAGAAAGTGATTTTGTTCACAGTGGAACAAGATGATTTTTTTGTTAATGGATTGCACAGGTGGGAGATGGGAGACAATGAGGTAGCGCAAAATATATGGTTCACTTGCTGATAAAGAATTCAGAAAAGGAAGGATGCGTGTAGAAAGAAGGAAGGGGAAGATTACACCTACTTCATTATTGAAAAACAGAAGAGAACAAAACCTGTTCCTCTTATCCTTTCAGACACTATTTAAGACTACTCATGTGAGATTGGTTCTTACTTCCTGGGCAGCATTAAAGGAATAGCTGAAAAGAAAACCTAAATAACAACTGACAAGTGATAGGGACTTTTACACTCTTTTTCTTCTAATTGTTGACACAATAACTATTGATAAAACAACCATATTTTCTAGTCAGAGAAGAAGAAAAAAACCAACAGAAATCAAGTATTTATTTAAGTATGTAAGCCCACTATATCAAGAGATGTGTAATTCTTTTTCTACTTTGAGTAATTTTTAATGGACATAAACAATTTTCTCTTTCCATATGTTGTGGGGTGACATCACTATGGATGACAGAACATGGATCAAGGTTACATGGGCCAAACTACACCTATGAACAATAAAATCCTGATCCTGTGTTATTCCTCTTAGCAGGCTAGATGCTTAGGGGAAGCAGACCTGTACAGAAAATGAAGACAAGTGAGTAAAGAAAACTCTACCACTGGGAATCCTAGTCCAAGGATTTTTATTAAGGAAATAGGTAGGATTTAATGAAGGCTGCTCATACCACTGATTCTTGAGGAATGGATGGCTGACAGAGGAAAGTTATGCCGTAGCAGAGCAGCAGCAGCCATATTATAATTTTATATATATTGCAGGGTTGTAGGTCAATGTCTTCCTCAAAAATCTTGAGATGAGCTAGTAAGTTCAGCTATAAAGAAAAGAAGTATGTTCCTCCTGAGCAGGCCAGAAAATTTGTATCAAAGTAAGGCTTAAAGTACTGCCATTTTACTCCTTATTTACTCATTTTCAAATTAATGTATTGAATGCCCAAAACACAAAATTATTCATTAGGAAGAGTTTAGGTACACTAAAGGTTATCACATTTCCTTAATGCTTTCTTTTCCAAAGGCAGTTTGGGTTTGCTACTTTTAAGACCATTATACTCAAGGTCAGATCAGGTGAGAAAATTTCATGCTAAGAGTTTCAAGTTATCTTCTGAATTTTGGGGTTTTTCACCCCTGCCAAATATTACTCAAGTATACATTTACTGATTTAATAGAAGTTCTTTTCAAAACAGAATTTCCAGAGCATCTTTATAACTAATGAGGAAACAGAATATCAGATATAGACTGTTACAAGAATACACATAAAACATCATCCTAACCCATCTTCACCAGTTATTAAAACTTGCAAGTTTCAAACATCTGGTGATATGCTGAATGTCACAGCTGTTGAAAACTCTAGTATTTAAAGCCTGACTCATGAAAGCTTGATATCTGCTCATAAAAAGACATCTCAGTGAACCAGGGTCTTTAGAAGGTGTTACTGGTCTTGCTTTGGATACTGTGAAGCATTTCCAGGATATATACCCAAATCCTTGGCCTGAACTGTTTTGATGAAGACAGAGTCAGTAATCTCTCCTCTTATAACATCTAAATTAGGTTACTATAAATCACGGATTTATGACAAATGAGATAAACATTCCCAAAATACCCTTTGGCAAAGTGCTTTTGGACTGCAATTTTGCCAGATTTTTATTTGTCTGCAAAATTGTCAGTCTATAATGTACAGAGTCATCATTTAGGTTCTGTCATACTGCACAAAAACACTTTGCTGTGTAGCTCTTCCTATTTGTATAGGTTATGCATTTCAGTGAACCTTGACTTCTTTTTATTTGGACTTATGAACTGCAATGCAGGCAACTCTTAAATCTGTGGGTTTTAGTACAATGTTTCTGGAGCTTTTAATTCTGTCACCTACAAGGTAGGCAACAGAATTTTGTAATCCCCCTTCAAACTATATCTGCCCAAATTTAAAGACTTTTTTACAGGTTAAGATTACTAGCTTGGATTTATTTCTACACAAAGTATTTATCTGATTCCACAAAACACGATAAAACAAAATTGAAGAGCTGCAGTTAGTTTCTGGAGTTGAATTCAACATGTCCTATTACTTTATTGCAAGGACACCATAACTCCCAGTGGAGCCATGCTACTGGTAAGAACTATTTAATAAGGAAGATGCCCAAATTGGCTTGGACTGCAAAGCTTGATATTAAAAACTGTTTTCACTTCTACATGCTGAAGCTTGCAAGATTTTAAGCCAAATATAAATTATTTCGGACAAACAGAAAGCAAATTGTTAAAAGTAAGCTTCATTTTTATTTTTATAAGGCAAAGCAGAAAAGAGCAAGTGATGTTAATCTGAGGAACAATTTCATAGTGTGTCAGAAGTATGATTTCTGTTAGAAATGCATAAATTCTGCCATGCAGTGCTTACAAATTAACAAAAAAAGTATTATAAAAGTGAAGCCCTGCTGTGTCAAATATGCCACACAATTTTTGTTCTAATAACAGCAATTTAGGTTAGGGCGTGACTTTTCTCTGATATAGCTGTGCTAGTACAACCCCTAGTGTGGACACAGTTTACTGCCATGAAGGCATTATATTCATATAATCTATAAAGCTTGTTCCTAAGCAGTAAAACTATTAAGTAATGCACTGTTATTTCAGCACAGCTACATCCACAATGGGAGGGGTGACTGAGATAGAAAAAGAGAGGGCAGTAGGTTATGATACTTTAGACATATCCAGCCAGATGAACAGATGTGGGTTTTGTGTTGAGAAATTAAGTGGTACATTTCTTCCCCCCCACCTCCCTCCATAATCCTGATGTTAATCAGGATCATGATGGATGATATTACAAAACAGTTATTCAATTTAAATGGTAACATTGCTCATTGCTTCTTAATTATTAAGAAATATTCATGTAAAATGTTAATAACAGAGAGTTATAACAGATATTGACATGTGAGTGTTAGTCCTAACTGAAGAATAAATACAGGGAAAAAGATATTATGGTAAAAGGGAGTAAGACCAAAGACATATACTCTCTTTAGGTTTCCTAAATGATAGAAGTTCAATTTTGAATAAGATTTATAAATACCAGCATATGATAAATACCAATCTGTATTTACTTGATATACAGATATAAGCATCTGGTGATCCTAAATTGTACGTGTGGGGCTTTCTGCCACACCTGAATAATTCTAATCCTTTTTTAAAAGTCACTCCATGTAAACCAAAAAATATCTTCAAAACTTAAATTTATCCACAGCAAAATTAAAAATATAATTATACCTCAAAAAACAGTAAACTCACTCTGAATATATTAAAAGGCAATCCAAAACATGATCCTTTGTTTTTAAAACAGAAAAAAATCCATCGTTTAATACAGAATAGCATGAAAATACTCCTACATTATTGTCTCTCTACTTTAAAAAAAATAAATATGTATTTATTATGAACAGATGGTGGCCAAGGAAGGTATCAGCTCTGCCTCTTAGCCAGAAGGTCAGGTCATGGCTGAGAGACCAAAGAACAATTATTATTTGCTATTCAGGGCCACATAAGATAAAACATTTCAGGTTTTATTTAAATACAAAGATAGATGAAATTGAACTGTTTTAATTTTTTTAAAACAAAATAATTTGCAATAACTTATTAACATTTGTTAAAATTTGATTTAAAAACCCCCAGCCAACAGGCAACAACAGAACAAGGCACTCTAACATCTTCTTGGGTTGCCTTTAACGTGTTAAAGAATCCCAGGATCTATAGAGAACTTTTTGGGTTACTGGAGCCACAGCTATAAAACAGCTGCTAGATACTGAGTCTGAAAATTTCAAAACTGCTTGGTTTTTGTTTTCCTTTTTTTTGAGGAACCAACAATCATATTTGAACAATACAATAACATAATTACTGAATATCTAATCTTTATCTAATAATATTATATAATAATTTTTGCTGATAGGAACTCTCCCTCAGATAATTTCACTTTATATCAAATTATAAATCTCCACATTTTGGTGTAATCAGCTCCACACTGATTAAAATACCAGTATGTCATCACATGAGGTTAAAATATTTTGTTAAATCTTTTTATTTGTTCAAAAGGCAATCCTCAAGCAAGCTGGAGAACAGGATTTAAAATCCAAGATACTTCTTCAAGTATCTTATTAAACACATCCTGCTTTATTTGTATGCCAAGATTATGCCAACTCTTTTATCTGTGATATCTGTCAAGACACAGACGACAAGCCTGTTTTTTGTTTTTCAGTGTCCTTAGGCCTAAAGGATGCAGGAGTGAAAAAAAAGAAAACCTTGAAAAAAAGAACACTTTAAGACCTCTCTTCTTCTGCGCTGTATCATTTTCTATACATGTTGAAGGGTTATTTCACCTAATAAGCTCCTCCTTTGGATTTTACATATATTTTCTTTATAACTTGAATTAATATCGCTTCCAGACTAAGGCTGTACTATTAAGTTAATAAACTTACTGTCCTACATGCAGCTTTTGAGGAACTGGTAATTAAAAATCTAATTTTTGAAATACTTCATTTTACCCCTACATATATTATACAGGGAATGATCTGTTCAGTTACTTAAAAGAAAAAGAATGGTTCAAAATGTGTTGGATAGGCTGCTCAAATAACAAAAAGCATATTAAAAAAATCATCCTCATGTGCATCATATATCTGTGTATTCAGACGACTCTTATGTGCAAATCACAACTTAAGAAGGAATACTGAAAGTTTGAAGTCCTAGGGAAAAATGGATAGAACCTCAAGAAAAAGGGCACTTCAAAAGATGCATATTACACCTGTTCAAGCTGTTTGCCAAGTATGTTGCAGGTTACTCTAATAATCCTTCTTACTGCATGGGATGTTTTCTCACAGATTACTTGTAAGGCATATGCTGGTTTTTGTATTAATATAAAACCCAGTTTTAGATAAGCAACAGTTAATGCCAAGTGGATTTTTTTCTATAGTTATTTTTTTCTAGAAGGCTACTTTTGTTTTGGTTTTGTTTTTTTAAACTTTCATATGAATCCCAGCATTCAGTAACACTGAATCTTTAGAGAAATTGGAAGATAAATTATTTTCATTTTCGGTATCATTAGGTTATGCTTAGAGCTTTTAATGTTCTGTTAGGCTGCATGTATAGGTAATAATGTGTGGATTTATTTGTGAGAAAAAGTGTATAAACACATGTATACAGTACATAGAATTAAAGTAGCTGGTATGAATAATATGATAGAGTAATTCTATATGAAATCATGGAATGAGTGATGCGCAAAACTGAACATACTAGGGCTGAAAACAAGATTAAGATAACCAAGAGGTATTTATTTAGCAGTAAAAGCTGGCTTTTTGCCACTAATTTAAACCATTTAACAGTAATAAATGACCACTATTAGAAAAATGAATCATTCCAGCTTCTGAAAAAACCCTACTTAGGCAACTAATAACTGCAAAGTTATAGCAGTATTATCTCTTACCTGGTCCTTAATTTCAAGCTCCCTTATAGTTTTTGTTCTGTACTCTCTGAGCTCCTTTTCTGCCTCATCCTTCTTCATTTTGGTTTGATTCAACTGATAGCGCATTTCTCCACACACCTGTTAGATTACACAGACAACATGATCTGTTAGCTTGAAGAATCCACAGACCAGGGCTTGCAATTAGATCTTTTGGTGCCCTCTACAGGTCATTGAAAAGCAACATATTTTTAATTTACAGCTATTTTAGGTCTACAAATGGTAAATGTTTTTTCATAGAAAGGTGGATCTGAATTCTACATATAGTCACTAACTTTGACATATGCACTACCTTCTAGATTCAAATATATTTGGATCAAGATTTTGCTAAGTATAAATGCTTATGTTATAAATATATATCAGTACAGTTAAATGACAGTTGCTGGTTTTATACTGTTCTCTCATTCTCTATAAAATCCCAAGAAAGTCTATGTCAACACTTTCAAAACCTAGAAGCAAAGCATCTATCATGCTCCTAATTAAAGGTGTATTTTAACTTGCCAATTTTATACTACTGAGAAAAAAATTGTTTAAATGTTAACACAATAATTTTCAAAGTTTGATCAGAGCATTACAAACTTCCTGCAAACTGAAGATAAATTCTTTAAAAAAAAAGTCTAATTTAAATAGATACATGGTCCAGAAGAAATGGATCAGAGCAACATTTCAGGAAATCACTTCTACACAGGATAATTATTCTTTGCTGTTGGAGTGTTTGTTATATTACCCCCTCAATCCTTTCCATCTGGCATCAACTTCAGAGAAAATGTGAAGGGGTTAGGAGAAAGTGAAAGAAATAAAAAAAAACCAAAACCAAACCAGAAAATCAAGAATCCCTTTCACATAACTTTAATGCTGTGCAGGGTTGTTATTCTTCCAATTTTCAATCTAAGCTGTCCCCTTTTTGTCCTTATCCTGTGCCATCACCTCCAATTTGTGCCTGTTCATTTCACCTTAATTAACCAAACAAATACATGCACATTCCTTAGTGAGAATGCAAATGTGTTTACTCCTAGCTCCTGTTAGTCAACTTTCTTTCCAACTTACTCTACTTTCCTGCCTTGCTTAGATTCTTTCAGCACTTGCTCCTTAAATGTACACCCTTTTAATTTGCTGCTGCAGTCCTCTGTGCTTCTCAAAAACATTCTACAATTCAAATTAATTTATGTTTTCCAGTTTTATACCTCTTCTCATTTTCACTGTTTTTTTCTCCTTAAAAAAAAGGCAGGGAAAATGTAAATATGGATACTGCAATGAAAAAACTAAACCAACCGTCATAACTTTTAAGAAGTAGCAACACTTATAAATTCAAAGGACAGGTTGTGAATTTAGCCATTGCAAATAATGCAAAGCAGCAAATTGCTCTGAAGAATGGCAAAGTTCTAAAGCATTTTTTAAATGCTAAAATATTATATGCAACTAAAAAAATCTTGAGATGCAACTGCATAGCTTGCAAAGCCTGGATTTCTACCTCCTCCTTCCTTTATCTGAATAATATATATATTATTTATAATGCTATATGTCACTTCCTCCAAGTGAAATTTTAAAAACACAGCAATCCTCAGCTCCTCCACACACTGTACAAAGGGAATAACACAGAAGAATCAGCAGATGGTGCTGTCCTAATAATGGATTTTTCAGTCTCCTCAAGAATGAAGGAAATAGATCCTCACTCCATATTTTCTTTCCCTGACTTCTGGTATATGAAGAAAAACAATATTTTGCATAAAACTCAGAACAAAAGTGTTGTTATTTACTGTTTTTAATAATGGCAAACTGTCCCTAGAAACAAGGAGTCAGATTCACAAGCAAAGATGTCACATAGCCAATGAAAATGTCAGGGTGATGCACACAGTCCTGTCAGCTCAGTGGCTGGGAGGTTCCTCCAGGATTTTCCAGACTTCTCAGTTTAGTACAGGGACATAAATGAAGTTTTCTGATCTCTCAGGGCAGGGCAATTAATAGACTATTGCAAGGTGACCACCTATTCAACTTTGTATTAACATGAACTGAAGCAGGGACTGGTACCACAGTATCATCTCCAGAGATATAACTTTAAATTGGTAGGCCACAAAATTGTTCTTTTCAGACCAATGAATATCTGTATCTACTGCCTCTTTCACCACCTCTACACCCCTGTAAGTGGTGCTAGTGATTTGTGAACCCAGCCTGAAAGACCAAAAGTGTGTTTCAGAATTGGTAGATCAAACCATTCTGACATTCTTAAAATACTCATTTGTCTTCCAGTTAAAATTAAAATAAAGTTTCTAGTAAGTTGGGATGGCTTTTTGCTGTGAATTTTCTGCAATACTTTTGCCTCTTTCTATCAGCCAGGGCAACAGGGGAAGATAGGAACTGTTGAAAACCTCTCCTGAAATCTCTAGAATAAATTGCTCAAAGAAATAAATCTCGAATAATAAATTGCTCCTCAAATCTTTGCAGTTAACATCTAGGGAGATAGGATAAGCCCTGGGATGATTGGTAAGGAATATACACATTTAAAGAGGCTGTTACAAATATTTTTTTTTTTCTTTATCATGTTATGACCCCCATTAAGGCTCTAATTGATTGAGAAAAGTGCAAAGGAAAGCACCCAAGAGTGATAGACCTGCACAAGATGCATGTTAAGCTGTAATTCGTAACTAGAAGGTGTCTTTGTAAGACCTGTACTATCAATAGTACTGAATTAAGCAGTATACTACATTAAAAAGTCTAAAGGAAAGAACTTTAGTGCTCACACAAAGTGATTTGATATAGCTCCCATTATTTTAGCACTGCAAGTCCCACAGGTAGCAATTAAGGATGGTGTTGAATTCTATGTTGTGTCATTCAGACTGAACTCAATTCTTTACTGAAAACACTGAGATAGTATTTTAAATAGTGACCCTTATAAGCTGCAAAATAGAAAAGTTAGCTTCTGCATGACAAGGTGACTTGGAAATGGAAAAAGTTACTTTTTCACTCCTGCAATTGGGATAGCTCTAGTGCCTGTGGGGTATTAAGAGGAAGTCTACAGTTACCACACATTCCTTACCAAAACAGAGGAAAATGGACAAGGTAAAAATTCTCTTCTTTTAGGTCACAATGATAAGGAAAAACAAGTTCAATGCTCCTTTATAAATGTGCTTACCTTATTCATCTCCATTTCATGAGATGCAAGCTGGCACTGTGATTCTTCTAACTGGTTAACTAGAGAATTTTTTTCCCTTGTAATTCTCTCTACTTGAGCTTCCAAAACAGCCACATCCTTAGACAAAGCTGTCACCTGAAAAAGTCCAAGAACACTGTAATGATGCAATTTGATCAACCACAGATCCAAACTCTTGTGGAACTTTCTCCTCAAAAGCAACTATATGTAGACAAAATACATAACATTAAAAATGTAATAAAAAAATCAAGCATGTACAATAAAAATATATTCTATATTATTAATAATATAACAGAATATGGCTACATTATTTTATTAGTAGGTTCACTATTTTTAATTTATTTATCATACAGTAGTTTATTTGAAACTTTTCATCAATTGCACTAGTCTCCAGGACTTGTTAATATGGACAAGGTGTCAGAAGCAGCTGGCTACATTAGTTTTGCAATGTAAGAGTACTATTTAACACCTCCTTATCCATCCTCATGTAGATTGATTCAAATCAAATCATGTTCCCCCAGCTAAAGAAAACTGTTGTTACAACCACAGATCTTAAATAAATTTTCAAGTTCAGAAAACATTTCAACACTATAGATCAAAGCATGCTGTTGTGCAAAACTCCTATAGAATTAGTATATTAAAAATTCTAATTTAATTCAGATGAAATTTTGCTGGATGATAAAAAATGTAACAATAAAACAGAGACAGTGAACTTTCAGCTATTTAGCCCTGAAGCTTACTAATATAAGTGGAAATAATGGTGTCTGACAGTTCTAGGTTAACTTTCAGAAATTCAAAGCCAAACCTAGTGGATTATATATTCATAACTATTTTTCACTCCTTATACATCCACCTGATTTATCTATTATGCCAATTCTCCCCTTCAAACAAACCATTTCATAAAGTAAGCAATAAAATATTGAGATGAATCTCAACTTGATCCACAGGATACTGTTTCTACCACTTCATAATCCTAAAACATAAAAGTACTTAATCGTATGTAGGTGCAAATCATTAACAGAGATCATCATTTTCTAAGTCATCCCATGTCTTTAATTACCAGGATGACATCATCATAGTGTCACTATATGTTGTTTAATGTATATGCAGGATTTAAAAAAAAAAAAAAAAAAGTACCACTACTTAAAGTAGGAATTGGTTCCAGGAAAACACATTTCAGTATGTGGTGTAACTAATGTGATGACACACAGTGAAATATTCTACCAAAAAGAAGTATGAAATGCTTGTCTAATAGGCTGTATTTTGGAGCGGATACAGTGCTTTAAATCAACTCTGTAACAAAACAACTAACTTCATAAAAGGGATAACTAATAGATAGGAAGAAGTCAAACAAGGAATTGCTTAATAATGTCTCCAGTGGCAGATTATTTTTTTAATTTCAGTTTCCCTGGCAACAGATCTTTGATGATCAGTTCACGTACTTAAATATCACTTAGTCCCTATCACTGTGCTTAATACCTGTTTTGGTATCTGGAATTGGAGTCAAAGAGGGTTTTTTACACACACTTAAGTGGTTTATTTTGCTCAGTCCGTGCTCTCCAGATTTTTAGACATAAGTCATACACCTTATAAAAGAGTCCCAAAAAGTAAGAAAAAGTCTTTAATCAGGAGAGAAATTCACTCTATTGTTTTCAAACATCCACCAGAAATGGTTGAAGACGTTGCAGATCAAACAAGCGTTAAAGCCACTAATTCATGAAGTATCTGTCTCTCTACATTTCTTCCCATTTCAATCACCTCAGAAATGCCTCCTCTATCACAGGCTTACTGCTATTAGCTTGAGCTTTCCTCTGTAGACTCCATTAGGCATAAAACCCTCATGTTTTATACTCAAATTACAGCAGCATCTACAAGTCTAAAACAAGGTTATTAAGACTATCACGATGGTCACGGCATAAATGATGAGACAGATTCTGTCTCAGAGAGTTTATAAACATTAGTAAGAGTGAGAAAAGAGATTCCAACACATTTCTGCAGGTGGGAAAACTAAACATATGATAAGATCACTTTGAAATTATGATATTGTAACATTAATGTATATATAAGATCAAAGTAGCAAAGAATCCTAAATTTGACATATGCTAACTTCTGAATGCTTGCCTTGGCAAACTAAATAATAATTTTTATATAAAAGCTAGGTAAAAACCTTGTACCACATATTACTTAACCCTTTCTTACTCTGACACAATGCATTAAAAATATTAAGCAAACTAAAATAAAGTACATAACATCAACAACCTAGTATGTATCTAGTGACACAGCACAAAACCAGGTATTCAAACTCAAAACATCACTTATCTACCCCTGCTTTAAAGAAATGGTACAAGTGACTGAGTTCTCACACCCAAAACTAAAAATAAAACACAATAAATTCAGTTTAAAGAGGATGATACACTCATTGCAGTACACAAACAGAGAAAGAACCAGCTCATACCATTGCTGCCAAATCCTCCCTTTCCTTCTTCATTTCTTGCCGCAGTGCTTCTTTTTCATCAGCCCTCTTACTTAGCTGGGCAGCCAACTCCTTTTCAAGATAATTCTTCTGTCGTTCCATCTCACTTTTCAGTTGTTCACAGTGGACTAGAGCCTAAAAAACCCCAATTTGCTTAAGTGAAAGAAACCTAAAATTTTTAAACAAACATGGTATTTATCCAATACCTTCAAAGAAACCAGTTTGCCATTAGAAATGTCTTTTTTTTTAAATGCAGATATTATGTTTATACATATCCTAGTGTGTTAGCATCTAGAATAGGACAAACAAAATTAAAACAAATGTATATGTTTGTAGGTATATACATGCCCTACTGTAACTGAGAAATTTAATTGCTTTTAGGAATTAAAGCAAAGATGGAAACATTTTTCTGTGTGTATTTTCAAAATAAGTAGCTGTTCTTCTGAAACTATGATTATTTGCCTTACATTTAAAATTTGAAATCCCTGAATGCACATCACTAGAATCAGCCTCTGGTATTTGACTCCTTGCAAATATAGTCGTTATTGTCTAACTAAAGAACTGAAGGAAAAGATAATAAAATGTTTGCACTTCCACTTAGTCTCCTCCTAAAGTGAAGTACTGTGTGCAGAATGCTAAGAAACCTGAAAGCAGGCAGTAAAGAGACAAAAAAAATGTTTGACAAGATTCAAAAAATTTGAAAACACTTTCAAAAATTAATTCTAATAAATACCTCATAAAGTATTGCTTAATTTCAGGTGCTAAAACACAGGGTTATAAATGGGTTTTCTATCAAAAAAGAAAAAAAACATAAGTTCAAGAACACTCTCAAAACACTGTCTTCACTATCTTCTAAAAATGCTGGGGAAAAAGGAACATATTTATCTATTTATGCTGCCGTATCTCTGCCAAAGTGCAGAGTTGGAGTGTTATGTCAGTTTAAATCAGAAATACATTACTCCATTACAAGTAAATCCAAGTAATCAAAGCACCCTGAAGGGAGCTTTGCTAGCCTATGAGTAAACTAGGTTTAATTTCAACATTCCACTGATATCCAGTATATTCTGTTTCAAAGAAGCTAGAGTAACCTCCCTTTAGGAATTCTAACTTATTATCCTTTATTTTAAATTTTTTTTTAAACTGCTTATTTTTCTTTCACTCAAAGCCAATCCTCTGTGTTCAATTTTTTTGGCTTTGGACTGTTCATAAGGGGAGCAAGTTAAACTATATTTCTTAGAGAATGCTCTAACAGACTCCATTAGTTTTATGGCAATTCTGTGGGACCCTCTTCAGGGTCCCCTTCCTATCACAAGTCTACTGTGGTGAGAGAATCCCTCTGTTATGGCATTGAATCCTTTTCTGTAGGAAAGAATCATTGACTTCAGCAATCAATTGCCTGCATAAAACTGCTGTAGCTTGGTAGACATCTAAACCAATGCACTCTAGAAGAAAGTAGTTGCATTAGTTGCATTTCAAGAAGAAATGTGTATTTTGTTAGCTCCACTGTACTGACTACACAATGAGCAGTTCAAACAATTATTCTTTTATGACATTTGTGTCAAAAATAAATTCCTGATTTTGCTTCAACTATGTAAACTTAAACATATATCTCCTTCCTGCTCTATGCAATAAGCAAAAGGCCAAAAACTACAGAGACAACCACAAGGCAAGAAGAAATGGTGGTTTTAAATGATAAGCACCTGAGGTTAGACTTTGGGACAACAGGCTGATGAAATTGCAATTATAGTATTTGAAAGCTTAATGTGTTAAATTCTCACTTTTGTTACCTGGACTGTTCTATGGGATTCCGTGCTAGTTATCAAGAAAAACAGCACTTAAGAGTAGAATAGGACTGGGAAAAAAAAAGGACTGTTTGTACTTACCAAGAGATATACCAGTACTTGTAAAAAGGCAAAATTAATGTAGTGAAAGTAAAAAATTTTTTTCTTGCTCCTTCCTATTAAAACAGTTTTAGAGCATGAAAAAACCCCAGACTACTATTCAGTCTTGAAGACAAACAGGTAGCACTTCACACAACCCTACAAGCACACACTTCTCTTACAGCACTGGATAAACAACACCAATTTTATCAATAGAACAATTATATCAACCTTGCTTGCATTTAATTACAAAAACCAAACCAAAGCAACCCTCTCTCAATTCCACAGTAATTCACTAATAGTACAGTAGATGTCACTAACTATCAAGGAAATAATTTAGGTGAATATAGGTTGATTGTGTACAGAACTAGCATTAACACAAGCATTAGATCAAAACTAATTTTATCATTATTATTATTTACATAACACCAGAAGCTTAGACAAGCTTAGCATTAGACAAGACTTCTTATCTTTAAAGAGCTCTGATAGTCAATCAGTTCTTGCACTGCTCTCATCTGAGGCAAAAAAGAACTGTTTGTAAGCATTTTAACTATTCTTTCCAGAGTAGGCCAGAAGTGTGATGGCAAAATTATCCTCTTACATATATGAATATCTTTGAAAATTCTACAACTCAGTTTATATCACCTAGCTGTGAAAGTACATCAATTAAAAAATGCAGCACTCCTCAATGCAACACTCATAGCACTGATGAGAATTTAAGAACTTGAATACAGAATTCATATTACTGCTCAGAAACAGTCACATGGTGCAGTTGTTTTAAATCTACATCATATTAAAATATGACAAAGGTCTTACACATGCATTCTCTCATTAGCATGAAAACTAATTAACATTTGCATTAGATCTGAACACTAAAAAGCTCTAATTTTGTGATGGATTTACCTTTGTTTTTTCAAAATTGGCCTCTTCTGCCATTTGCACAGCATGTTCAACTTGCTTACAAGCATTAGATTCTCTTTGCTGCATCTCTTTTATGCTTTGTCTCAGTGAAACAAGTGCATCCATCAAGTCATCTCTTTCTCTGCATATTAAAAAACAAACAACCCAGATACTACTTCTATTTCTTTTTGTAAGAGAAAAAAACCCAAACAACAGGTATACCAAATACAAAATACATACATATAAAAGACTTAAGGGTGGTAAGCAAGCTAGACTAAAACTCATGAGTGAAAGGCAGCATACTGCAAGCTTGGCAGATACTGAAAATATCATTTGCTTGACAATCAGTCCTTCATTGTAGAAGGATGGACTGTTAGAGAATCTGCCAGTAAAGAGAGCAGATCTCAAGTCATTATTGTACAGAAGCTGAGCACATTCTGTTGACATAACATAATGGGGATCCATGCAAATAATAAAATAAAGGCAACATGGAATTACACTCTGATTAAATGTAACAGGGAAAAATAATAAAAAGGAAGGGTTAGGTTCAACAAGTAATCTCTAAGTATATCAAATGACAATCTAAATCCATTTGCTGCAAACTGGAACTAAGCCAAACAATAGAACACCTGGATTCTACAACTCTTCACTAAGACATGAAAATCTGTACTAAATGGTAAAGCAGAGTTGGTAAAATTGTAACTTAACTTCACCTTTTCATTATTTTGATATGTTAAAAGCTTTTAAATTAAGTTTTATCTGTTGTCTGTGGTTTAGGTGCAGCTCAAGATTCTGTCTGAAAACTGTTGTGTTCTTAATGTTGTGTAAAATGGTAACACTTTTTTTTGTATTTGCCAGAGACCTAGCAGTCATACTTTGAAATTTCTTTTCATTCTTGAATTGGATAAAGTTCCTTGGAAAATTCCTACTGAAATACCCTTGTTTTTAATAAACTGCACCACAAGTAGAGGTAGCTTTTAGATTTTTTTAAACCTCCAAATGAAATAATGATTTAAGACAGATAAATAGGTCAGTTCAAATCTTTTATTTCAAGCTCATCGTAATATAAGAGGACAAGAATGTACTGATTTACAGTTTGTTCATATTTTCCGATATCTGTGACAAATAATAACTTTTGTTACAAAAGCAGATTTTGAAACATGTCTTCTCAGCAATAGAGCTTTGCCAGAAAATTTTTGGACTTGCTAATAGAAAAAAAATGCATAAATCCTGGCCATAACTATGTTATGTGCAGAGTGATAGTGCCCACGTGACCAAGTACATATATGTTTTATGTCCCTTCAGTCTCTCTGTTTCTAATTGACCCACTACTACATCTCAGGCTCATTCTAACACTTTAGAATTTCTAAGAAACTTCAGATATCTGACAATAAATAGATGGCTGTTTAACAAACTTTTAGAAAGTTGCAGCATCCTATCATTATTACTAGCAAGTAGAAAGGGAGAGGTTTTTTTAAGATTAATTGACTGGCAGAATTCCTTAAGAAAAATAATTTAATGTTGGGATCCCTGAAGTACATATATTCAGCCTATATAGCTGTGATTTAAAAAAAATCTTTAAATAAAATAAATTAATAATAAATTTAAATAAATTAATAATAAATTTAAATAAAGCTACAATTTTTTTTAAAAAAGGTTGTTACAAATAATTTCATTTATTTTTATCCAATGGAACTTCTTTACCCTGTCTTATTGAAGTCAGGGAGGAACTACTACAGGTGTTTGGGGTGGGAAACCCCCAAGCACACAACCTATTGTTGATGTATTTGAAAAGTTCCTCATAGGTAAAGAGAGTAAAGTGGAGCCAGAAAAAACTTCCAACTACATAATTATAATGGACTTTTGCAAGAAATAATCAATCAAAACACATGGACTTACACAATATATTTTTGCTGACAGAGTGAAGGACTTGTTTGCACAAAAAGTACAGGAAACAGACTGTAAATTGTCTCATTATCTGGTCAGCCCAAGGTATCATAATTACATTATAACAACTAAAATTCTTTCCCACTCGAAATAAGTAGCAAAGCTATTGTGGATTTTGAAGTGGTTGGGACCTACATTCACTGATTTCAGCATTATGACTCCAGCTTGGGAGTCTATTGTTCCAGAAATGCACATCTCTCTATGAATGCAACCTAAACATTGAGACTTAAATGGTCTAATGCAAGCAGCCACACTTCCAACACAAATGCATGCAGTTCTCCCCTACCCACCTCGTCAGCCTCTCGATGGTCTGCACATGGACATTGCAGTGAGTCTGTGCAAGAATGGCCTCGTGCTGGGCACAGTTCAGGCACAGACCACCAACCTGGCTAGAATTTTTGGCTGCAAACAGTGACTTCTGGTGTTTCAGCCTTCCTTCCAAATCTTTGCATGTCTTCTGAGATTCTGAAAGGTCTTTTCTAGAAAGAAGAAATTTGTGAAATTATATATTTCTACAAGTCGTATTCATATACAATATATAACTACAAATGTTACCTAAAAAGAACTATAAGAATCCCTGTAATGAACAATATTTCACACATTTCAATAGGATAAGGAAGACTTTAACAGAGAAATAACAGTTGAACTGCCCAATCAAAATTATTAATAGACAAAACAATACTGTGTTAATTTGTTTCTTCCCCAATATTATCATAAAATATTGAAGTTAAAGAGAAATTTATTATATGAAAAACCTGTAGTCTTACATTTTGTCTGAACAGAGTATAATATTCATTATTAGAAAAAAAAAATCAGCTGTATAAATATTTCAATACTCCAACAAATTTCTGTTGCTTTTATTAATAATATCACTAACTTCATATTTATTCTCTACTCCCTAGACAAGAATCAGCACATTCACTCAGATCCAGCAATATACACAACCTGAGGTCAAACACGTGCAGAAAAACAGGCTAGGGTTTTTTACTTGTCTCCAAAATTTTTACCAGGTGCTCTGAAGAATTTTCTCCAGAATTTCCAAGCATGTGTCAGGCTGGGGAGATCGCAAGCAATAGGAATGTTAACATCAGGAAGTTCCAGACAAACGCGCAGTGTGCACATATAGATCAATTTGACAAATTGTGCAATGAATCCAAAGCTTTGGGTTTGTTATGCAGGCCATCTGGGCAGCACACACACAGGAAGTCTGACACATTCTGGTTGCATCGGATTTACTGTGCACATGATATATACACTGCGTGCATTCTTATTTCCATCTGGAAAATCTTCTGTGCACTTTTTCCAATTTTAGTACTTGGTCTATTACATATAACCCACTGTAACCTGAACAGAATTTGCTCTGCGTATATCCTTAGACAGTCATGGTGCAACAAACCTATTGTTGGAAAGTTTTGGACAGAAATCAGCAAGTCCTGTGTACATTCATCCTTGAAGTTAAAAAGGAAGAAAGAATTATATCACTGAAAGCGATATAATTTGTCACTTCAATAACATTTAGTTTTGCAGAACTTCCTGTTTGCAAGATCATGCCTCTTAGGAGAAACCATAGGCTGAGTAATGTACTTGAGGAACTTCTGAGACAATCTTAGCCTCCAATAATTATTTTTTAAGTAAATGTAACACTTGAGGCCAAGGGGAAAAAGAAATTGGATTATACAGCCGAAATTAAAGATCCTCCTTTACATTCACTAAGACAACTGGCTTTGCATGTTGCAGGTTTCACCAATGCAGAGAGCATTCTTTTAACTTGTCTTCCAACCAACAACTCTTTTTACACACAGAACAGTCTAGCATTTTCAAATATATGGAACCACAATTTATTTAGGGGAAAACATAATAAAAAAGTAGTAGAAAGTAGTTAATTATGAAAATTGTCACATAAGTTAAAATTGCAATTTCTCTTTTTTCTTTGAGTGGTCTACTTTACATAACCTTTCTTAGGGGAAAAAGGGTAAAAAAAGAGAAGATGTTTTATATTGCTACTATTTCTATGCAGTAGCAGTACATTCAATTTTGCTACATTTATGTTTGAGAGAACTTAATAGAAAACCAGTTTTCAGGGACACTATCAGAAGACATAGCATTCAGACATTCAGGCATTCTCTTAGTTAAATTCACATTAAGAGTGGTTCATATTGTGACAATTTATTCAGGATTATTTTAAGAAAAAAAAAATCACTTTACCTTAGAGACTGTATTTGAGCATCAAGGATGTTGACTTTTTCTTGATAAAGAAGTTTTAGATTCTCCTTTAGAAAAGATGGGAGAAGATATGTCTTGCTTTCTTCATAACAGTCTTTACAAATAAACTTAGACTTTACCCACATTCTTTTCCCCTGAGGACATAAACCTGTTGAAATACTAGTGGCAGAGAAACCTAAATATTTCACTTTTCTGGAAGTCTAAAAAGTGAACAACCCTCCCATCTTTTTGTTTCTAAATAAGGTTTTTTGCCAGATCCTCATATGGTAAATTGTTTCAATTCCAACTGCATTCCTCAGTCCTCTACAATGATTCACAGAAACTGATAATCATGTCTTGAGTTTGCTCTTGCTCTCCCACAAGTCAGCAGATATTAATACATAATTATTAAGAACTTCAAGTACACAGGCTATTTATTTATAATGCATTGAGTTACTCTAATTACCTGGTGAAGAACTAGGTATATGAATCAACCACACCCATGTTAAATGCAGTGGTGATAACAAACCAGATAAAGCACTACAAATTTAGCTCACTAAGACACTTAGAAAGAAGTTACAATCAACACTATTCTCCTGATTTAAATGTGGCAGATGAAGAAAAAAGCAATTGCTTTTTCTAAAAAGCTGCTTCTAAAAAACTGCAGGCATCAACAATCACTGAGGTCTTCAGCTCTATAATAGTACAAAAAACCCCAAAACTATGTATTTCTATGAAAAACCCTCAAATCCCATATAATTAAAGAATTAAAGTACTGTATAAATTCCACAGTACACAAATGCACATAGATAAATTTATCAAAACATTTCAAATAGCCAAGTTTTTTCCCAAAAGAAAGCAAAACTACCCCACTACTTCAGAGCAAAAGAAAAGTTAATATCCTCTGAAACTAAAAATACAGGAGGAGGCAACATCATCTCTAAATTACTAGGACTCCTCTGTATCTCTAAAAGCACAAGGTGTGTAATTCATCTAAGGGAAAGCAGATTGCACAAAACTACTTTTGTACCTTACTGAGCCTGTTCTGCTCCAGGAGCAGAAAAACTCATTATGAAAACAGCTTGTGTGGAGGGCTGCATAAATTACACCAGCTAGTTCCCACCTGCTTGGGTGCTGTGTTACTCCTAAGAATCTCCAAAGTACAGTGAAGCCATCATCTTTAAACAAGAATTATCTTTGGGAAGTTATCATCTGCAGATACAACTTGCCATCTGTGTCTAACTGCACAATAATATTAATTAGGGTATAATGAGAAGATGAGGTTTAAGAGAATAAAATTTGAGCTCACATTAAGGTTCAGTCAACTAAAACTTCTTCTGTGTCTGTTAAAAGCTGACCATCAGAAGTGGAACAACAACAACAACGCTGAACAGTTTTGCAAAGGTAGGACTCTGTGAAGAAAGGTAATACCAACCAGTTCTACAGGCCACCTGGCTTTGTCTCCAGAAGCTGCTGCAACAAAAGCCTGATCTTTGTCATGTGCCAGTGATGAGGTGACAGGCTGGTGCGTGCTACAGTCTTTACCACCTACAGGCCAGGATTTATGAGTATTTGCCTAAAATGAAAGCATTAATGCTTCAGTTATGATTATGCAGGTTGGTTTTTTGAACACATTTTCTTACTTAAGTATTGAATCTTATAATCTTCAGTAGAATATAAGAACCAATAAACAAGTTAATTAGGTTAGCAACCTATGATAATGATGTTAACCAAGGAAATCCATGTTTACAAATTCTTATTACATTTTGACTAAAATTCCATTTGCAGACAACCATTTGTATACCCTTCCATAAAAATAATTGGCCAGATCCTTGAGCACTGATTAAAGCAACAAAAAATAAAAACTTACTGAGGCATCAAGAAGAGTTTGTTCTCTCAACATGTATTCTGCTGTTAAGAATTTCAGCTTCTGATGGAGTTCCTCATTTTCAAGTAAAACTGCCTGTTCTTGGTTTTTCACCCCACACAACTCCTCCTATAGGATGAAGGAATTGCATTTTAAAGGCTCCTTGAGATGGCTATCAGTATTGAAATGCATCTTGAGACCAAGAGTCTAGGCTAACATTTTCAAACATTTTAACCCTTCCAGAGACACTAAGAATACTCAAAAGAGAGATTTTGTATTTTTGCAGCTTAAATTGCTATAAATCTTCTTTTAAAAAAAAGCTTATTGTATTTGTGATGGGATGTAAAAACGTCTTTAAAGATCCTTAAATACCAGATACCAAGACACAGGGTAAGGGATCTACTGAACTGCATTTGGCTCAGTTTTGGTCATTACAGCAATCAATCTCCAGCCTAAATGTAACCTGCTTTTAATGCAGTTCTTCACATTTGGGGGACCAGGGTTTTAGTAAGTCAAAAAAGTTATCTGATACCTTGTAAAACTTCACTTCAGCTTCCAAATGTTTAATGTACTGTGACTGATCAGTGATTATAGGAACAAGATCAGAAAGGGCTGGTAAGTCTGCAGGCACAGCTTCTGGGGGCTTCTGAAGGAAGTAAAGAACAACATGTGTTACGTTCTGATTTTCCATTATTGCAGTAAGATCTTGCTTGCACAGAGCATACAACCTACAGTTTTCTGGTAAGGCTTCAAAATGCATACAGAATTGTTAATGGAGTCCACTATTTTCCACTATTTTCCACTATTGCAGTAAGATCTTGCTTGCACAGAGCATACAACCTACAGTTTTCTGGTAAGGCTTCAAAATGCACACAGAATTGTTAATGGAGTCTTCTCCATTAACACTAGCTCACACTTCTGAAGGAAAACAAGCATCTTTATGCATATCCCTATTTTTGAAAATCACACAATTCTAACACCTATGATTTTGGGTCACCAACATACCTTTTTGTGCAAAAATATTCCATGATATATTTCCTAAATATAATTGAAGTCTAAAAAAGACCAAAGAGTCAGAAACCTACATCCTTTTTTTAAAAAATTACTTTTGAAATATTCGCCATTCAAAAAAAAAAATCAAAAACAAAACCACCCAAAAAAAACCCCAAAAAAACCCCAAAACCAAAAAAAACCCAGACCAAACCTGAACAAAAACCCCACAAAGCAAAATAAAAAAAAAGCAAACCAAGCTACTAATGGCTATTACATTTACTAGTTATCTTATCTACAGGTTCTGCCAAAAAATGCATTAAAATTCCTTGTCCAATGCTTATAAAGGTATAATCCTTTAATTAGGATGAGGTGAAAGTTTATAGCAACAAAAACCTTACAGTCCAATTATACCCAATGTAAGTATTGGTTGTTTAAAAGAGGAGGACACTCTTGAGATATCTGGAACCAGGATCACAGAGACAAATGGAAGATATCCAGAACTATCTGAAAAAACATCCCTTTAGAGAAGGAATTCCAAATTTGCCACATATTCTGCCTAGCTCAAGTAGACATAAGCCCCATGTTCTATTGACTTAGAATTCATCTTGATTTAAATTCTTAATCCTAACTACTTTATAAATTAAAACAAAAAAGGAAGCACACTTGTTAAAGTATATATAATATAGCCTTGGTAATATTTGTAAGTCATCTGTTTCTCTGGCTCCTATTCATCCATCCCTCTTCTCTGAAAATGTAATGAAAACACCTTGCAGCTGAGGCCTCCAGCTGCCTCCCTGACAAGATTACACCACAGCAGTGTTAAAAAATGTGGAAAAACTCCATTTCTATTCAAATTATTTTTCAGTGAAAAACAGTTCTAATGTTTAAACTGAGAAACATCACTGTAATGTAAACATAGTGCTAAGGAATATTTCACTAAAAAGAAGATAACAGGTAGCATATTTTCTCAACGCAAAAAGAACAGAGGATGTCTATGACTTTTTTTACCTTTTTAGCAACATAATTGTTATAAATTGATTTGTGATTTTTTAATTAATGTTCTTACAATATAATGTGTAACAGGGTGAAAGAACAGAGGTCACGAGAGGCATGAGTTTAAATCTGGCTTAATATTAAAATCAGAACTGAAAGACACATCTGATCAGTATGAATTACCAAACAGTTGTGCCTGAGTCTTGGAAATGCTGTTCACATTCAAATACTTAATACTGAAAGGATTTATAAAATATAAATGCTTAGCAGCTCTAGAAGCCAGCATTCAGCATAGTCACAAACAGTTTTGCCAACATCACAAATAATTTGGCCCACCTTGTACTTTTCCAGAATGTCTCAAATCTCAAGCATCTAAACTACAGAATTAGAGAAACTCTGCCACCCTATAAACTGGCAGGTGACAACAGGAATCCATCACATCTCCAGCTCTAACAACAGTGTCAGGAACAGAGGCTGGGTGCAGCTAGGTTAGCCAAAACCCAGCTTGCAGAACTGCAGTTGTTATATGAAGCAATCTTGCTGGGCCTTGACCTCAGGTGAAGTGTAGAGCAAAAGGAAAATTTTTGCCCAACCATCTGGGCATAATCAAAGAAAGGATTTAATCATTTGATGTCTATTGCAACTTTCATCTATGGGAATGAAAAGGGAATTTTGTTGCAACAATATTATTTATATGTAGGAAGTGTGGTAAAGGTTACTGAAGTGTATAGTTTTTGTGAAATGTTATATTTAGCTATAGATCCTGCAGTCATTTACTATTCAGCAGTCATCAGGTATTTCAGCATCACTCAAAGCAAAAGGTTAAGGTTACTCATAATCTAAGTTTGCTTTCCTTGACCTTTGGGAAATTGGATTCTTCTTATACAAGAAGCATTTCTGCAGTGTCCAGTAAATTACCGGACAAGCTCATATTTTATGAGGGCTTGGGCTTATTTTTGGTGTGTGTGCACTTTTGCAGTTCAACATTTTTTTGGGGTTTTACACGTGGTCTGCCTTCAGAACACTTTCATATCCTCAAGCAGATGGAGGACAGCTGCAAAGCAGAGTAAAGCCACCACTTCACAGAATGTTTCTCACTGGAAACTTCAAGAGGAAAAAATGGGGCAATGCTGTACCAATACAGTAAACTCCCATTTTTTCTCTATTTATTCCTCCATCCTTTGATCCACTCCCTGAAAGCACTATCCCAAGTTTCTTAGATAAAAGTATTCCATTTTCTAAATTCTCCACTCTAGTAAAACTTCCCAATATGAGTAGAAAACTTCATCAAAGATGGAATAAAAGATTCTTTCCCTCCCTTCCAAGGCTAAATACAAACTGATACCGATTCATGTCATGCCAAAGTCAACCAATGATGCATCAATCCCTTGAGCTACAAAACACTAACTCTTTCCTATGCCATTATGAGGCAAAATACCTGGCAGAACAACCATACTAAACTCGTGGCTCTTAGAACACTCAAAAAAGTTAATTTTGAATAAAATTCCTTAACGTCAGGACAGCAGAGCTATGCTCATTATACAGGGCTGAAAGCAACACAGCAGGAATACAGGTTTTAAATTATTCTGCTGTTAACTTTGACAGCAAAGAGCTGCTTGTTTTGCTTAGTATAAACCAAAAATATTCAGTGCAGGCCATCAAAAGATAAAACTGCAACAGTGCCTTTGAATTAATTTTCTGTGGAGATTCTAGCAACTCTCAGCTGCTCTGTAACTGAATGGTGCATCACATGTACTGTGGTGCACTTCTGCTTCTATGAAGCAGCATCTGAGAAATCCTTGTAAGGGAGTAAACAAACTTTGACAGAGACCACTGCATTTTGGTAGAGAACTACAAAACCTGATTTTGCATTAACATCTCTAACTCTTTCAAGAAAAAGCATAGTTAAAGCATAAGAAGGACACTGAGAATCCTTAAGGTACAGTCAAAGGAAAAAAAGAGGCTGCTTTAACAAAAATTTTTCCTTGTTGTCTATGTCTAGTGTTTTTAAAACAAAAAGGATGGATGACCACACTACATGGTCAAAAAAAAAAAAGAGGAGAAAAGTATAAAGCTTGTATTACAGATTCCTTTTTCTTCCATTATGGTCATAAGGATGCCAAGTTTTGGTCATAGCCTCAGGAAGCTCCCATATTTAAGATTGTTAAAATGATTCAATGTTTCTTTTTTTCCTCTTTATATCATAAAATCAACATGCATGCCATTTATTCAAACAACACAAATGAAACCAGAAGAAACATACATAGAATGAATTCTTCCTTCTTGAGGGACACTCTTCACTTTCCATTCTTTCTTGGTGTTGCAACAAAATTTTAAGTTGGTTAACTAGGAAGAGATAAAAACCATTATAACCAATAAATAATTACTTTTTTTCATTGAAATCAGTATAAATCCTAAATATGTTTAAACCATTTGCTTTCAGAGTCATCTTACCTGCGTGACTGTGTTGCAGTTCCTGGCTGGCTGCAGTCCCACAGTCATCACTGGCCCTGTCTGCATTGTCACTGCCCTCATCCACAGAGGACTGGTCAAATCCAGTGCCATCACCTTTTGCCAAGGCAAGTTTCAGTTGAGAGATGCTTTCACTGGCACGTTCTGGAAAAAAACCCAACCACATAATTAGCCACAATAAACAAGATAAAAGAAAAGATGTACTGGCTAATATTTTACATAGGAAAAAAAACATGTGAGCACTACAAGCATTCAGCATGTGTCTAGCTTGACTACTTCACCTAAACTCAGCCACTGGAAGCAATTATCTAATGCAAACAGCCAAAAAACTGACCATATTTGCAAAATATTTACTAAATACTAATATTTTAGAGAAGAGCTATACATAGCATCTTAGCCCCTCAATACATTAGGACTCTGCAGCAGCACAAGTAATAATACAGTTGACCCTAAAATATTTCTTAGCATATGCACCTTCCATACTTTTCAATAAACTTAAAGCTCATGCTACATTTTCTACAATATGCAGGATTGGAAACAAAGAAAAATGTTTTTGCATGCCACCACACATTATAACAAAGCAACATGTCACACAATGAAACAAATATCTGAGTAAATGAAGTAATAATTCAGCAAACCAAGTCACCAGAAAAGTTATTTAATAAAGACCAATGATTTCTGAACAGTGAGAAAAATAAATAACAACACACACTATTCTAGAAAGAAGACCCGACAAACACAACAGAAAACCTCTATCCACATAAATATAAATATTTTAAAGAACTGACTTACTGACAGATGATACAGTAAAGGTCTTATCTAATGTTCAATATATTTTTCCTTATATTCCTTTCTTAATTTTTTTTATTTGATTCAGCTTACTTCACAAAAATCATAAGCATATTTTAAACAGTCAAAATTTAATAAAACAAACCCAAATACCATTTACAAGGCAATGACTCAAAAGAAGAAGGGTTTAGGTCAAATATTTCACTTTTGGCATACTCAGGCTCTTAATCCTTTCTGGAGCATTCCAGGATGCTATGAGGGAGGAAGAGCTAATTGAGAAATGGCAGAAGTATCTCAGTGATGCAATGGCTTAGATATTTAGCAAGCTATGTTGCAACCATTTGTTGCCAAGAAGTGTTCAATGTCATTTAAGTTGTCATGTGGTGTGTCATCTGAGAGCATGAAAGTTCCTTCTTTTCCCCATTCCCTGTAGATGTCTCCCAGAGAACCCCAGAGTACCAGTATATGCTCCCTAGCCAAGGGACAGACAACAAGACAAACCAAACCAGAACCAACTAAGCCCATATATATTGGTTTGCCCAGAACTTCTCTCTCTTTGTAGTATTACAGCTTCTGAACTCCAAGCTATTACTTCATCCACAAAGATAAGAGAGATCTTCTTACACTGTGTCCTCTTTTCCCATAAATATACAGGCCAGTAGTAGTGAAACACATTAAAACCATTATCAATGGCACACTGATGCCAATTTTTTTTGACTACGCTTTCCTGCCTCTGAAATAATGTCACCACATTCTAGAAAGTGTCATCAAGTACTTCCTTAAATTTCTTAAAACCTTGCCTATTTCCAAATTACTAATGTTGTTGCCATAGGCAAAACACCACTGGGAAACTGGGAATTAGGAGGTCCCAGTGGTGTGGCTTTACATTCACCAGGTACAAAAGATCCAACACTTACTTCAGTAAAAGTTGAACTGGATGCCTAAAAGGGAATAAGTACATTACAGTATTTTTATTTCCAAAGTAAGGAACATAATTTTGGGCATTAGGATAAAAGACAATACACCAAGGAGCGGAAGGACTATGTTTGTTGTTTCTTACAATGTAAAAATATTCTTTTTAAATATGAAAGAAATTTAAAAAAACATTGTGGATTCAAACTACAGGACAACAAAGAACATCTGCTTAAAGACAACATGATTTATTTTTTAATGAATTCAGAAGCAATTAATTTTTAAGTCTCCCCAATTCAATGTTTCAGTTAAACTACTCCTGTAATAGTACATTTTATAGAAACGTGGCCTCAGTGAAAACATACTGCAAAACCTGTTCACATGCAGCACTATGATTTGCATATCAAAATCAATCAGCACCTGTCTTTTTGATGTCTTAACAAGACTCTACAAATAAAATCCTAACACGTATTCCTGTTCTATGCTAAAACATCATTGAAGTGCTATTTCCTATTGGAACAGCTGATGATATAATTGAATTTGGACTCATGTGGATTGAAACTTCAAAAAAAAACAAAAAACAAGTTACTATTAAGCCCTTTGGTTTTCAGTGTTTAAAGGACCTGAGATGATTATGAAAAATTATAAGCTAGCACCCAAATCTGATGAATCAAACTCAGTACATTAAAAGAAAAAAAAAAAAAAGAGTGTAAGAACAATTTGCCATTGAAGTCAAAACAGGAAAAAAACCCAGAAGGCATTGAACCAGTCTGCCTAAACAAGAGATGTTTTCTCAGGCACAGCACAGAACTCTTTAAAAAGAGTACTCCTTTAAATGAAAGCACCAAAACTACCTCATTCATGGACTCGGAAATGCCATAGAAAATACTCTGGGAGCAAAAGAATTAATCATCCAAAACAACAGAATTGACTGAAAGACATGGAAAATAACTCCAGCTGGTAGAATCATTAAGCAGCATAAATTGAAGAAAACAAATGGCAACTCTGAAAAAGTTCTTTTAAGTCTGTCACCCAAATCTAACAGTCTGGTTCTAATAATGTCTACAATAACATAGTTACTTGCTATAAATTCAACAAACAGCATCACTTGCTGATATCTCATGGTTCTCAATCAGCAAACAGCCTTAGAAAATTAGAGAAGGAATGACACCGATTCTTTAGGTCTTTAAAAAACCCAAAGCAAATCACTGTAGAATTTTTGTGAAATAGTAACTGACAAAACAGACAATTAGACACACTAATGAAAGCAAAAAGATAATGGCCATTTAAGAAAACTTTCCTGTCCAAAATTAGATCAACATTTGCTTCCATTGACAGCTAAAAATCTAAAATATTATACCATATATCTTTTCAGTCAAGTGACTGCTGAAAAATACTGAGAATTTGGTTATAGGGTTTTTTGTGTTTATCACACCTTGGAACTTACTTTACTTCCCATTCTGACATCAGCTATTCTTCCTTCTTGGCTGCCAAACACAGGTATGTTACCGTGGAAGTAACACACTATATGGCAGTTCTGAGACTAAAAGCATCCTGTCTATCACTACCTGTGCTGCTAGGATTTTACATGCAGCAGTGAGCAATACCAGGCTCTTCATCAGTCAGGCCTCAAAAGATCCCAAGGTGTGTGAAATGCTCAGCTGTTCCAAAATAACAAATCCTTCTGATCTGGTTTCTTGGTCTCTTTTTATATGAGAAAAAGGTAGTATTTATAACTTTATAAATACTTTACAGCATAACTTTTAGTAAGCTATCATCTTTAAAAGCACAGCTGCAGCAGTCATTGTCACAAGTTCCTACACCAGCTCTTTCTGCAGAGCATAAAGCATTTGCCTAAGTTCTAGAACCCCTCACATGTGAAAACCTCATTGCCAAGTTCCTTGTGGCAGATTCTCCACCATTAAAAGAACATTTTATGTTCAGAAGATTACCTAGAAACACCTGCCAAATAAAAATAAAAAGCCTAAGCAAAAAACCAAAAAAACATTAAGAATGTAATTCTAAGCTGCTTCAGTGTGACAGCTAACTTGTAGTGATGGAAACTGGGTCACATACTCACTTTTCAAAAACTAAGATGGCTTTGACTTCCTATCTCTCCTATTTTATTTTTGGAACCACATAAAACAGCCACAAAATGAAACTTTATTTGGAAAAGTCTTATCTTGTCATCTGTTTCTCTTAGGGTTTGCATCTCCATTCTGTGAAATTATGTAGGACACTGCACTCAGCAATGCAGTGGAATACAGAATGCAATTCCCACAATATCCTAAGACAGACTTGAGGTAGACAAGTGTATCAGGCTCAGTACCTAAAAAGGATTGTTTGCCCCTCCTTTGCTCCTGCTTTTGTACTGTCTCAGGTCCAACAGTGAGCCAGTGCTCTTTACTCAAGAGGCAGAAAAACTCAACATAAATGTATAAGCTAATAGTTCTCTGTTCAAGAAACCAGAAATATGCTAGAAACAAAGAACTGGACTCCAAATAGTCTTCTCAATTTACTGCTCTGAGGAGAAAAGGGGAAGGTCACAGGAAGGCATGACACTCTATTCTTTGCAGGGGTATAGTAGGAAGCCCATTGGACATTCACATTATGCCTGTCAATTTTCAGTTATTAACATGAATACAGCAGCACACCACTTATTCTCATTTAAAAAATACCTCTACTCCCTTGAGAAGAACTTTTTATTAGAAATATTATCTCCTAAAGTTTTTAAGGTTCATCTGAAATGGTCTCAATTATATGAAAGTTTATGCAGTAACCTAATAACCCCAACTGTACAAATACCACCCTCTTAACTTAGTACTACACATAGCATTAAAGACTTTCATTCTACAAGGTCAGGAAAAGCTACATTATAGAACCTTTGGTATTTATCAAAGCCTCTCTGTTGAGCTCTAAGACCAGTTAGGTCTTAATCAGGTTTTTTTGGTCCAGCTTTCTGCCCTCTGGCCACTGGACTCAGTTTACTGAACACTCAGGCTCCCTGTCTTCTGAGGGATTTCCCTTTGCAAGGCAGGACACTGCCCTGAAATAATCAGTTGCTCTTTGAGAACTTAAGCATCTTTCCATCAAACTGAGTAAGGCTGTAAAGTGATTCTTCTGGTGCCCAGCATGGGTGGTGAAAACCTGTTGCCATGAGCTCAGCCTGCATCCAGATAATGTCAAACATTACAGGCAGGTTAACAATGCTTTATTTCAAACACATCAAATAATGCCCAAAGCATGCCACCCAAAACTGCAGAACCTGGATGACAGGGTCATCCCAATGGGGAGAAGAATCTCAAGCTGTATAATGACATAAGGGAAATAGGTAAAGCATTAGAGTTGACAGCTTTGAGAGTAATGATGACTGGTTTGTCCTACGGTGAATTCCGAACTGGTAGTAATGATGTGGAAAATGTTGTACAGCTCAAAGAAGTTAAAAATTGTACATCTCTGAGAAATTAAAAGGTTCTTTGAGAAACACAGAAGAACTTAGGTTATATTGCCCTGTATTGGGGCTGTTTGTGCATAACCATATTGATTTCTACATGAGAGGCACCCCCAGATGTATGAAATCAAAACTACCTCGGCATCATACGAAAATAAAATTATTGTTTCCAAGAATGTAAAGGGGAAAGGCTCAGCTGAAATTCATGTTATGAAATTATTTAACAAATCTAACGGATCCAGTGTAAGGGGATCCAGTCAGAAAAAAATGAAAATAAGTTGTATGAAGAGAATACATGCATTCAATGTATCCATTAGATATGGTCAGCTCTAACAGTCTCACACACAGTTAACAGCCCTGATATTTGTCATCCTAACTGTTCTGCAATAACTGTTAACTGCAAGTGTCAAGTAGCACTACCATGCTCATTTCATCTAAAGGAAAATTAAATAGAAATTATTCCTCAAAGTTCTATCTTCTGTAACAAAAGAAATCTATCGCTAATGTGAAGAACTGATGCTCCTTTAAGAGGGAAGTAAAATATTTGCTGAGACTCAAGTATCAAGTAGCTATTTGAAAATGTTTCAATCGTTTTATCCATGTTTCTTTCTTCTTCTTTTTGGCAATCTTGTTTCCTATGGCAGAGGAAACATCCCGACAGGCCATGTGGGGGTGCTGTGCTCAGAACACAACTTTTCGCACCCACAGGTTCGCATACCCACAAACTATCCACTGGCTTTCTTCAGAATCCAAGTAAATTCAAGTAAGTGGACATTTACTTTGCCCAGCCAGTGCCAGTGTGAAGGCTGGCAAGCCCAGGTGTCACGGCCGACAGATTCAGGTGCTCTCTGTCAGGCTATGCACCACGCTTCTTGGACAAAGCGGCAGGAATGAAAACCCTCGACGGCATGGCAAACAACCACTCTCATTAGAATCCGTTTGTATCCTCATCTTTACCACGACCAGAATCCGGCGCTTCAAGGATGGCCAGAACCCTCGCACGAACCAAAGCCGCGCCCGAAGCGGCAGCGGTCCTGCCCGAGCCGAGGTACGGTGAGACGAGCGCGTGTCACGGCAAGAGCAGCGCCTGCCATCGATGCGGGGACAACCGGCCGCAACTTCCCTGCTGCGCGTCCGTCCCAGC